>CAHIKZ030003131.1:1080000-1345000 GCA_903632075.3 Acanthosepion pharaonis
AAAAGGATAGTAAGAAAAAAAAAAAATTGAATTTACATTTTTAAGCTGAATAAAAACCAGACATGTATTTTTAAATTAATTTTTTCTGAATTCACATATATAAAATACAATATATGTCCATTTTTAGTACTATACTTTCTATTTTACCAAAAGTGTCCAGTCTATGAATTGGATTCTTCTGGTGGCATAGTGGAAATAGAATTTTCCTCTTCTTGAGATTTTTTTATATTATTACTTACCCAAGTTGACAGTGAATAAGGTTTTTTTTTAATCATTTCACCCCAAGCAAGGTGATAATGCAAGGGTTTAATGGGAGTGAAAGAGAATGATAAAAACTTAGTGAGAAGAAAGGATTTCAGGGACACAGAAGATGTTGATTTGTGTTGCATTTAAATTTTTGAAGATTGTAGGTGGCAGGGAAGCAAGAAATTGGAAGAGAATTCCACAGGTAAGAAGTGTGAGAAAAGAAACTATTAGAATAGAATATACAGCTAGTTCAACAATAAAATGATGAGACCTAGTTGCCAATCTAGTAGTGTACTTAAATTCATGTCATCGAGGCACTAGGGAAAAAAGCTTGTCAGAACAATTGCCATGAAAATATTTGTAGAAAAGACAGAGGCAAGTTACATCACCATAGTGAGAAAGTGACTGAAGTTGGGATGCCAGGACAGGATCGATTATATCACAGACCCTTCTTTGAATTTTGTCAAGAATCTCTAGTTATATAGTAGGAACCCCAAACCAGATATGACAGCAAAGGTGTGAAGAGATAAAGTAATAAGTGATTATTTGGAGGATATGTAGAATAGATAATGGTTGATTTTTGTTTGTTTGTTTAGCAGTATATCAACTCCTTATGGGTCATTTAATGCTGAAATTTACTTTTTTTGAGCACATTAATAAATTCTTTTATATGAATGTATTGCTGGTATTTTTACTATAAAAATGTATTTTTATATGTTCATAGTGTTTTAACCCTAGTTTGGGGGTTAACAATTTGCCCTTAGTTGGGACCCTAACAGGTGCTACCACCCTAGGTCAGGGTGGACCTGGGAACAACAACAATTAAGAGGTGGTTCCACGCTCCTCAAAACCTCCTGATCAGAGGCCTTGCTACCGGATGTAGTTGATCATCATATCCAGGACGCAATAACTGTTGATCCCCAGAGTCTGTTCCACAAAGTAACAGCTCTGAAGAAGAAGCTGTCTGAGTGCAACTTCCTCCTTACCAATGGAATATGAAGTGAATGAGGATTAGTTTGTACGTAGCATGGCAGGTACAAGTTGCAAAGGTCAGGAGAGTTAGAACTAAGGAATATAGGAACATTTACCATGAAAATATTAGTGAGAAATTAGAAAAGTTTCGTCTGTGGGGAAACATGTTGTAGGGTGGAAGATAATTCATCACAATATAAATGCCTTTAAACTCAGTCAATTGATTGATTTGCTTTTTTATGGCATATCAACCTTTTACAGGCTATGTAAAGCAAGAAAACATTTTTAGATTGTAAAAATCTTTTGGAGATAATAATGATTTACAAGTTTTACTAATTAACACATAGCTGGAGGGTGAAGAGGTGGATTCATATCTTTCCCAAGGGTATTTGCGTGTAAGTGGATATAATAAACCTGATTTCAATTTCCGATTCTGAGCCATTGTCCATTAGACCGCCAGCCCATCCAAACTCACAGCACCTGGTATTCACAAGTAGTCACCCATGTAGGTACTGGCCAGGCCTGATGTTGCTCATCTTTGGTGCTTCAATGTGATATGGCTGTAAGCCTGGAAAGTGAAGACTGGACAAGATATGTCAGCAATATTCCAGTGGAAGTCATTTAATTTGAAACTTTGTCGGTCTATTGGGTGGTTTGTACAGGCTTTGATATTTCTGCTATTGTGTTTCTTTTGTAATTATTGTAATTAGTCAGCAGCTAAGTGCATTCTAAAAATGATTGTTAATTATATGGTCACCAGAAGTATGGCATGTTAAAAACCAAACAAAATAAACCTGCAAAAAATGAGTTATATCTTCATTCAGTTACTCAGTGGTGTTATAGACAAACGTATGGTTGCAAGAAGGAAATACGACAACAGCAGAAATAGATTTACGTGATTTATTTCAATAGGAACGTGTGGTTTTGGGACAGCTACCTTGTGGTATAGTTCATAAGCCGGCTCCTGGTCTGTGTTGATCTCTCATAGTAGTTCTCACTGGTTGGTGTGGCACTACTGCTGCTGACTGCTGCTGACCACTCAGCCTGACCATGACAGGTCTCTTCCCTGTCCTCCTGTTGACTACTGCTGACTGCTGCCGACCGCTCAGCCTGACCGTGACAGGTCTCTTCCCTGGCCTCCTGTTGACTGCTGGTGTACTTCCCTGTGTGACCCCTTTTATGGCATTTTTTATGGCTTAACAGGCTTGAAAAACGACGCAAGTATAATTAGGAGAGAAGCATTTTTATTGGTCAAAAAATAGAAACACTTTAAAATATTATTTTTTGACCGGAACTCGTGCAATGATAATGGTCATTTTGTGCCTGGGCCTTGTCCCGTTCACATCCGGCTCTCGCTCTTGAGTATGTTAGTTTATTTGTCTGCAAATCAGCCGAGATATGTCGTATTTTATTTATAACAGTGAACACAAGAATTAATAGACTATATTCCATTTCCCTATGTTTATAGTCAGTTTCTGCAATTAATTATAATAACAATATAAAAACTGCAAGTAATTAGAAATATAATGATAATATTCTGTCAGATATTATCACAATATGGAATACTTAATAACTTTTTCTTCTTCAATGAGCTGTTTCCTTTCAGGACATTAGTTCTCTACAATTTTCTGTTTCTTGTAGCTCTTAATACCTTTTGCCTTTTTGCCATCTCTCCCATACCCTACTCTGATATCCATTCACTCAAGCTCTCCAGGTAGGTTATACATTGCTTTCCTCTGTCTCTCTTACTGCTAATCTTTTCTGCGAGTAACAAATTTTCTAAGCCCTCCTTCTTCGTTATGTGTCACAGAAAACTCAACTGTCTCTTCTTGATGTTAAATATAAGCATCCTTTTTTGTTGCCATTGTCTCTAGAAGTTTATCATTGCTCACAAGTTCGGTCCATGCTATTCTCAGCATCCTTCTGTAAAACCACATTTTTGTTGCTTCGAGTCTTTTCTTCAACTCTTAAGAGGTTGTCCAGCATTCACAGTTCAGTATTCTTTTCTTGGTTTCTAACAATATTTTCTGTTTTTTTTTTAACTACATATATATTCAAATATAGTGCAAAATCTTATGATCAGTTTCTTATGCAAAAAATACGGTGTTGTGCTATGCACAAGTAATATTTCTGAAGGGGATAAAAATCATGTACTTTTGGTAACTGGTAAATTTATTCTGAAGGTGTTAAAATTCATAAATAAATTTCAGATGTTGTACTATACATGAAGTCAGCTTATATACAAGTATATATGGTAAATGAAACTGGCAAGACTATATATCCAAACACTTATTAAAAAAAATTTTTAAAGTTTAAAATTTCAGTTTCACCTCTCCTTTGTGCACATATGTAATTACATTAATGAAAAAAAAATCACTTTAGTTTGATGGAGTTCTAAATGATGAAACACATTACACAGAAAATATTTTCCACTTTGTCATTAATTTTCCTAATATTATGTCAGTAAAGGCTGCCTTAATTCCTAATCATTAACAATGGTCTTTTTCCTCATTAACATTACACAATGTACAGGTTGAGTGCAAAAAAATTCTAAATTAAATTTTAGGTAAAAGAAATGTAAAATTATTATTTAATCACTAAATGTTCATCCAATGACAAGAAATATTTATTTTGTTCATACAGAAAATAGCTAAAGATAAGCTAGGGTGGAGTAGAGGTAAAGTCAGTGGGTTATGATGAGAAAATCAACATTTTCAGGTGCTAAAATAAAAACTATTAGAGCAACAAAAGCAGATCCTGGCAAAAAAAAAAAAAATGTGGGGGTAACAAAAATATATATATTACTGTAAATTGGTCATAGCAAAATATAATAATGATTAAAAAAACATCCAAACTTGTTCATTTGTCTTCTCTCATAAAAGAAAAAATTGAGAACAAAAAATGTCGACAGCAACTAAAAATATACAATTCTGGACTAATGTTATATGTAAAACAAAAAAAATTAATTTTTAATTGTTATTATATTTTGACAGCAGTTTACAGTAATATGCATTTTTTTTGTCATCCCTCTTTTTTGTTATGAATTGTTTTGTTTTTCTTATGATATGTCTGCTTATAAGGCTCTAATAAAATTTTACATCCCTGCAAAATTAAACAGGTGTAGTTTGCCATCTTTTTACTGGCTTAATGTGGGTCTTGGGTTGTTTCTGTTGAATAAAAGTTGTGACTTGAATATCTGCAGACACATACATTTTTCATATTTGTCCATCTTTGAAGTTTGATTCCAAATCCGACTGAACAATTTGCTTCTAACTATGTTTTCAGTGTGTAAGGAGCACAAGGCAACTTGGGATGCATGCTGCATTGCAATTGTGAGGGGGGCTTAAGAAGGTCACTGCCAATTCAGATTCAGCCAAACTGAAGATTTTCCAGAGACACAATCTGCTTACTGTGTCAGACTCATTTATCAGGACAAGAAAAGTGAAATGTCACTCTTTCAGAGAAATTTTGAGCATATTTCTTTAATAACTGTAATCTGAGATATTACATAGTAGTGAAATAAAAATTATGAGACTTTTACTCGTGGTCATATTATTTTTTAGCCATTGTCATATGTTTTAATTGTGGTCTTATCCTGTTTTAGAAATGGGTGTATCATATTTTAGTTGTGGACATATCATGTTTTTGTGGTGGTCATATTATGTTTTAGTTGTGGACATATCATGTTTTAGTCATGGTCACATCATGTTTTAGACGTAGTCATATTATGTTTTAGTCATAGTCATATCATGTTTTAGTCATGGTCGAATCATGTTTTAGTCATGGTCGAATCATGTTTTAGTCGTAGTCATATTATGGTTTAGTCGTGGACATATCATGTTTAATCATGGTCACATCATGTTTTAGTCGTAGTCATATTATGTTTTAGTCGTGGACATATCATGTTTTTGTCATTGTCACATCATGTTTTAGTCGTAGTCATATTATGTTTTAGTCGTAGTCATATCATGTTTTAGTCATGGTCGCATCATGTTTTAGTCGTAGTCATATTATGTTTTAGTCATGGTCACATCATGTTTTAGTCGTAGTCATATTATGTTTTAGTCGTGGACATATCATGTTTTAGTCATGGTCATGTTTATCTCTAGCCTTAAAAATAAACATTTATCATCAGATCTTTTTAAATGCTGTGTCCTTTCAGGACATTAGCAATCTTAAAATCAATAAATAAAATAACAATAATAAATAATAAAAAAAAGAAATACATTTTCCTATAATACTAAGAGTATAGGAACCAGAAATATGATTGTAAATTTAAATTAGATGAACTCGGACATGTGATGGAATGAAAATTCTTTATTTCCATGTATGTCCTCCATAATAATGGCTTGGTAAGCCCACACCTTCTTACGTAAGAGAGTATCCAAGGGGAGTAACTCGTGAGGATTAACAATGATTACCCCACCTGGTTTTTTTCAAATGCTGTTTAACTCTATAAAAAGGCAAATATTTCCTCTCGCACTCTCTTTCTCCTACTTGCTCCAAGATGTTGCACTATGTGGTAATTATGATCCTCACTGTGAAACGTTAGTTTCTGCAGTCCTCTGAAGTGAAGTCTCTTTTGACTTTCCAAAACATGGCATTCACGCTTATCTTCTAAAACCTCCACCACTGTAGTAAATCTACCTTTTCTTTAGTCGTTTCAACTCAGTGCAAGGCTGACTTGAGATTAAGGGTTATACTTACTCAAACTTCTGGACCTGGACCAAAATGAAAACGGACATAACCAAGAGACAATGAGAATTTTGTTTCAATACAGTTCATATAAAAAAGTGAATAAACAGTCCATGGTAGAAACACAAGTTTTTGCATGCTTCTTCTTTGTTTATCATATGTAAACACACATGTGCATGTTTACATATAATAAACCCACTATATACAACCTTTTAAATTCTATACATTCCATACATTCCACAGGTAGTTATGACTATTTCTTGGCAAGTTATCTCACAAAGCCAAGTGGGGTAATCATTGTTAATCTTCACAAGTTGCTCCCCTTGGATACTCTCCTACCTAAGAAGAGATGGGCTTAATAAACTACATCTGGCATCAAGGCCTCTCATCAGGAGGTTTTGAGGAATGTGAAACCAATGTTAACCAATATGCAATGCAACCAACTAGAACATATGACTTTAATTGTCCAACGCTATAAGAAAACAGCATTCAAATGTAGCTGAAAGCATGTCTCTTCTCTTGCACTTCTCACTTGTGAAACATTTTTTTAACTTTTTGCTTTCAAGTCAACTTTGATCTTCAAAAGTTTAAATATCAATCATCATCTCTCTTCTTGGACCCTGTCCTTTATTTCTCAGATTCTTTAAATCACAAAAGATTTTAGTGGCTTTATTGCCTTTTTTGGGGTGAAATGGTTTTAAAATGGGAAGTAAGAAGTATGGCTTGAATTTATCTAAAAAGAAATTTCAGATTTATTCTTATTTTTCAATTTGATGTTATTCTAGTAGAAATGTCTACACTGATTTGTCTGCTGAAACAACTAACGTCCACATTCTTTTTCAAATCATACAATTTGTTAAATTTTGAGTGCTAAATTTTGTTGGGATTCTCAGAACCTTTAGCATTTAAAGAGTTTTTAATGAAAGATTCCTATGATTATAAGAAATGGTATGAGAGAATAGATAATTTATTGCTTGTCTCATAATTCATCTTTATTTATCTTCAGTCATTCTGTTTGGTTGAGCCAAAATAATTTCTGTTTTTGTTTATCAATTTTATTTCTTATTTCCAAAAAACCAAAATTACTTAATCAGCTACATGATAAAAGCAGTTGTGGTAAGGTCCCATCTTTTTACATTGAAATGGCTGAAGGTAATCATAAGTTCTATGCTAAGAGTGTCTTCTATCGCACTTCTTGCTTGTGGAACTCTCTTCCGGCTTCTTGCTTCCCAGTTAACAATTTAAATGCAATATCAGTTGTTTTCTTCTGTCTTCTTAATTCATGTATTTGTTTTATTGTTCTTTCTCCTTAATAGTGATTTTTATCATATCCTCTAACACTCAGTAACTCCTTGCATCTTTGTGGCTTTATTGCCTTGCTTGGAGGGAAATGATTAACAAAAAACAGCACAGTACTAGATTGACAGCAAGATCTCATCATTTTACTTTTGAATTGGCTAAATCTAACCATAAGTTCTATGCTAACAGTTTCTTCTCTCACACTTTTTGCTTGTGGTACTCTCTTCTGGCTCCTTGGTTTGTAGTCAACTTTGATCTTCAAAAATTTAAACGCAATGTCAATCATTATCTTCTGTCTTCTTAATTCCTATTCTTTTATTGTTCTCTCTCTCCTTAATAGTTTTTTTTCATATTCTGTAGCACTCAGTGCATCTTAGTGACTTTATTGGCTTGCTAGGTTTGAAATGATTAAAGAAATATTTACCCATTTTCTTTGATTTGCCACCACTCTTTGAATGCAGATTGTTTCTAAGACTTCCCTGAAATCAAATATTCTTTGATAACACATCCAACTGCAAAATGGTGATTGCTATGCACCAGCTGCAAAGTGTGCCTATCCTTTACTAATAAAGATATTTTACACGTCTTTAAATATATTTTTATAATTATTATATTAATATTTAGTAACTATGTGGGAGATTAATATATTACTTAATAGTAGAATATATAATAATTCAAGTGGGGGATCAGTTTATTACTTAATAACAACAGAATATCAATTCCCCACTTTATGTCCGGTAGACTTTCATATTTCATTTTTGTCAGTACTCTTATGTTTCAAATATATGAGCTGGGACAATTATTTTTGTGGCTTTAAAAATCCACCTGAAACATTCTTATTCCAATCACCTCTTTTAATAAGTATTCAAGAAATTTCCTTCCACCTTGTAATTTAGATTATGGACATTCTAGCACAAAGCATTTCATTTCAATATCTAATAAAGAGGGTGATGGGATAAAGATGAATGAGGGGGGTAAAAGGATTTGGAAGGAAGTGAAGATTATGAGGATAAAGAGGATAGATAATGACTGACTTGAACAGGTTAAGACTGTAGTGTTTATTTGAATGATTGAGTTATTCATTTTTTTACAGTTTATCAAACCTTTGCAGGTTAAGAAAATATTTTTAGATTGTAAGAATTTTTTTGTGGAGATAATAATTATTTAGTGATATAAGTTCTACTGATTAACCCATAACTGGGGAAGAAGAGGTGGATTCAAACCTTGCCCAAGGACATTTGCACATAAGTCAATATAACAAACCCAACTGGAATTGGAACTTGAATCTCCAATCAATAATTCCAAGTCATTATCCATTACAACATCCACACATCTAAGCTTACAGCACCTGGTAATCCCAAGTGGTCACCCATCTAGCTACTAACCAGGTTTGATGTTGCTTAACTTTGGTGATTGTACGTAAGAAAGCATCCACACAAGAGTCTGTTATACAAAGTAAGCAATTAGTTGTCTGAGTAGAACTTTCACTTTATATTTGAAATATGGAGGAAATGAGGATGATTTGACACTGTGGAAGTGACATGAGGTGTCCTTATTGTAAGGGTTAAAATAGATGCAGGTAAAGAATGGCACTCATCTGAACATTTGCTATGAAAATAGTGATAGTTTGGTTTTGTTAATCATGTTAAGCAACCACTTTTGAATATATTAAATGACAGAATCTACATGATTTTTACAAGTGGGATCTATTGTTTACTTTCCATTATATGATGTTCACTATTTTCATTTTATCATATCTATTTCGATAAGTATTCTTGTTAATTTTCATTTCCAGTTACACTTTTTAATCTGTAGTGTTTGTGAAGAAAAACTTGAAATATCTGTATAAATTATGATTTTGGTAAACTGAACAAATTAAGCAGATTCAAATTACCACAGACACATTATTAGAATATATCCTCCATCTTGGATATGATGATAAACTGCATAAAGAAAAAGAAAAATTACCAATGATACATTTTTGTAAAAAATTAAAAAAAAATTACCTGCAATACATTTTTGTTAAAAATAAAAAAATTTCCAATAATACATTTTTGTAAAAAATTAAAAAAAAATTACCTGCAGTACATTTTTGTTAAAAATAAAAAATAAAAAATTACCAGTAATACATTTTTGTAAAATTAAAAAAAAGTTACTAGTACAATTTTTGTAAAAGATACTAATGCTCACAAAAAATTGAATTTCAGCATTAAATGACACAAGAAGTTGATATGCCACTAAACAAACAAACATACTCAGAATATATTTTGTTAATCAGTTTTAGACAAAATGAGAAAATCTTTAAAATGAAGTTTATCAATAAGATACACTATCCATACTCAGTGGATACTAAACTGAAATGAGATTTAATTAATTTTAATTCATGAAAAAAGTAAAAAAATGAAACACCATTTAAAACATGTACTGAATTATTAATCTTCAAATTTTCAGATTTTAAGCTTGTATAGTTAAATTATTAGAAATTTGATACTCTTCAAATAAAATTAATATTGAGCTGAGTGTTTTTCTGTTAAATATTTACATGCTTTTTTTGTATCTGCTATTATTTCCATGTGCTAGGGATAAATAAAAGGATTGTACAGTTAGTCAGTGTGATGTAACAACCCGAGTTAAAGTCATTAAGAAATCTTCCTGTATTTAATCAATTCCCTGTTGCATGAAAAGAAGAAATCAGATTAAAAAAAAACAATTTTAATAAAAGCACCTCAACAATTCCTGGAATATAAAATTTTTGAATTCACCCTTTATCTGCTTTCTTCGTTTCCTTTCCTTTTTCTTTGTGGACAAGCTGAATATTTTTCATAAAGCCAAATTTTCAGTCCCTAAACTTTCCACATATTTTTTTTTTTCAAATTTACTGTCTATTCAACTTATTTAAATCTTTTTTAACTTAATATTGCTGTCTTTTTTTCTTTTGTTTTCATTTAACACATTTGTTCAATGTCTATTGGCAGAGTTACATCGGCTCATCTCATAACTCATCAGTCCCATGACTGGGAGTCGTTGTCAGGTTGCTGTGTACCAATACTCTGGCTTGAAAACCAGAGAAGTATTCCTTCATGCATCATGCGTCTTGGTCAAGTAAACTTAGTGATGCCCACCCTCTCCAGATTAAACCAGATCCCATGTCCTTCAATTTGAAGGCTCCCCTTGGTCCCAAACATGTGGCCCCTGATTCCATCAGGGGCCCTACTCCCTGGTCATTCCTTTCAGTTTAAGAGGCCCTCTGCCAATCAATGCCATGCCATCATTGCACTGCATGTATAGTTAAGAAGTACAGTTTATCCCATTGTGCTAGATGGCTGTTGACTCATGAAGGCTCATCTGCCCTTTGATGTATCTTGTTTTTAATCCTGAAGGATGTCTAACCATACACTCCACCAGTTTAGTTACTATTGACTCAGTTATGTGGCTGGAATTATTGAGTTACATGGTATCAGTGGCACTTGTAGAGTGACCTGGTATTATCTCCACTTACTTACCTCTAAATAATTTTGCTTGAACAGTTAACCAAGCACTTAACCTTTAGTCTGCATTATTGTTGATGAGCAAAAAAGAAAAATAGCAAGCAGGAAAAATCACACCTGTAAGTGCTTACAACTGCCATTTCATATCAGAAAATCCTATGAAATTAATAATAATCTCTAAGTGGTCTCTCAATTTCTGCTATAATTGAACTGTACAAAGGAAATGTATGTCCCACCTGACACTCATTGGTAACCAGCCTACCACTATTGGTCTTTTTGATATTTACTCAATGAAAAATGGAAAGGACACTTATACTTAGAATCAGAGACGGTTTAAAATTCTGGGATACATAATGAAGAAACAGATCTTGGAAAGTTTGCCATTTGCAAGATTTATTGAAACCAAAAGCAACAGAGAGAAAAAAGCCTGAGTCAAAGTCATTTCTTCCTGTGTCTAGAAAGTAGATAAAATTTAAATTGAAAAGTTTTATATTCCAGGAAATGTTAAAGTTCTTTTTACAGAAATTTTTCTACAAAAATTGCTGAGCAGGGGGTTTCTTTGACCGAAGTCAAAGGCCAGGGAGGAGGGTCACCTGATGCAATCAGTGTCTTCATGTCTGTGACCAAGGTGAGTTGGAGGATATTGGCTATGGTTTGATTTGGAGAGGGATGGGCTTCACCAGGTTTACTTGCTTAAGACACACATGAAGGAATACTTCTCTGGTTTTCAACCCAGATAATGTGGAAAAAGTTCAGTAGCTAGCTACACAGGAAACTGACAACCACTTCCAGTCATAGGACTGATGAGTTATTAGATAAGCTAATATAACTTTGCCAATAAACATTGAATAAATGCGTTAAATGAAAACAAGAGAAAAAGACTGAATAGAAAGTTAATTTGAAAAGGAAAAAATAGATTTGTGGAAAGTTGAGTGTTAAAAAATTTGGCCTTATAAAAATTATTCAACTCACAAAGAAAAAGGAAAGGAAAAAGTGGAAATCTAAATTTTAGATTCCAGGAATTGTTGAGGTGTTTTTTTTTATTAAACTATTATTTTTACAGATCATGACAGCTATTATGGAGATGTGATTAAATATACTTTAATGTTTAAAAAAATGTGTTCAGTATTATTATAGTTTAGGTAATAAGCATTGTAACCGCACAAATAACTATATTATGAAAAAAATATATGCATTTTTTACATATTTGTTAACTTTTATAAAAAATGACATTCTTGTACATGTAGTTATGGATAATATTATACATTAATTACTATTTTTTTTAATTAATAACTATTTGTACTCAGTTGTTGATATTAATAGTTATCTGCTGATGTGTTAAAATTTTGGAATAACGCAATAATAAAAATTTAAATTTCATCTCTCTGATAGATGTCGTTAATAGATTTGTTAATTTAATTTCTTCTTATGAAGACAGTTTTCATACAACAGCAAATTGATTAGACCCAGGAAGATTTCTTGATGACTTTAACTCACGTTATTACGTCTAGCTGCTATTTGTACTATCATGTGAACTTTCACAGACTTTATGATACACTAGCAGCATGGCCTGGCATTGCCCGTGCTTGATTCAAAAATTGTATGACTCATACAGCAATCGCTATCACTTGACTTAAAATATTTTTGCCCTTCCTTGCCTTTAAAGGAGTGCCCTTTGCCATGCTGATGTTGTTACATGCCTTACTTCTTGCCTATCTCACACTGCAAATTTTTTCTAAGCTCTATACTAAATATTAAATCTGTTAGGAAAAAAGAACTAAACAAAATGAACACAAAACGATCAGCTTTAAAAAAGGACTCGTAACTGGAAAAACCGAATGAAAAAAGAATGTTAACAACAAATACTTTTTCACACCCAACCCAGTTCTGCGGAATCAGAATCAATGTTGAGTTTAAGCAAGTGAATGAGCCAATTGGAGCCATGCAAATTTAAATTTTCCCCACTTGTGATGAATGCAGCTATCAATTTTTTTGCATGCTAGTTAACATTCGTGTCAGTCAGCTGTTGGCTCTCTCGCTGGCCAATAGAATCTTCCTGCCTATTCGTGGCAGCTAGCTATAGGCTCTCACTCTGGCCAGTAGAAAATGGCTGCAAACTACATGAAAACTGCAGTAGAAGCATGAAAAAATCGATTATTTCCACTATCAATG
Source organism: Acanthosepion pharaonis (assembly GCA_903632075.3). Lineage (NCBI taxonomy): Eukaryota > Metazoa > Mollusca > Cephalopoda > Sepiida > Sepiidae > Acanthosepion > Acanthosepion pharaonis. The sequence continues at coordinate 1,092,873 of CAHIKZ030003131.1, forward strand.
GGAGTTGGGAAATGCAAAGTCAGTCTTGTCCTTCCCGCTAACTTGGAGCATGTGCATGTAAATTTTGGTGCAAATCCATTGAAAATTGCGGCCATGCATTTGTTACACACACACACATTCTGCCTTTTATAGATAGAGATTGTCCTTTTATTTATATTAACCAGATAACATGATAGTGTAAATGGATGACAGAAAAGGAACTGACAGGAATATTAAGAAGACAAACATTACTTGTATTTTTTATAATCATATCACCCCAAGCAAGGTGGGAATGCCACTAGTATGCAGGGTGGGTGGGGGGTTACAGAGAGTGAAAGTGAAAGAGAAGACTAAGTGTCATGTGTCCTTACCTATAACTACAGAATGAACTCTTCCTAACACTATGTATACTACGCCTCTCAAGAGAGAGGGATGAATCGAGTCGAGCTGATAGTAGTTCACTCCAAACCAGACTGACAGTCATACTAACACATTCCACATCTTGTATTATTATTTTGTGTAAAATACCTTCGTTATTTCTACTCTTGTGTTTGTATTGTTCTTCCTTGGTCCTAACCTGGACCATAACACTAAGTATAGAGAGGATTGAGGAAAGGACAGAAGATGATCAGTTTTTAAGATGACAGAACATGGCGATTGACATTTCATTTAAATTTTTGAAGATTGTAGTTATCAAGGAAGCAAGTAAACAGAAGGGAATTCCTCAGGTGGAAAATGTGAGAAAAGAATAAGAAATTGGAAGAGAGTTCCACAGGGGAGAAGTGTGAGAAAACAAACTATTAAAATAGAACTTAGGGTTACATCCAGATAATTCAACACTAAAATGATGTGACCTAATTGCCAATCTAGTAGTGTGCTTAAATTCATGTGGTCGAGGTACCAAAGTGGAAATCTCATCAGAACAATTACCATGAAAATATTTATAGAAAAGATAGAGTGAAGCCACGTCATGGAGGTGGCAAGGTGACTGAATTTGAGATGCCATGTCAGGACAGCTAACAATGCATCCATCGAATTTTGTCAAGAATCTCAAGATATATTGCAGGAACCCCAGACCAGATATGGCAGCAATATTCAAAGCATGGATGAATGGTAGATTTATAAATATGTCAGATGGATTCTGATGAGAAAAACTACCCGGTAAAATACACGGAAACAAACTTCTTCTTCTTCTTCTTCTTAATAATAATAATAATAATAATAATAATAGGAGAATCAGCAGCCTTATTGACAATTTTTTTGTACTAAAAGAGACAGCATTTAATTCTGTACAATTTACACTATTCTAACACTCTGATGTAACATAGACAAGGTTTGATGAGGCAAAGAAATCCTTTAACTTCAAGTTATTATTATGTGCACATGTCATTGATAATTGGCATAACTCCAAACTGGCAAACCTTCAACAGATTTACTCTTTGGATAAGCTTAGCAACCAGGAAAAACAGATTCATTATGGGTTTCTAAATGTCACTTAAAGATATAGCAGTTGGCAAGGTTATTGGATGCAGGATTAGACAATCAATGAAACTGCATTTTATGTGCACCATACAGTCTATAATCCACAGAACGTCATTCTGATGAATTCTCTTAACTTTGGATTATTCCATCAAAAGATGTTTTCAAGGAAAATCTATAAAGGTAAGAAAAGGAATAGGAAATTCTATATTTGTTTTATATCAAATTTTCTGCATCTGGGATGCCATTTTTTACATTAATATTTGCTGTTACCAATATCATCATAAATTCTTGAAGATAGAATTTCAATAAATCTTTATATTATCAAACATCTATTTTGTTTTAGCAGGATTTTTTTTTTTAAGATTACTAGATTAAAGATTACTGGATTACTGAATTAAAAATTTTGATTATTTTTTTACTAATAATTTCATTATTATTATCATTAATCAAACCCAGAAAAATTCCAAGCCTAATCCTGAACTTATACTAGGAGCAAATTGCCAACTCCCAGTATAAAAAAATGTATTTAGTAAATATGTAAAAATAGAATACATGCCTTCTCATCAGATTTATTCAACCTTTATGATGAGGAAATCCTGAGAGAATTAGAAGTCATACCAGGATTTATTATTATAAGAATTTGAAAGGGATAGTAAAGGGAGCTAATCCTTTACCATTCAAAGATCAACCTTGAAATTAAAACACTTACTAATCCGGGACTCTAATTGGCTAACTGCTGTCCAATCAAGATCCTGAAACCTTCATCTTTTGCCATAGTGACCACACATTTATGAAGTCATCCTTTCCAACATTAATGGAGAAACCACAAATTCCATTTGTTCGTTAGACATTTTTCTAAGGGTTAAGTCCACAAATATAAATTATATCAGCAAGCGTTCTTTTTGCCTATTGTGCATACAACCTTTTCTGTACATTAAACCTGTTCAATTTAATACAGTCATTGAGTTGTTTCTCTTCTTCAAGTATGTTCATCTTTGTCTTTGACTTTATTGAACTTAACTGTAACCAAGACAATCTTTATATCATTGGTAGACAGAATCTAAGCAAAATAAGATAGCAGACATAGAAAGAAAACTCTTACAGGAACTCCTGCAGGAGGTAGTAAAGAAAAGTGAGAAGAATGAACTAATCATGAATTGTAAGAATCCATGGTTGCCAGCAAGAGGAACACCCAAACTATAAAATGAAGTTGTTGAAAGGAAGGAAAATGTAACACTGAAATTCAAAGGTGTATTGGAATAAGGAAAGATGCTTTCCAAAAGCTAAGCAAATGAAGCCTTCATTAAAAACAAGAAACATGTAGTAAATTGTTATGTAATATCAGTCCTCCTCTATGGCATTTAATGTTGGACAATATCCTCACAGGTGAAGAAGAAACTTGAAGCAACAGAAATGTGGTTTTACAGAAGGATGCTGAGAATACCATGGACTTAACATGTGAGTAACAAGGAATTTTTAAGGAAAACAGAAACAATAAAGAATGCTGATATTTATCATCCAAAAAGAGGCAGTTGAAATTTCTAAGATGCATAATGAGGATAGGTGGCTTAGAGAATATGACACTCAAAAGACAGAGGCAAGAGAGACAGAGGAAAGCAGCAAGTAACCTACCAAATGAGCTTGTTTGACAGAACAGGAAATAGGAGAGATAGTAACCTAACTTAAAGCTATGAAGGATAGAAAGTTGTGGAGAGCAATGTTCGTTCATGTCTTGAAGGGATATGACACACAGAAGAAGTAAAAGATGTTCATCCATGCATTGAATATTGCTGCCATATTCAGTCTGGTGCTTCTACTATGCATTTAGATATTTGATAAAATACACAGAAGAATCTGCAATTTTATTGGTCTTGACCTGGCATCTCGGCTTCAGTCACTTTCTCACTGCCTTAACATACCTTCCCTGCACCTTTTCTATAAATATTTTTTGGTAATTGTTGTGATGAGCTTTTCTCTTTGGTACCTGGACTTTATAAATTAAAGCTCAGTACTAGATTGGTAGATAGGTCTCATCATTTTACAGTTGAAATTGTTAGGTGTAACTATAAGTTCTATGCTAAGAGTTTCTTCTATTGCACTTTTCGTTTGTCAAACTCTCTTTAGGCTTTTTGCTTTCCAGTCAACTTTGATCTTCAAAAATTTAAATGCAATGTCAATAGTAATCTTCTGTTGTCTTAATTCTGGTTCTTTTATTGTTCTCTCCTTTTAATAATGTTTTCTTTTTCTCATGTCCTTTAACCCCTTGTGTCTTAGTGGCTTAAGTGCATTACCTAGGATGAAATTACTAAAAAAAAGTACCTTCAGTAAATTTCAAACTGAAATTTTATTCAATCTCCAGAGTTGATTTGTAGAGACTCATGCCAGGTAATACCAGAAGATTGAATTTAATTTAATGAACCTTGCTATCAAAGAGGATTTAATTTTGATGACCATAATCTGTCACCAAAGTAAGCTTTATATTTGGTGTCATATCAGAACATCAAAAGAGCAAAATGTCTTATTGAGTTGACAAAGAACATAAACTCATAGTTCTGGCCAAGAAAAATGTTGGAGGTTACACCAACATAAAAAAAGGAAGTCAACCCAGTTGGACTTATGATACACACACAAGGCAACTGGGTGAAATGAAGTTATATAAACACCGAACCCACAAAGATGAAGGCTGAGACCATCACAACCTCACAAAAAGAACATCAAATGACTGAAATAATCCCCCCCAAAACCACACACCCTTCACATGCAATGTTTATTTGACAAAGTCCAGAAGTGAATAAATAAATTATTTTATGCATGAATAAACCGACTTTCAATTTCTTATCAGATGTTATGTTCTCATTCTGCTGTCTGTGCCGAGGCGTATCTCATCTTTTTCTTCAGTATGGCTTGTCCTGTTTCCACCAATATTTTATCTCTACTACCTAGCCAAAGAATTGAACTCAGAATTACTATGCCACTAAGTTTCATATTCTTATCAGATGTTATAGATTGTTTGCATTCTCCTGTTCATGCTGAGGCTTACCTCATCTTTTTCTTTAGTATTGCTTGTCCTGTTTCCACCAATATTGTATCTCTACTACCTAGCCAAAGAATTGAACTCAGAATTACTATGCCACTAAGTTTCATATTCTTATCAGATGTTATAGATTGTTTGCATTCTCCTGTTCATGCTGAGGCTTACCTCATCTTTTCTTTAGTATTGCTTGTCCTGTTTCCACCAATATTGTATCTCTACTACCTAGCCAAAGAATTGAACTCAGAATTACTATGCCACTAAGTTTCATATTCTTATCAGATGTTATAGATTGTTTGCATTCTCCTGTTCATGCTGAGACTTACCTCATCTTTTTCTTTAGTATTGCTTGTCCTGTTTCCACCAATATTGTATCTGTACTACCCAGCCAAGGGATCGAACTCAGAATTACTATGCCAGTCCATAAACCAACACTTTAATTCTGTACAATGTTATCTTCTAGATTTTTATTGCTGATTTGTTGAATGAACAAAACTAGTGACTAATTCAAATAAATATTTGGGAAGTATTTTAACAGGAAACAGAAAGCACAATATCAAAATTCAAAGGTGTATTGAGATAGCGAAAGATGTTTTATAAACAAAAGAAATAGGAACATTTTGTCAAAAAGAAAAGTGTACTGAAATGCTGTTTAATATCAGTCCTCTTATATGGCAGTGAATGAGGAACAATCTCCACACAGATGAAGAAAAGACTTGAGGCATGAGAAATGTGGTTCTACAGAAGCATGCTGAGAATACGATGAAATCAATATCTGAGCAATAAGAAAGTTTTAGAAAAAATGGAAACAAAAAGGACACTTATACTTAGCATTATAAAGAAACTATTGAAATTTCTAGGGCGCGTAATGGAGAAAGAAGGTTTATAAATTTCAATATATTGAAGATAAAATGAACAAAAAACAGCTGATAATCTACCTAATGAACTTGAGTAAATTGTTAGCAGGACAGGATCTAGGACAGATAACAAAAAGACAAATCTTACTAAAAGTAACAAAGGATAGGACGTTGTGGTGCGTCATGATATCCCACGTCATGAAAGGACATGGCACACAGATTGATAGGTAAGTTACATATTCCTTTTATTGCTGAAATTTAAGGTGGAATTAAGAACTACAAAGGACTGGAAATTGTGGAGAGCCATGAAGGGACATAGCATGTAGAAGTAGAATAAAAGGGGTGGTTGCAACAGTCAACTTAGAAGAAGAGGAGGAGGAGAAGGAGGAGGAGGAGAAGAGGGGGAGGAGAAGAAGAAGAGGAGGAGGAGGAAGAGGAGAAGAAGAAGAAGAAGAAGAAGAAGAAGAAGAAGAAGAAGAAGAAGAAGACAACAACTTTTGTTTCAAATAGACAGACCAGGATGATTATTTTTTCAGAGAAAAATCCACCCAGGATAATTTATTCCAATCGCTCTTTTTATTAAATACTAGCAGTAGAGCCCGGCGTTGCCCAGGGATGTGACAGTAAGAGATAGATCAAGTATCGACCATCATAAAGACTGAAAAATAAAATTGACAAAGATTATTGTTTAAGGTTGACGGATACGCATGTCTTAATTAGTTTTTTGTTTGTTTTTTTTGCTTTTTTTTACGAATTGGTCAAACCCAAACTCAAACAAAAACATTGTTTTCAATCGTTATGAGTCTATCGATTGAATAAAATTTTATTATAAACAACTGTCTTGTAAATGGAATTTTTAAAGCATTCTGAATGTAAAAATAAAGAAAAAAGTGTGCAAGACAATAAGAAACACTACCTGCCAAAAAAAAGTGAAGTTTTGTTGAAATTGGTTGAAAAATGTAGGAAATCCGATCCCATATACAAACGAACACACACTCACACAAATAACCTGGGTTTTATAATAAGTATAACTCGATGTGAGTTGTCCCCCTTTCATTCTGGCGACAGAATCGTGTTTTATCGTGTTTCCAAATTGATTTCGTGCAAAAGCAATTGTGTTTTTCCAAGTTTCGGCACTGTCAGAACCACCGCAAGGTAATTTTATGTAGTCCTGTGAAGTTTTGTTGAAATCGGTTGAAAAATGTAGGAAATCCAGTCCAATATATAAACGTACAGACACACACACACACATAACCTGGGTTTTATAATAAGTAAGATTCAGAAAACCTCCATTCATCCCCTAAACTGTAAGCTTCTTAAGGCAAAGTTTTTTATGTGAATATTTTATAAAAGGATTAACAAAAAGACAAAAATTATTAAGAGCTACAAAGGACATGGAATTGTGGATAGCCACGATTGTCAAAGTCCTGAAGGGACATGGCACATAGAAGTAGAATAAAAGAGGTGGTTGGAACATCAGATTTTCACAGTCAACTAATTCATCTACATTGTGGAAGGAAAAACCTCTATAATAAGACTACAATCATACAAGCATACTATACTCAAACCACTATAAATCTTCATGACCGATGGATTAATCCACATATCTTTTTTGACAGATGGCAACAGTCTTGGAATCATGGGGTTGTAAAAGTGAAGTTTTAGAGAAAATGGAAACAAAAAGAATACTTAATATCAGGAAGAGACAGTTGGAATTTCTAGGGTACATGATGAGTAAAGAGAGCTTGGAAAATTCAATACTCACAGGACAGACTGAAGGCAAGAGTAACAGAGGAAAAAATACATAACCTACCCAGCAAGCTTTAGTGAATGAATGGCAGAACAAGGTTTAGGAGAGATAACAAGAAGACCAAATTTAGTAAGAGTTACGAAGGACAGGAAATTGTGGAGAGCCATGATTGTCAATGTCCTGAAAAGATACTGCACATAGAAGTTGGTGTCATAATCAGAACATGGCATATTAGTACAATGTACCAATGTGAAAAGTTAGAGAATGGAAAACAGTAAATAAATAGATAAATAGTATGTAAACATTTTCAGAGTATATAAAACAAGTTGGAAAAACTATGATAATGGTAAGATTAGCTGTTTTCTTAGCAGGAAACATTTGGCATTAACCAAACAGTATTACTAATGGTTGAAAATAATATAAAATATTTCCCTTAAAACTGTTTTTCAGGAAAATGAATTGATTAACTTCACTGTTATACATCTTTCTACTATTGATGGGAGTTTCCTTACTAACCTTTTGCTTAATGGTAACGGTAATATTAGCCATTTTCCATCATTCAGCCAGTACTACTTTCAGTTGAAATTTATAAAATCTTTCTGTTGAAAACAATTTTTCAAGAAAATAGGTTTTTCAAGTCTAGAAGCTGTTATTGCTCTTTCCAGCATTGATGGAGGCTTCCTAAACATAATGATGGTAATATTAGCCTATTCCATTCAGCATTCATTGACCAAGCAGCAATTACTACTGTTGGTCGAAATTTATAAAATCTTTCTCTTAAACAATTTTTCAGGAGAATAGGTTTGTCAGATCTAGTAGTTGTTTTTGCTGTTTCCAATGTTGATGTGGGCTTCCTAAAGGTAATGATACTAATAATAATATTAACTGTTTCCTTATAAGGAAACATTTGGCAATCATTGACTGTGTAGCCCTTGCCACTTTCAGTTGAAATTTATAAAATCTTTCTCTTAAAAACAATTTTTAAGAAAATATATTTTTCAAGTCCAGTAGCTGTTATCATTCTTTCCAGTATTGATGGGGGGGAGGGCTTCTGTAAGGTAAGAATGGTAATAGTAATATTAGTCATTTCCCTATAAGGAAACATATAGCAATCATTGACTGAGCTGCTATTGCCACTTTCATTTGAAATTTATAAAATCATTTTCTTATAAACAATTTTTCTGGGAAATATATTTTTCAAGTTCAGTAGTTGTTATTGCTCTTTCCAATATTGAAGGGGGTTTCCTTTCTAACCTTTTGTTTGAAGTAGTGTGGAATGTTATCATCTTGATTGCATCATTATTTCCTCTTTTAGTTACATGTACTATCCATTTTAGTTTTTGTCTACAAGTGATGTGGTTTTTGCTATTTAGTACAGTTCTTTGTAATTCTTTAGTGCCAAGCTATAAGATCTGGTGAAAGACTGTCTTCTTTGAGACATATAGCATTCATTTACTTGAAGTCATTTAATGATAAGGTTTCTAGTATATGGTAAAATTCTTTGTTTGTGATTCTGTAGCATCAGTTTCCAAAATTCAACAAAGGAAAAACAATGGAGATTTTATTAGTGATAATGACAGAATGTTATATGCATAACGAGAGAAAAAAGAAAGTGGACTTAGCCTAATATTAGATAATTACAAGTGGATGTAGGAAAACCAAAAAGGTCTGTTCAACCTATACAGCAAGGCAATTCTGAGAGAATTAGAAACCCTACCAAGATTTAGCATTGGCGGCCACAATCTTAACATAAGATATGCAGATGACACAGTACTGATAGCAGACATGGAAAAGGAATTACAAAATCTCCTACAGAAAGTAGCGACGGAGAGTGTGAAGAAGGGACTAAGCATAAACTACAAGAAAACAGAATGCATGGTCATCACTAAAAGGATGAGCCTGAAATGCGATTTGCAGGTCAGGGACACTAAAATCAAGCAGGTGCAGAGGTTTAAATATCATTCTGACAGAGGACTGAAGATGCAACATTGAGATTCATAGATGTATTGGGATGGCCAAGGACGCATTCCAAAAGCTGGGCAGAGTATTGCGAGACAGGAGAATTTCTTTTGTAATGAAGAAAAGAATACTGAGCTGTTATATGACATCTGTCCTCCTTTACAGCAGCAAATGTTGGATGGTCTCCTCAAAGTTGAAGAAGAGACTTGAGGTGACGGAGATATGGTTCTACAAAAGGATGGTAAGGTTATCATGGACCAAGTGTGTGAGCAGCGATGAGGTCTTAGAGAGGATGCAAACAAGGAGGAGGCTTATATTTGGCATCAGGAAGAGGCAGCTGAAGTTCCTGCGACAGATAATGAGGAGGGTGGGCCTGGAGAATCTGATACTCACGGGCCAGATAGAGGGAAAGAGAAACAAGGGAAAACAACATATGACAAACCTTTAAGCAAGTGGATGACAGAACGTGGTCTGAGGGAGGTGGCAGAGGGAAGGAACTTGTTGAGAGCTGCAAGAGATAGAGGTGGGGTGGAGAGCCATGATCGCCTACATCCTGAAAGGACACAGCACAAAGAAAGAAAAAGACAAGTGGATGTGAGTTTGGGGAAACTGGTAACTCTCAGAGTTCTTCTCATAAAAACTGTCGTAGACGCCATTCAATATAAAGATTACAGTGGGAAATGCACACACACCAGAAGGCACAGAAGAAAAAATAGATAGCTTTTACAACACACAAGTCACAAGAAATTATTGCATGTAACTTACATCCAAAATTAGGAGTCGAATAAGATCATGAAATGACTGGTAATTATTGACTTGGAATACACAATATTGACTTGGATCACACAAAAAATACAGAGAAAAAGGTTAAATAATAAGCAATACTCAGATTGAAGAACACCCCAGGTGCTGGTACACTTTGAAAAGCCTGAGAAAAGGCATCAAAAACCAGATAGACTACTTGACTGTCAATAAACAATTTAGGAATGCAATTATGCACACAAAAACCTACTCAAATGCTGACTGTGGTGGTAAACACCTCCCAGTCATATGCTCAATTGAGGTAAAATTACAAAAATAATGAAATCAAGATCAGTGATTAAACTGGTGTATGACAAACTCTTCAACAATTCCATTCAATGTTAAGAACCAATATGAAGCTTTAAAGTAAATCAGGAACATAAAGTAAAAAAACATTAAGAAAAATATTAATGATAACAATGAAGGAAGTCATTCAAATGTAAAAAGGACAAAGAAAAAAAGATTCAGGCAAAGTTGAACATAGATGCAAAAGGACAGTTTTCTCTTGGCATTATTATTTCTTCTGTATACTTACTGGCACTATTATTACTGTATACTTGATGGCACCATTATTTATATATATTAGCTTGGGACCATTATTTTTGTATACTTTCTTGGCACCATTATTTATATATATTTCTTTGGCACCATCATTTCTGTATATTTGCCATGTACCATTATTTATATATACTTGCTTGGAAACATTTATTTCTGTATACTTGCTTGGAAATCTTTATTGCTTTAAAAAGCTATTTTTAAAATTTTAATAAACTCCAAACGTAGGTTGCACTCTCTGTTTTTTTTTGAGAATTGACAGCAAAAGCATTCTTGAAAATAAATAGTCTAATAAATAAATAGTGTTTAACATTTTTGTTATCATTTTTCAGGAATAAAAAATATTTAAATCCAGATGCTCATAAACTATTTTAGTGAATTCACGTGGAGAGAGCAAATGAAAGAAATGCTTAGAAAATTCGTTTTTTTTCCAAAATTTATAACGACAGTTACTCATAGTTATGTGTTTATTTACCTTTTCTTGTTCTCAAGTTAACAGAAGTTTTTATAAATTTATGAATAAAAAACGTGGTTTTCATCATTATTTCTTTTCAATATCGTAAATAATATTACATTACAGTTGGCTAGCCTATTTTTATAAACTTGCAAATACAAAATTATTCTTGTAAATAAACAATTCAATAAATAGTGTTAATTCTTTTGTTGAGGAAATCCTCAAGAAAAAAATAAATGTACAAACCCAGTTTCATGTATGTGGGTTTTATTAAAATTCTAAAAACAGCTTTTTAGAATAATAAAAATTGCTGAGGGTGTATACAGTAATAGCAGTATCAAGAGAGAAAACATCTTTTAAGACACTATTTATTTGTGTGTACAAATGCTAAAATTTGCCAGGAAATGGGCTAAAAGTTAAATTCTTGATCTAATGAATCAGAGACAGCAGGTAATGCTAAGAAATGGAGCATAATATGAAAGTAAATCAGAGAGTACATGTAATTTAGAAAATTTGAAAATAAATTTGTAATAGAGAAGATGACAGTCATGAAAAATTTTGAAACTAATAAGTTTACTGAAGTGATCAATGAAATATAAGACAGTGGTGAAATAGTGGAAGACCCCATAACTAAATTAATAATTAGGATTCTAATGATTAGAACTTAGAGCAAAGTAAACTGGATATAGCAGCAAGAACAAAATTTGTTCAAGAAGCAAGAATAACAAATACAATTGTCATGATCAGAATGAAATTGCTTTTCTTTCTTTTCATTTTGGTTCAAACTGCTTTAAGCCTTTATTACTTTATACACAAACACACACACACACACATATATATATATATATATATATATACAGGATGGGATGGGTAAATTGACACCATTTTATATTTTTTGTTAACTGCACAGTATAGTAGGATCAGTTGGGCACAGTTTGTGAGAAAAGAAACACCATGATGCAATTCACTCTGCCATAAATTTGGAAATGACATCTGTACTGCTTGGCATTCACACCGGAAGCTTCAATACAAACATTTCAGAGCATTTGGGTGTCAATCTGAAGACAGTGCAGAGGATTTGACAAGAGTTGGATGAGTCTAATGGTGATTACGAATGTGTTTGGAGTGATCACTATACGTCTATTCATCTTCCCACAGAGACTCAAATTGAACACAGAGGCCTACATCAAGTGCCTTGAGGAGGTAAAGCTGCCCTGGGTCAAAAGGGTGACTGCTGGAAGACCCTATGTCTGGCAATAGGATTCTGCACCATGCCACACAAGCAGGAAAACCTAGTCATGACTCTCAGTCAATGTCTGTGACTACATCACCCCTTACATCTGGCCACCTAACTCCCCAGACTGCAACCTCCTTCATTATTATGATTGGGGTGCAGTTCAGCAAGAGAGACAACAAAACTTGTCATACCAAAGATGAACTGAAGGCAAAGATTATGGCAGCATTCACCAACTTAATCAAGGAGACCGTCCAGAAGAGATGCAGGAGATTCTGAAGTTGTTTGGAAGCTGTGGTGATTTTATTGAATAAATTTATTCTTTAGTATTTCAAAATATTTTGGTGCAATTTTGATAAATATATCTGTTAAAATGAGATGTCAATATTATTTTCATTTTTGTTTAATTTAGATGACAATTTATCCATAGCACCCTGTAAAATTAATAATGGCCTTGGCTAAATATCAGAAAAATCTCTTTCATTTTGACAATATCTTCAGATGTCCAAAAAATTGTTACTGCCAGTTCTGTAACACCATAGTCTTTCTTCATTCTTTGATTAACTTTGGGAAGCCATATTTCCTATCATAAGCATTAGATGTGCAGCCATTGTCTTTTGATCAAGAGAAATTACATTTACTGTCCTTTAAAAGAGAAAGAAATAATCTGAAATTGTTTGAACTTTTAAGCTAAAGTATTTTCATTATAATTAATTTATCACATTAAATTACCTATGTTTTTTGTTGCAACACTCAGATCATGTTATATTCTACAACACTAAAGTAAACAGCATTAACAGGGAAATGAGCAGTAATGTTTTAAGAGGGTTTGGATTTACATCTTGTATCTGTGTCAACCCAAATATCTTAGCAATTTTTTACAAAAGAGTCATTAACAAATTATATTTTATAATATTCACATCTTTTTAATGAAAGAATACCTCATAAAATTTCCTATAATTTATTAAACATTTTTAATTGAAGTGATAGACAAAGAATACACCATAAAATTTCCTATAGTTTGTCATACCTTTTAACTGAACTGATAGGCAAAGAACTCCTCATAAAATTTCCTATAATATTCTCACCTTTTTGATAGAAGTTGTAAGCAAATAATACATCTTAAAATTTCCTATAATTTGTCATAACTTTTTAATTGAAGTGATAAGCAAAGAAGACATCATAAAATTTCCTATAATATTCACACCTTTTTAATGAAAGTATTAGGCAAAGAATACATCTTAAAATTTCTTATATGTTATACCTTTTTAATTGAGATGATAGGCAAAGAACACATAAAATTTCCTATAATTTATTATACCATTTTAATTGAAGTGAAAGGCAAAGAATATTTCATAAAATTTCCTATAATTCATTTTACTTTTTCAGTTGAAGTGATAGGCAAAGAACACATCATAATATTTGCTATTAATGGAAATCACAGGCAAAGAACACATAAAATTTCCAATAATATTTACACCTTTTTAATGGAAGTGATAGGCAAAAAATACATCTTAAAATGACCAAGAATTAGTAATATCTTTTTAATTGAAGTGATAGACAAAGAACACATCATAAAATTCCCTATAATTCTTTTTAATGGAATTGTTAGGCAAAGAATACATCTTAAAATTTTACTATAATGTCATACCTTTGTAATGGAAGTCGCAGGCAAAGAATACTTCATAAAATTTCCTATCATTTATTATACCTTTTAATAGAAGTGATAAGCAAAGAGCACACTGTAATATTAGGCAAAAATGCATAAAATTTTCTATAATATTTGCACATTTTAATTGAACTTGGCAAAGAACATATAATAATTTTTCCTAGATTATTTGTACCTTTTTAATACAAGAGATAGAAAAATAATAACTGATACATGTATAAATATTAATGATTTTATTCGTTGCTTCTCACTTCAGTTTGTGAGATGTTCATATTGATTATATATTTTTTTTCTTACTTCTTCCTCTTTTCAGTTGTTAATTTTATAGACTTTTATATATTTTTTGCTTACCCCTTCCAATACTAAGGTGTGAGTCATTTTTTAAGAATATTTCTTTGGGATATAGGCAGTCATGGCTCTACACACATTTCTTTAGATTATTAATTGTAAATTACCAAGACTTCTTGAGAAAGACAGGGGAGTGGTTTACATGTTTTTTCACAATTGGTTTGCTTTCTTGATGCCAGAAAATTTGTTCTATATCTTCATATCTCTTATTATATAAACTAATAAGGCAATCTGTCACTTCAAAATATTCTGGGTGAAAAACAGGAAATAAATAGCATTGTGAAAATATATTGAGTGCTTGTGTATCTGCCATTGCCATTTAATCAACCCGTCAGTGTCATTTTGGCTGGCTGATTGCTGTATATATTTGTGTCTTTGCTGTTCTCTGATTGCAAACAAATAACCAGACCATAACAAAACAAAACTGATTACATTTGTTGATTGATTGATAGATTCATTTTCTATGGGTTATAAACCCTTTGCAGGTTATTTAAAGCCAGAAAATATTTTTAGATTGTCAGATTTTTTTGTGTATAATAATGCTTTTACTAAAAAGTAAGTCTTACTAATTAACCCATAGCTGGAGGGAGAATAGATGGATTTATACCTAATCTGAATTTGATAAACAAAGAGATTATGATGTGGATATAAAGTGGGTGATCAATTATATATTACAATCAACATATAAACTGATCCCTCACATTGTGGCCTCCATAGTTTCCATACATTTATATTCCAGAGAATGTAAATAGATCTAAAATACATGCGTGTATAGCTAATGAGACCTTGTCACCACTCTAGTAATGCATTTAAATTCCTAAATTGACTGATTTGTTTTCTACAGCTTATCAACCCTTTGCAGGTTATTTAAAGCCAGAAAATATTTTAGATTATAAGAATTTTTTTTAGGAGGGATAATAATGGTTTAGTGATACAAGTCTTGCCAATTAACATATAGCAGTGGGGAGATTCATAGCATAGTTATTAGGGGTTCATGCCTTTCCCAAGGGTATGTGTGTGTAAGTGAATATAATGAACCCAACAAGAATTGGAACTTGGCTCTCTGATTATCAATTCTGTGCCATTAACCATTACACCATCTGCACAGCCAAGCTTACATCACTTAGTATAACCCAAGCAGTTACCCATCTAAGTACTGACCAGGTTCGACCTTGTTTAACTTTGGTGATCATACAGGAACTGCTGTTTTAACATGATGTGGCTATAAGCCTGCTTTCATTTAATCACAACAAAGAATCTTTTCTGCCTGTCATCATCATGGCTGATGCTAACCTCCCAGACAGCAATTTCTTGCACCTTCTTTGGCTTATATTTTCCACTGATATGAAGTGGAGTGATTACATGATTTTGAAGGTCATTTGGCCTGATTGGTATGATTACGTCAAGTATATTGTAATATGTGTTTATTTGATTTAATTAGTTAGCACAGTGTGAGTTTTAAGGTTCAAAGATTTTAAATGGGGGTCACTAGGGAAGGAAGAAAAACATAAGGGGGGTCTCTGGTCAGAAAAGTTTGACAAACCCTGGATTAAAGCAATAAAAATGGACATAATTAAAAAAGACAAAAAGGAAAAACCACATCTATGTTAGGTGGCAATACAAAAATAGGAGCAAGATAAAAAAAGTGAAATAAACTGAATGTGCTAACCTGCTATTGCTTCTTACTAACTAGAACTTGATAGAGATATGTTTTAACTAAAGTTTTCAGTCAGTTATATGCCAAGCGTGATACACGCTTAGGCAATCATGTATCTTTCGGTATATGACTGACAAGGCAGATTTTTTCCTGCAGTAGGTTGCCATTTCTTTCTGGAGCAAACCAGTTGCCATCCAAAGCTATAGAACCTGGTCTGTCCTGCTATTTACTTGTAGCTAGTGGGAGAAGATGAGAATTCATACCTTTCCCAAGGGTATTAGCATGTAAGTGAATGCAATGGATTCAACTGGAATTTGAACTCAGCTCTCCGATTCCTCAATCCAAGCCACTATTCATTACTCTACCATGCCTCCACTAATGCTTTAACTAAACTAGAAAATGTGTCTTTTTGATAATGCAGTAGTGTACAACAACCAAAAAGGACAGGCTGGTACAGAACAAAAAAGCAGATAATAATAATTCCTCATTTGAAAAATTCTTAGTTATAAAAACAGGTAATTAGCATATGAATAACTGGGTGATGCTGTGTTGTTACATAGGTACTGAATACTGAGAGTGGCCTTGTGCCACACTAAGCTATGCTGATTAAATATGGAAATTATGCTTCACCATGAAGTAATGTTTAAAAAGCTAATGTAGCAGATGATTACAACTGTAGTGAGTTTGTTCCTCAGATACCCCACTATCGTGACTAGTTAATACTAGCAGATCAAACCTAGTCATAATAACAATTGTATAACAAAATATAGTATGGATCAAATCTAATCATAATAGCAGTTTTACAACCAAATCTAGTACAGATCAAACTAGTCACAATAGCAGTTTTATAACTAAATCCAGTTTGGATAAAATCTAGTTATAATAGCAGCTGTACAACTAAATCCATTGAGAATCAAACCATGTCATTATAGTAGTTGTACAATCATATTCAATGAGGCTTAAACCTAGTAGCTTTACAACTGAATACATTGTGGACTAAATCTACTCACTATGGCAACTGTACAACCAGAACGATTATGGAGCAAACCTAGTCATAGTAGCAGTTTTACAACCATATTCATTGAGGGCTAAACCTAGTCATTCTAGCAGCCAAATTCATTGAGAATCAAACCTTATATTAGCTGTTTATGCAAAAATAATTTCAGATTGAGCTGAAAATTATTTCATAATTAATTTTTAATTAATTTCCTTTGCTTTTGTTCAAATGCTTACAACATTTGATCTATCTGCTTACCCTAATCCATCCCAAAATATTTCGCTATGACATCAATTTATATGTAACTTTGAATTAAATTTATTCATAAGTAACTCTAACAGCATTTTTTGTATATATTTCTCATAATTACAGTATTCATAATTATATTGTTTTTTGTATATGTTTTTATATGTTTTTAGTAAATTTTTGTATATTTATAGATTAATCTCTGGTTATTAAAATTAATAAATTATATTTTTGTTCTATCAAATGATAAATGCTTAAATTAATATCTAGAAATTTACAGAACTTAGTTACTATGGTACAATGAAATTAATGTGGGTCATTCATTGATCATCTCATTCAGAACTCTAGCAACAGATTTGGATTTTATTTACTAAGCAAACTATTATCCTCCACTTTGTTTTTGCTATCATAATGTTTTGCCCATTGTGCCTTGTGGACTTCCTCAGATATATATCGATCTACAGGGAATTCTGGACTGAATTCTTTATTTAATTTATTGAGGTAGAATGTTCTTGTTCTTAGTATTGCTTAGTTATTGTTTGTCTGTTTCCACTGATTTCACTGATTTCAAGTAAAAACTGCCAGACCCAGGGACTGAACTCACAATTAAGATGTTGCCAAATTCAAAAACCAACACTTTAATCCACTAAGCCATTGTCTTGTAGAAATTCAGGCATTAATTAAAGATTAAGGATTCAACTCCCAAATGTTTAATTTGTTCTTGAGAAATTCTTTTTTATGAAACTGGTTCATCAGGGAATCATGTTAAATTAGTAGTTTTATGAAATATATATATATATATATATATATATATATATATATATATATATATATATATATATATATATATATATATATAAAATTTGTATATTACTTTTCTTATGTATATAAGAATACTTAATTTTAAATACTTGTAAAAAGAGCTTTTTGGTACCCATCAAATATAACATTTTTTATTTCGCTATGCATTTTGTACATATCAAATTTTCAAAATGGACCCTTCTAGAATTTAAGAATGGGAATGGTTTAATAATCAAAAGGAATGCAAATATGTAATTTTGAAATGTCAACATGCTGATGCATTCATTTACAAAAATGTGAATAGAACAATAGCTGTCAGGAGTCTCCAAAATAAACAAGCACCCATTGTGAAAAAATTGATATGCATGAAACAGGTTGTAAATGAGTAACTTAATAAAAAGTTATGTTATACATATATATATATATATATATATATATATTTATATTTATATATATATATTTATATATATATATTTATATATATATATATATATATATATATATATATATATATATATATATATATCACACACAAATATATATCATAATTAAGTAATTCATTGAGTCTAGAAGAAGCCTCAACAGAATGCAAAAAGCACCAGACGGTAGTTTTGTCCTATATTTAGGACTTATCAGCAGTGCGTGCATCCACTACCAAGAATTGAAACCAGGACAGTTACGACATCAGGCAAACATCATACCAACTGTACCAACAGGCCTCGGTGATGAAGAGGTAATGAATTAGACTTGAAATAGCGCCGCCCAATCACATATTCCGTGGTGGAACTTATCCAAGTTTCCCTTAGTCATAGGACTGTGCCCTCACAAGCCCGACTACTATCTCAAGCCACTCCATCCAGAGCATTAGAGCATATATATATATATATATATATATATATATATATATATATATATATATATATATATATATATATAAATAAAAAAAAAGAAAGAACAGTAAGATATATAATCCGGTGTTCTTATAGATATTTTTATTTTTACAAAATAGTGATCAATGTAAATTTACAGAGCATTAATATTATAAATTAACTGAATTAAAGTATGGTTTTTGCGCTAGACAGTTCTAACCATGTTTAAAAAATGGAAGCTAAAAGCTTCAAATTTAATTCAAATTTAATTCAAATGTAATTAAATTAAAGATATTAGTTCCATTTCATCCTCAAGCGAATTTTGGAGTCCAAAATTTGCTTAGGTATTGATATGCCACTAAACAAAATCAACCAAACAACCATCGCCTAACAGAATTATTAAGTGAAATTTGAAATGAAATTTTCATGTTATTATGTTTTATCTGTATCCTCTATCTTTGTTAAGTAATTGAGATTATATTGAGGAATATTTATTGGGTAAAATACATGCTTTATTCTTTCATCTTTAAGTTCTATCTATCTATCTATCTATCTATCTATCTATCTATCTATCTATCTCAGTCTGTTTCTATCTATATATTTATTTAGCTATCTCAGTCTATTTCATTCTATCTATCTATCTATCTATCTATCTATCTATCTATCTATCTATCTATCTATCTATCTCAGTCTGTTTCTATCTATATATTTATTTAGCTATCTCAGTCTATTTCATTCTATCTATCTATCTATCTATCTATCTATCTATCTATCTATCTATCTCAGTTTGTTTCTATCTATATATTTATTTAGCTATCTCAGTCTATTTCATTCTATCTATCTATCTATCTATCTATCTATCTATCTATCTATCTATCTAAAGTTGTTCATCTCTATCTATGGCTGTTTCTATATAACTACCTAAGGCTGTTCATATCTACCTATCTATCTGTTTACATGTATGTATATATATATATATATATATATATATATATATATATATATATATATACTTGTCTTAAGCATTATTTGTAGTTGTCTTTAATCGATTAAAAAATATTTCAAATAAGATGGTCTGAAGAAAGTTAAGTTTTCAATAAAAGCTTTTAATAAAAAAAAAAATTAAATTAAACTTTCAAACCAGCTAGGATTACTGAAAGATACCAGATTTGAAAAAATTATGTAAGCTTACAAAAACACAAAAGAGTTCTTGAGAGGTCAGAAGAAATGAAGATATTTTTGATAAACCCAAAATAAAAGTCTTTAAGGTTCTATCAATGGAGTTGATGCAATGTAGTTCACCTAAACAGCCACCATAAAAATAGAGTAATGAGAGGCTAACAATGTTTGATCAGTGGGAGAGGGGTTGCAGGATAGAAAAACGTTCATCATCCACAAGGCTGCCTGCATAAGTGATTTTGAGCTCTGTTATGGTTGGATAGTGAGGATTGGTCAGCTTCAGCCAGCTGTTTCAGGAATGATTCATTTTTGGTTTAATTCGGCTCTCGAGTGGGCATGTGTGTTGGCGTAATGGATAACAGCTCAGAATTAACAATCTGGGAGCTGAGTTCAAATTCCATTTGAATCATTACATTCACTTATATGAAAATAGCCTTGTATAAATCCATTACTTCTTCTAGCTATGGATAAATAGTAGAACAGACTGTGCCTTATATCCTTGGTTGGCAACCAGTCTTGTAGAAGAAAAACTGAATTCAAATCAGCCTGAAGAGTGTTGGCCTCCATTACACTATCTTGCCAATGACACACCACTGTTGCAACAGATTTAGTACATGTGATGACCTTACAATACCTAATAGGTTACAGGACTCATGAAAGATAGAGCATTAGTGAAAAAGTCAGGACAAGATAAATTTTTCTTACCAGATTTTCATCTGAATAAGTGTGAACCCCTAATGGTCTGAATAAGTGAACCAATAATATATATATTGATATTCATGTATCTCTCAGACAAATGAAGTAGCCTTTTTAGAAAAATATCTGTACATTATTATCATTTTAATACTATTATTCACCCAATACAAGAGCCACTCAAGTTAGAGGGTTACTGTATGAGGTTGTTATATGAACAAAAGAATCACCTTGAACATAGCTGGATGGCAGGAGATCTGAGTTGTTGTTAGGGTGAGGCTAATATTTGTTTCTCAGGTTGTTTATCAAGGTTCATAGTCCAGAGAATATTGTAGAATAATCAGCCATAGGTAAGCATAATTGACAAAGTTCTCAACAAACAATATTAAGAAGAGAAACAAAAATAACAGGACAGAATAATACAAAATAAACAACGTATACCTTTATTCTTCCATTATCAATCTTACACTATTTAACAGAGGACACGGCATGTTAAAAGTGTTCTAAAAACAGAAGTTTTGCCCTGGTCAACTGGCCGCTCACAGCACATGACTGCCAAGGAGCACACAAACCGCTTGAATGCCACACTGTAAAACTATTATGTAGCAGCCACACACAGAATTTCACTATCCAAAACACATCCTTGATAATGGTTAGAGAAGTAGCCAAAAGTGCTCAAAAGAATTAAAACTATGGACAATTCTTAGATTTTTTACCCTTGAAAAATGGAAAAATGTTAGATTGCTGGGAAAACTCAATAAAGAATTAATTAAATCTTCTTTGTTGGACATTTTCAATGAAAGATATATATATATATATATATATATATATATATTAGGATATTAAAACAACATTTAAAATCGCTACACAAATGCTGTCGTGTTTTGACACATACCAATGCATCTCCTCAGGCGATTGTAAATTACTGGTGTGTGAACAAATCATGTGGTTTCAAAAGCAAAATACATCCTCTTTTTTCAGAAAAAGAAAAGATTATCAGGCTGGGGGTGCTTTACCCTGATCAACCAATCAAATATGACCTACATTAAATTTAAACTAAGTGAAGAAGAAAAATTATAAGTTTCATAGAAATGGGTCAAGGTCGGGAATTATTTGCTGACTGCAGCGTGACATTAGATTAAAGACGCAGACATTTTGTAACCATCTTTATCAATGTCAGATGGTCAAACTTCCCAAGGAATTAAAGTGGAAAGGTAGAGAGATAATTTAACCTAATGTAAACTTTTTCTTTGTGGATTTCTTGCATAAATTTTGTTTGCAGTTGATAAATAAGAAAGTAATTTCTTTAAGAAACTAATAAATAATTCAAACATATAGAATTATTTACTAAATTAATATGCAACCATTAAATAAGCATCATTTATATAAGATATTAATAATACCAACTTATCAATGTAAGATGCCAAAAATACAAGACAACCATCTATACATTTATATAAGATGTAAATAATACTAACAGGAGATTAATACAGATGTATATTAAATCAAAATAAATCTTACAAATAGAAAAATAAGCCATATATGATGCAATGCAGTTCGACTAAAATATATGAAAAATTATTATCAAATTCCAAAGTTTAACTAAATTGTAAGGTAAAAGGTAGACTATGTCTACAATTTACTGTTTATTTGCTCTTTTGATTTAATAAGGAGTTCTTATAAAATCTGTTAATTTTCAATTTTTCATGTAAACACAGGAAACATGGTTCATATAAAGATCTACATGTTCTTGCAATTTTAAAAAATTTCCATTTCACCTTAGGAGTTTTATTATCATCTTTTAAACTCCCAAAATATTTAGAAAGTGATGTATTATTTCTGTAAGTACTATTGGTGAAGGACAAGATATCTTGATACCACCTAGTCTTAAAATTATTCTTAGTACTACTGATAGAGAATTTTTCAGCCATTGGGTTTTCTATTGTAGAGATAGTACTGAGATAAACAAGAGATTTAGTTAAACATTTGTTTGGCAATGGGCATTGGTTAGAATTCCTACAATTACATTGGCTAGTATCATTAATAATATTTATCTTGGAGCATGCATTGTGATCCAGATTATTAAATTGGTTTAAAATTTTATTATTGTGTAGTTTTATAATCTTCTCAAGATTATTGGCGCAGCTATAACTTAGTTTTAATGTGTTTGTACTTGCATTATTTACATTATTCGGACTGTTATCCTCATCTACATTGCCATATTCAAAACGTTTCAGCTGTTGTATGCTCTGGCCTTCTTCAGGTGATTGGAATTTCAAACTGAACTCTTTATTTCATCCACCTGGGTAGATTGTTCGAGTTCCATGTGTCATGCCTCTTTCAGATGTCTCAGTTATTTCCCTTTAACTCAGCTCTCAAAGTTTTTTTTTTCTTTTTTGGTTCACCACTGCTGTGGCCTGAGATTTAACTTACAACTCTTCAGGCCTAGTCACTGGATCTAACCAACATCTTTATCCACTGGGTCATGTGTCATTAAGTTCTTATGTTAGTAATATTAGTAGCAGTATATCTACATATGGTAGTTTTGTATGTTGACATCTAACAACAGTCTTCTGACTTGGATGAAAAAAAGAATAAAAATATGGTGTAAGATTGAGAATTGTCCATTTTTTTATTGGTTAGGAAATAATCCTATTATGCATCTGTAGAATTTGTCTATAAATTTAGCGGTCATTCCCAGAGATTCGTTAGTTTATTTTTGTTATATTCCGTGCTAATAGGAATATATACTTGAACAACATGATGGATAAAATAAGTAAAGGTTTATTGTAAAAAAAAACAGTACAATAAGAATAAAGGTAACAGTTATCCACAAGGTCGTTGCAAGTCAATCCAGTAATGAGTGCTACAATTGGAAGGTTTGTAGTTCTCACGTAAGTCTGAATCGTACTCAACATATCCCAGCTAGACTCCATAGTCCATTGAGTTACCAATACTTATAGGTAGTTACTACCTATAGTGTAGTCACTCATGGTGGTGACAGGTTATTCCATTACATCACCTCCCCCTGAGCTGAAATTTTCCTCTAGAAAATTTAGCTTTCTAATACTTTCTCTTTTTTGGTTCTGGACTTAACTGCACTGTGGGTTTTTTTTTCTTGTACTCTTTCGAGGCGAATAACATCTCGATGCTATGGGCAAAGCTGGTATAGGAGATGTATCTATGCGTTCTGGTATGTTAGTGGGTGGTGTTATTTCAAACATGTCATACAGGACATGCATCAGAGTTTCTTCATCCTGCTGAACGATTTCAGAGTATCTTAGTCTTTACTGGTTTACGTGCCTTTTGCATACACATCTTTTTTCCTTTCACCATATAGATAACTCTTCCAATTCTATTTGAAATAATTCCATCTTCCCAAAAACATTTTCCACCTCGGTAGTTCCTGAAGAAAACTTTGTCACCAGGCATATACTTCTTTGCACAGAAATTCTCTTTGTTATGCATTTTCTTTTTTGGATAAGGCAACAATCTGTTGAATATTGATCTTATCTTTCTCACAAACATCAATTCTGCAGGTGACAATATTGTTATATAGTTTGCTTTCAATGTTACCCTGTATACTGTTAAGAATTTCTGTATAGCTTTCTCCTCTGTGTCTACCCCTTGATTTTTCTTTAATACTCGTTTGAACGGGTCCCCAAATTTTTCTGCTTGTCCATTTGACCTTGGGTGGTAAATTGGAGTTGTGACATGTTCCATATCCAGTGAAGCACAGAATTCTTTGAATTCTTTACCTGTAAATGCAGTTGCATTATCACTGACCAATGTCTGAGGAACTCAAAAGTGGCTACAAACTTCATCTAAGACACTGATAGTATTTCTAGACATTGGGTGTTTGTATTTAAAAACTTCTGGCCACTTCGAGAAACTATCTACAATGTTCAGGTAATAATACTCATTAAGTGGTCCTGCATAATCAAGGTGTATACAGGTCCAGGGGATATCTGTTTCTGGCCATGGCTGTGTTTTAACTGGTGGGGCTCTTGCAGCTAACTGACACCCTATGCAGTTTTTCACAAAATCTTCGACATCTATATCCATTCATGGCCAGAAAACATAACTTCTAATAAGAGATTCAATATGAGATAATAATAAATAATCCTAGTATGCATTTAGAACTTGTCTATAAATTTAGTGGTTATTCCCAGAGATTGGAACCAGCACATATCAACCTTTGTTAGTTTATTTTATATTGAATATAAGTCCTGTAAAGGACAAAATCATAAATTTTGAATTAGAGAATACTCTAAAATATTCTGAAAACTTATTGTGTAAGGAAGGTAAAAGAAAGAGGATGGTAAGTGATGCCATTTTTAGCCTATTAAGTGAAAGTGCGATAATGTTGTTGTTGTTGCTCATTTTTTATATGTAATTCTGAAAACTTAAGGATTTTTTTTCTCCACATTACTTCCAGGTATAAATAAATGTTACAAAATAAAATTTTCATGCTTGCTTTGATAAAGTTCCTCTTATGTCTATACATTTGGAGAGGTGGAGTTTTTTAGTAGTCACACTATTAGTTTGTAATCAACACTTATGATGAACAAAAATACAAAACTGTGTCATCTTTGAAAACAGCAGAAAGTATTTTAAAGAATTCTGTGCTTTTGCCTGGAATTAATACTGGAACATCTTTGTTTTGGTATAAAGTACATTTATAGCACCTGTATATTCATCACATCAAAGATTTTATAAAGTATGTTTATAGCACCTGTATATTCATCACATCAAAGATTTTATAAAGTATGATTATAGCACCTGTATATTCATCACATCAAAGATTTTATAAAGTATGTTTATAGCACCTGTATATTCATCACATCAAAGATTTTATAAATTATGTTTATAGCACCTGTATATTCATCACATCAAAGATTTTATAAATTATGTTTATAGCACCTGTATATTCATCACATCAAAGATTTTATAAAGTATGTTTATAGCACCTGTATATTCATCACAAAGATTTTTATAAATGTTTATAGCACCTGTATATTCATATCAAAAGATTTTTAAAGTATGTTTATAGCACCTGTATATTCATCACATCAAAGATTTTATTTATGTTTATAACCTGTATATTCATCACATCAAAGATTTTATAAAGTAAATTTTATAGCACTTGTATATTCATCACATCAAAGATTTTATAAAAAGATTTTCATAAAGATTTTATAAAGTATGTTTATAGCACCTGTATATTCATCACATCAAAAGATTTTATAAAGTATGTTTATAGCACCTGTATATTCATCACATCAAAGATTTTATAAAGTATGTTTATAGCACTTGTATATTCATCACATTAAATTATGTTTATAGCACCTGTATATTCATCACATCAAAGATTTTTATAAAGTATGTTTATAGCACCTGTATATTCATCATCAAAATTTTATAAAGTATGTTTATAGCACCTGTATATTCATCCATCAAAGATTTTATAAAAGTATGATTATTTGTATATTCATTACATCAAAGATTTTATAAAGTATGAAAGGGTTTTTGTCAATGTTTGTGTATTGAGTCAAATTTTTTTATTGAAATCAATGAAAGTGAATACTGCAAACTGTTGTTTAGCTTTTTCCTTTCAATAAATCTTCTCAGAGTGAGAATCTGCAATAATGTTGACCTGTCAGTATCAGTTATCTCTGATTAAAATGATAGAGGAAAATAAACAGAAAGCATATGGAGTAATATTGCTATTTGTGCAATTTTTCTTGAAAGAGGAAGGAAATTTTAAACAGTTATATAAAATTAACATCATTTATTACCTTAGCAAATTAAATAGAATATAAAAGGTGTGAATGAAAGTGTGTGTAGAAATAGTCTTTTTTTATATGAGGGCCCACTGAAAAGCTCACAGGCTGACCAAGATACTATCATGGAATGTGACCAAATGAGGTTTGTTTTTCAACATAGTGCCTCTTGTGGTTCACACACTTCTCCCATTGATGTTGCTGTGCTTGGATCCAATTGAGAAAGAAGCTGATGGCCTGAAGATTGTGTCCAACCATGAAACAGACTGTCGTCACTCGGTGTTGACCTCAGTGTCTACTTTTATATTTACATATGCTCTATTCCTTATATTGAATAATTTTAACCATAAATATGGTATACCTTAAAAGTATATTTCTACCATATATTCATGTTTTGGGCAGTTAGGTATAGATATTTTATGTGATGAATGCATATTCCAACTTGTAGGCCACAGTTTTGTGCCTGAAATGTTTACATCTTTTATGTATGAAAATGCATTGGACACTGATCATATTATGACAATAAAGATCTTAAGAAAAGGTGTTTTTATTGGATCAAAATGAAATTAACCAGAATATCCAGAAAAAGAAGACAGATTAAAATTCTTGCAACTGGAAAGAGACATAAAAATCGTTATGAAATATGAAACATAGAAAATAAACACATCAGCATGTGTAGATATATCTATATCAAGGGAGAAATAAATCTGTATGTATATGCATGGACTGATGATAGTTTTACACAAATAATGACAAGTCCTTTTCTAATTATAACACTATTTCTATATTAATAAGAAAAATTTGGTTTTCAATAATTTAATTTTACATTCAAATTCATACCCTTAATATTCTTACTCTTAAAATTCTTACCCTTAAAATTAACCTCAGTTCAACAATATTTATTAAAATTCCACTTTCAATAATTTAATTTTACTTTCAAATTCACATAATTCAGAATCTTGTTTCTTTTGTACCAACTTTCTTACCCTCATCAGTACTTAATAAAATTCCACTTGTAATATTAATTTTTGGTTCAAATACGTATAATTCTATGGTGGCAATCCTCCACTTAAGTGACAGAAGATAATCTGTCAAAGTTTTGCTTCACTTAAATGGCATAAAATAAACTGTCATTTTATATCTTTAAATGTCTTTTCATTGTAAATTTCACCATGGTCAATAGTCCCCTGGCCATTGGGTATTGACACTTTTTAGTTGAGGTACTAGATCAGTAAGCAGAGACTCTGAATGTGGCAATTGTGCAGTATATTCAGCTTGGAAGCCATATTGTTTCAGATGGCTGAGCTTCTTATGCTGGAATCAATGAAACCAACCATAGAATATAATCTCATGATGTCAGTAATCATCAGCAGCATATTGTGGATCCAAGCCAATTCCAGAAAAGTAAATTAGTTGGATAGAAGAATGGATAGTTTACATTTTAGACAGGTGAATTCACAGGTAGACATTTTAGCCAAAAGTTGAAGTCTTACTCATTTGGTGGATGCTCTCTGAGGTAATAATCAACTTTTATAGGAGAGATCACCTCACCTACAACTATGGCATGGGGGAGGGACATCAAGTTGGAAAAAGAAGAGCAAGATTTGAAGCTTAGGGTTTTGTTTTTTGCTTTTTTACAATATAGAACCCCACAAAAGTAGACTTCTCACTTTAAAAAATGTCAACATCAAGAAACATGGACAATTAGAAGAGCTAATTTCATTAAATGTAGCTACCAGAAAAGGATGGAAGTACCCTATAAATAATAATTCAGATAATCAAATAATACTATTCTGTATATATATATATATATATATATATATATATATATATATATATATATATATATATATATATAGTGTATCACAAAAAGTGAGTACACCTCACATTTCTTCAAATATTTAAGTATATCTCTTCATGGAACAACACTGACAAAAATGACACTTTGACACAATGAAAAGTAGCCTGTTTGATGGAAAAAAATTTTTTATTGCCATATGTTTGATTCATGGGACCAGTCCACAGTAGCCTTAATTAAAGCCTTATACAGGACATTTAGAGGGACCATATGCCTTAATTTCATTGAACTTAACAATTTTACACTCAATGGTAGCTCAGGGTAACCATTCCTGAAAAACAGCTGTTTAATTTTCTTTAAATCAGCATCAAGCCTGCACTCAGAACACAACATTAATATATATATATATATATGTGTGTGTGTGTCTCTGTGTGTGTGGGTGTAATTTTTTTTAATCTGTGTTTAAAAATACAAGAGTAAAACTATTCTTAACCATTTCGTGGCCTGAGGGATTTTATCAAGACAAATGTCGGATTTATTTTGTTGCACATGCCTATATACAAAAGCATGGATGTCATTGGTTTATCAAGGCTTTTGAATTTGAGAACATTCATGAATATTCATCAGGTCAGGCAAAACATATGGAGTGTCATAATTCAAAGTCTGGTAAAAAGTAAACTATTATTATTCAAGAAATATTTTTTTATTTATTTAATAAATGAATATCTTTTCAATCATAATCAGATTGTTATGGTTTGCGATTGACATATGCACTGTACATCTTCAAAAACATGAGTTAATGGATTTAAGAGTTTTCTTTTGACTTTTCAACATTTTTGTGGTTGCGTATGTTGACTTGGTAAAATATTAAATAAGAAAATAAACAAATATTTCTTAAAATAATTCTCTGTACTTACCTTGACACCATCATCAACTGTGAATAGACCTATATTTTCACTGCTTAACCCATATCATTTGAGTCCAATTGCACACTACCCAGACCAGGGATTAAAATCACAATTACTGTTACCAATAACCCAGTGGATAAAAGTGTTGGTTCATGAATTTGGTGACATAGTTATTGTGTGTTCAATCCCTGGGCTTGGCAGTGTACATTTAAACTCAATGGAAACAGGGTGAGAAATAACTGACCAGTACTAAATACAAACAAAGCAAAATATCCCTAGAAATAGACAGCAAAACAAAAACAATCTACTCTTGCAGATTAAATAAATATCTCAGTTCAAAATTCCCAGATTGGCAAATACCTAAAGAAGGCTGGTGAGAAAAACAGCCAAAATGTTGTGATAATAACAATAATAATAAGAATAAAAGAAGTTAGAAGGTGATTAGGTGATGATAACAACAAAGGTGAGGACACTAGTCCACATGCAAATAATGATAACTCCTCATCCCAGAAATTCAGGCAGAAGGCAAACAGGTGATGATAACAACAAAGATGAGGACAGCAGTCATCATGTAAATAATGTAAATAATGATAACTCCTCATCCCAGAAATTCAGGCAAAAGACAAACAGGTGATAATAACAACAAAGATGAGGACAACAGTCATCATGTAAATAATGTAAATAATGATAACTCCTCATCCTATCGATTCAGGCAGAAGGCGGTGATCAGGTGATAATAACAACAAAGGTGAGGACACTAGTCCGCATGTAAATAATGATAACTCCTCATCCCAGAAATTCAGGCAGAAGGCAAACAGGTGATAATAACAACAAAGATGAGGACAACAGTCATCATGTAAATAATGTAAAAATAATGATAACTCCTCATCCCAGAAATTCAGGCAGAAGGCAAACAGGTGATAATAACAACAAAGATGAGGACAACAGTCATCATGTAAATAATGTAAATAATGATAACTCCTCATCCCAGAAATTCAGGCAGAAGGCAAACAGGTGATAATAACAACAAAGATGAGGACAGCAGTCATCATGTAAATAATGTAAATAATGATAACTCCTCATCCCAGAAATTCAGGCAGAAGGCAAACAGGTGATAATAACAACAAAGATGAGGACAACAGTCATCACGTAAATAATGTAAATAATGATAACTCCTCATCCTATCAATTCAGGCAGAAGGCGGCGATCAGGTGATAGTAACAACAAAGGTGAGGACACTAGTCCGCATGTAAATAATGATAACTCCTCATCCCAGAAATTCAGACAGGAGGTGATCAGGTAATAATAACAACAAAGATGAGAACAATAGTTTACATGTAAATAATGATAACTCCTCATCCCAGAAATTCAGGCAGAATTGTTTAAATTGTAATCAGATTGTTGTGGTTTGGAATGGATATATGTGCTATTCATATTCAAAAACATGAGATAATGGATTTAACAGTTTTAGTAACAACAAAGATGAGGACAATAGTTTGCATGTAAATAACTCCTCATCCCAGAAATTCAAACAGAATCTTTATTAAGCCAATATCAGCAATAATAATCAGAATTTAGTCTTTAATAATTTATGATTCTCATTTCCTTGGGCTTAGCAATCCTGTCACACAGATTTCTAATGAAACCTTTTAATTTAATAAAGCCATCCATTGCTTATAGTTAATCATGATATTTTAATTAGGTGAGAAGTATATGTCATATCCATGGATTGCAATTCAATTTAATAATGTATTCAGGAAATGGTCACACAAGTGAGGAAATGAAACTCCGGAACTAAGCCTTTGTTCACTACACAATTTGATTACTCCTCAGTCCAATATCAGATATAGGTGGACGTTATATATCTTATGTAGGTGTGCACAGAGATATCTGATCTGTAGCTATTATGAATATTTCCTACAGGAAATCCTGAGTGCCAGAATGTCTGTTGGAACAACTAGATGAGTGGTTACCTAAGGAAATACTTTGTCAGTTCCAAAATTGAAGAGACAACAAGTGGAATTGTGCCACATTGATGTTCTTGCTTTGAGCAGTTATCATGAATGGCTTCAGTTGAATTGAAGTGTTCCAAGAAATAGGACTTGAGATAAATTTTTCGAAAACAGAAATTATGATCTGGAATTGGAAAGAAAGCAATGATGGTACTAACCCTGAATCCATCAAAATTCAGCCTTTGAAATTAGTAAATGGTAAATAACTCAATAATATATAGAACTGTTATAACTAATTTAGTGTAGGAGATAAGGAAATTGAGCTGAGAATAGGCTGAAAGGTAGTTTCATCCAGCAACACAATTTGCTACAAATCAAAATATTAACCTGAAAACTCGAGCCATGTTCTTAAATGTGCAAAAGTATGCATAGTATAGCTTATCTTGTGTTCAACATTCTTACATGGCTGAGTGGTTATACTTTCTGACCATAAGAGCAAAGTTCAAATCTCACACTAATCGATTTATCAGGAAGGAGACTTCCTGATGTCATCAGTCTGGCATGGGTGATCCCAGCATGCGGCACCATTGGAAAGTGCCTGAAGCCTTGTGAGTGAAACTGAGTAGACAGTACCCTTGGGGGCCATCAATAGCTGTGCTAGCACAAATCACAAGTCATCGTGACTGAGGGTTTGAGTGTGCTGGCCTTGTTCAGATTGTTGATCATGCTAAATAATTCTCTTCCAGAAACTGTAATTAAGGTCTGCTCAGCATAGATGCAGTATAAACCACAGGTAGGTTCAGTAGGTGTTGAACAAACAGAAATGTGCCTGAGTAAGTGTCTGCAATAGGGATTGGCTACCCACTCTAGTAGATGGGTATCCTTGGATATGAGTGGATAGCTATTACCATGGCTGCCACAGTTACACTACTTCTTTATCTATTACATCATATATCCAATGTAATGCCATTACTAATGTCCTGCCTTTATATATATATATATATATATATATATATATATATATATATATATATATCATCCACTGACAGATGACAGCTTGTCAGTGTGGCTAGACATCTGGTTGTATCAAGCTAGGATCGAAACCTGGCTGAAGTGACATCAGTCAGATATTGGCGCATTGCAGGGATGAAGGTGAATTTAAGTGTATTTATTTTTAGATAAACACACAGTGACTGAGAGTCTTGCATTATTAGCAGTAATAGTCACTGTTTACAAACTCACACTTCCTTTTCAGAGAGCTCAATCAAAATAAATTTTTCAGGAGCATATATATTGTCATCCAAAGACAGACTGTTTTGCTGTATCACGGCTCATCAGTGTGGCTAGACATCAGGTTGCCTCTAGCTAGGATTGAAACCTGGCTGAATTGGTGTATATATACCCCACAAAATGATGTCTTTACAGACAATTTGAATGTCTGAAGATTGCATGAGCATGAAACTTGGGTTATGACTAGAGCTACCTTTTCATATGATTTAATGTTGTTAAACATGTTTTGCTCAGTTTTGTTCATTTTGATGCTGTTGTTATCCTTTTACTTGCCGTGAAAACTAGAAACAAATAACAAATATATCACTTAAAAGGTGGAAATGGATAAACAAAATACATTTTTAAGAAATGCACAAACATGGAAAAAAAACTGTTGTGGCTTGTTTATGGGCCAGAAAGAAAGACATAGAAGACGAAGGTCGGTTGAAAAAAGTATATTGAAGATATATACAAAACAATAGTGTTAGTAATAAGTAGATTAGCACTGTGTCTACTACTCCATTCTACTTCACACTCTGCATTCCTGTCTGACTCTTGCAGTTTGTATTTATGAGAGAAGGAAGAGTTCATTATACTGTAAGAGGGTTTACCACAACAAAAACTTTTCAAGAAGAAACAATAACAATTTGAAACAATCTCGAAGAAGATGATAAATGGACACATGGTGTCTTGGAAGAGAATTTCAAACCCTTCTGCAAATTAATTGAAACAACAATTTCCTCAGATTAGGTCATTTGCAGTTGTGTGCAGTAATATGAATGTATTTTCAGCATGTATGATGAAATTTGTTTGGTCTTGAAAAATATTGTGTCATCCATGATTGCATCAAATTTTTATCACATCCAGACACAGTTGATTAGTTGTCCTATGGCCATTGTCTGTGATGGATGTTACTCCAAGGAAGCATATGAAAATTGTAACACTGCACAAACATGCTGACAAGCCTTACAGAGATATCGCAGACTGTACAGCAAAAGAGAAGCTCATGACAGCCATTATAGACGTGTGGTACTGTAACTGCAAAATCAATGATGGCTGCTCCAAATTGCATCAAATAGCTTCTAAAAAAATCAGCGTGAACATATGAAGTGCACTGGGTCATGTTTCATTGGAAAAATATGCAAAAAGTAAATAATAACAGAATTATTCATTTTGTTTCAATTAATTTGCACAAGAGTGTACGTAGTAGATAATTACCATGTTGCTTCTTAGATCAGTAGACACAAAAGAATACATGGTACTTTGTTTGGCAGACTCATAGAACTTAAATCTATATACATATATGTATATATATGATTAATATCTATTTTTATATTTTTACAGATCTTTGAAAATTTTTCTCATAATTTTAACACTATTATGCTTACATACTACAATCTCTAAGACTGGGGACTCATATGCCACTCCCTTCAGCAACTGTTACATTGGTATCCTCTAGTTTCATCAGAGAAGAACAACATATGTTCTCAGAGTCAAGTTACCCTTATATACTAATTACAGACTCCAGAAGTTTAGGTGGCAATAAACACAAGCAAGTACATAATCCCTGCCTTATAGTAATATGTGCAAACATAATTCCATAATATTTCAGCAGTTACTTTGATATTTCGATATTACAAATAGTTTCAATTCTTTCTAAGCTTTCCATTTTCAGCAGTCTTTTTGTGAATGGCTTTGGAACTATTCCAAAATCCTTCAATAATAATGCATACAAAATGCTAAGATTCACAATGAAAAGAAATAGTGTTGATGCCACAGTTCTTTTTGGTTTTTCTGGTTTTTGTTCTCTGGCAAGATTCAGTTCTTTGTTAAGCTTTTCAATCTCTTTCCATTGCATTCTATGGCCAACCAAAATGGTAACATCTGAAACATGTAGATTATTATGATTAATAATAATAATAATAATAATAATAATGTTTTATTCTTGCTGTACAAAACCAATGCTTGCTATATAGAAATTACCAAGCACACACTGAAAAATTGTGTTATCCCAAAATGCAGATTCTGTGATAAATATCCAGAAATAATTGACCATCTTGTATTAGTTTGCATGGTACTGACTGAATATAAAACTGAGCATGACAGAGTAAGCCAATATCTGCATTGGAAAATATGCAACTTTTACAGAAAGGAAACTCTAAGAAATTAGGAACACCATCCAAACTCAGTTACAGACATAGGACCTGTAACAATTTTATGGGATTTTACAATACACACAGACAGAACAATCAAAAGCTAATCACCCAGACCTCATGATCAGAGACCACAAAAACAAAACATATTTTTTTATTGACATGGAAGTATCTTCAGATTGTAATCTATATTTGAAGATCTTAAAAAAATATCAAAGTACAAGGACTTTGGAATCAAAATCTCAAAAATGTGGCATGTGAAAACATCAACAATTCCAGTTGTACTTGGAGCCTTTGGCTTGACTGGAAAAGGGATCCCTGGTAGCCCATGCCTTAAAGAAATATAAAAAAATGTACTCACAAGTACAGCTCATACCTTACATAGGGCGTGATCTATGTAAAATGTGTGTAATCTTAAGGGTTTTTTTTTTAAAAAAAAAAACATGCTCAATGGAAAATGTCACGATGCCATTTCTTACCTTAAGTATCTGGTTGGGACCCGGAAAGAAATGAATATACAACAGAAATCAAAGGAAATAAAATAATAATAATAGTATTATCATCATAACCACTTCTACTATGATGATACATTTATTTGCTAGTCTTCTTTTCATAAATAAAATGCAGTCAAATATTACTTAGAGCTACAAATGATAGGAAGTTGTGGAGAGTCATGATCATCCATGACCTAAAGAGATACAGTACATGAAAGAAGATCCATATTTTATAGGTGTCAGACTTTTCACAGCATTTGCATATATTACACTGATCTCTTAGCAACTCTTTGATCTTTGGTAGACATATTAATTGACAGTGCCATATAAATAATATGTCATATACATTGCATGTCAGGTGTTAGAAATCATCATAATGATCTTTTATATATTTGTAAAATTCTGTTTATTTTTTTATTCCTAATAACAATTAATATAGACTGAGATAAAAAGAAAATGAAATATAAAATAAAAATTAAAAGAAAAACTGGCGCAGTTTAAAATCTTTAATCTTAAATATTGGAGAAAATGCAACAGAAATTAATGTAAAACTTATTACAATTGTCCTAAAATATTCAGTTTGCATAAAAATTCTAGTGTTGGAGCAAAAGTCCATGGCATTTTTAAGTGAAATTCAAAGGCAATAGTTAAATATTTGACATATGAAGTCTGTGTGAAAAGGAATGGACTGGTGTCACAAACAATTTCTTTCAATTCTAAACAACAAACTACATGATTTCCCCTTCAAAGTAATCTCCCTCAAGTCTAATGCACTTTTCCATCCTTCTCTGCTACACTTCTTTGCACTGCTGGAAGGATTTGTCTTGGATGCCTCTCAGCTCCATCTTGATGGCCTTTGCACCTTCAAAATAGGTTCCCTTGAGCATTCTCTTGGGCTTGGGGGGAACATGTCACACAGAACAAGATCAAGTGAATAGGGAGGTTGTTTAAGTATGGTGATGATGTTCCCAGTCAGGAACTGCCGGATACTCAGTGTGTTATGAGCAGGTGCATTGTTGTGGTGAAGAAGCCATGACTTGTCGTGCCACGAAAGCATGTGAAAAAAAATGCAATGGTTGCAGAAAGCTAAGATTACAGTTATATATTCCCAAGATATCATATTAAATGACAACACAATCCATTTACCCTTCTTTCACTTATAGCTCACACAGCACCCGTGTTTTTACAATCTTCCAGAGAACTGAACTTCTCCTCTTTAGAAAAATTCAGTAGAGATTGAATAAAAGATAATCTGAAGATGCAATGTCAGATGAGTACAGCAAGTGCCTTCTTAGCCAAACTGTATCAATTTCTACTAAGTCTGTAAAGATCTGTCAATATCCTGACAGAAGATGACATCCTTCCAATTGGCCAATTTCTTTTGCTTTTCATTGGCTGCAGCCTTTAATTGGTCATGTTAGTACTTGTCCGAATTCTACATTTGTTATTATGAAAGGATTTTGTAATACACAGTACACGTCTAATCCCACCAGATACACAGTATCTCTTTTTTTATGCCTACCTTCTTTTGGAGCTGTTAACAGTGGCTCATTTAATTTTTCCAGGACCTTTTTTACTCCACATTGTTGTACTATCCATTGTTCATTACCATTGATCATTTTTTCTTTCAAAAAAGGATGCACAAGTGTTTTCAAATGCCTTACAATTCTCATATAACATAATGTGGACTGTTTCTGTGATTTCTTATGTTATGTGTTAAACCTGAAGTATTTCTAATCGACATTTCGATTGAGCTATCTGTAGGCCTGCTAGAAAATTCTCCAACTTCCAAATCAATATTTCCACTTTTGAATCTAGTGAACCAATTATGATCAGTATTCTCAGCTATGGTACCATCCCTATAAATAGTACACATCTTTTTTGCCGTTTGTACAGTGTTTTATTCCTTTTCGGAAATAAAAGTGCATCAAAGGATGAAAATGCATCTCATTTTCCTTCATTTTCACTTTTATGTGAAACGTATTCCAATACTTTAATTATCCCTCTGTTCAGTAATGTAATGTTAGAACTTTCTAGAATGTGCAGAATTATCTCTAAACAAAGTTTCACTGTTTTTCACTATTACCATTTTCACTGTTTTTCATTATTACCATTTTCAAGACACCTTGAAGATTTTGTAGATCACTGTAAACTATTTGAATGTAACAAGAGGCGATGGTCCCTGTTACTCTGTGTTATATACTATATGGACACTAATGGACAGTATTTACATTAGTCGGACTATTGTCCTCATCTTTGTCACTATATTTGTCACAACGTTTCAGCCGTTGTACGCTCCGGCCTTCTTCAGGTGGTTGGAATTTCGAACTGAACCCTTTATTTCGATCACTGGGGTAGTGATGGATGTCAGTTATCTCCTGCTAATTTTCCCTCTGAAAGCTCTCCACTGCCTCCACTCCAGGTATTGAACTCACCTTCTTTGGGTCTGTCACTGGATCTAATGATCTAACCAACGCCTTTATCCACTGTGCCATGTGTCCTTGAGGACATCTGGGTATGAACTTCTGAGTATTATAAACCTAATGTTTTCAGCATCATTTTTACCAGTGCTCATATTGCAATTTTGCTGTTATCATTGCATGTCTTTACCAGAGTTCATATTGCAACTTTGTTATCATTGCTTTTCTCTGGCACTCCTTATTACTGGTTCCCCATATTGTATTTATTTCTATGCTTGGTCGACTCAGGAGATTTTTGGGCCTAGCATATGTGCTGATTCCTTAAGTTTACAAATTTTCCAATGGTGTTCCTGTCTATGATCTCAACATGATCCCACAGAGGGCAGTGATCTCTCTCCATATGTGGTCAGCCACGCCTGATTTTTTCTACTTCCCCGCGTTACAGCTTTCTGGTGTTCTTGAAGCCTTACCTACCTGGAGGCCTGTCTCTCCTTTATATTCCTTTCCGCAGCTGCACGGGATAGCATACACACAGTCTTTAGTTATGTTCCTCTCTGTGGGGGGTCTCACTCATGAGAGATATCTGTGAAGTGTTGTCACACTTTTGAGTTTGCCTTGTAGTTCATCAGTGGGTCCTGAGGTGGCACCACAAACCAAGTCTGTAAGCACAGAATCTGGAGCTATGAGCTCACAGAAAATCTATGGTTGTGACCAATGTCAAAGTTCTCTTTTAGTAGTTAATTTTTGATGCAGGGCTTTTGTGAAGTTTGCAGAAATTTGGTGTAAAATAGCATATCAGTGTGATCAAATGGCTGCATGCTCCTCTTACTCCTTTGGTTTGATATTTGCACCAGTTACCTTCTTTTGATAATGTCTTTGTATCATATCTTTGGATAGTCTTTATGTCTTCTGCCACAAAGCAGCTCTCTGTGCAACATGTGTCTAGGAAAGTGATGTTGTTCCATGCGGATGATGTGGCCTGTCCATCAAATTTGTACCTGACATAAATCTTTAAATATGCACTTGAAATTTCTGCTACTTTTGACTACAAAATACTAATTCAGTGCTAATAAGCAAATCAATATGGAAAACATATCTTGATTCAATGAGGAAACATGCAATCAGATTATCTTAGTCATTACTGTCTAGTAACATTAAAAAAGGAGGCATTGTTTTAAAACTTCAAGATAACACTATGAAGAAGATGAAGGAGATTTATAAATCTTATGAGAGCCTTCAGTATCAGCTCATCTGTCTGAGAGAGGAAATGGATAATTCTTTGGAATTCCAAGGCAGTGGTGAGCATCCAGTTGCTGCAATAATCAATAATTTAACACCATTTTTCTTTCTTCTCTCTTTACTTTTTTTAATCAGGTGATAAAGCCACTAACACAAAATGGGTTACTGAGTGCAGAAAATCAGAAAAAAATTATTAATGAGAGAGGCCAATAAAAGAACAGGAATTTCCACCACCATAAGATTGCTTTTCTGTGTCTTTTCCATGAGTACTTTCATGGTAATTGTTCAGATGAGCTCTTTTCTGTGATACCTAGACTATTTGAATTTAAACAGAGTACTAGACTTGTGGCAAGATTTCTTAAATTTACACTTGAGCTCGATAGATGTAACTGTAAGTTCTATGCTAACAGTTTCTTTTCTCACACTACTTACTTGTGGAACTCTCTTCTGGCTCCATGCTTTCCAGCCAACTTTAATCTTCAAAAACTTAAATGCAATGTCAGTCACTATCTACTGTTCTCTCGATTACTCTCTTTTCTTCTCATTATTATTGTTTCTCTTCCTAATTCTTCTACACCCTGTAACCCCTTTTTGTAGCATTACTGATTAAAAAAAAGATAGAAGAGGACCATTGATATGATATCAAAATACTTGAAGATCAACATTGACTGAAAAGCAAGAAGTTAGAAGAGTGAGAAGTGTGAGAGAATAGACTGTTTGCATAGAACTCACAGTTACATCTAGCCATTTCAGCTATAAAATAATGAGACCTAACTGCCAATATAGTACTGCACTTATATTCATAAAGTCAAGGTGCCAAAAAGGAAAGCTCATGAGAACAATTACCATGAAAATATTTATAGAAAAACACAAAGAAACTACATTACAATGGTGGGAAGGTGACTGAAGCCAAGATGCCAGATCAGGACAGATAACATTGCATATTCTTCTTTGGATTTTATCAAGAATCTCTAGCTACACAGCAGAAGCACCAGACCAGATGTGGTATAAGTATTCAGTGCATGAATGAAAGGTAGACTTAAAAATGTGTAAAATAGATTCTGGCAAGAAAAATTGTTTAGCATGACACAGTGAATTGACTTTCCTCACAGCAGACTTAGCAATTTATTCAATATAATCATTCCACTTAAAGAATAATAATCACAATTAAAAGAAAATACACTGTGTGTATTGCTCATATAACAATTTAAAGAAAATATAAATGCTGTACACACTTAATATGCAGAGTTTCGGCAAACAGAATGCATATATTTACTGCCTTCCCTTACTATTGAACTTGGGTAGACTGCTTAGTGACTGTATAGAACAGAAAAAAAAAAGAATATAATAATGATAATAATGATAATGATAATAAAGATAATAAATAATAATAATAATGATAATGATAATAATGATAATAAATAATAATAATAATGATAATGATAATAATGATAAATAAATAATGATAATAATGATAATGATAATAATGATAAATAAATAATAATAATAATGATAATGATAATAATGATAAATAAATAATAATAATAATGATAATGATAATAATGATAAATAAATAATGATAATAATGATAATGATAATAATGATAATAATGATAAATGATAATAATGATAATAACAATAAACAAAGGGATTGACGTAATTCTTCCAATATTTCTCAAGAGTTAAGAGAATTATTTAAGAAAAGAAAAAGAAAATAAAAAACACAATATTTGACAAATTTAAACAATATTTTGATGCATCTTAAGGTGCACATTCTGAAAAAATATTCAGAATCTACCAACTTTTCGATCCTTAAAACACGTGAGGATCATTACATATGCAAACTAATAACTGCCCAGCACAAAGAAATGAAGAGAATGACAGCAGAGTTCCATAAGATTTATACTAAGCTGTTTGGTTAATTCTTCTCAGTAACTAATTGACTAATGGAAAATTCCAAGATGAGAAAGATCACCATCATATTAAGCACGTTTCAGTTGCATGAATCAATGCTGGTGGCATTTCTTTCATTTTGATGCATTAATTACCAATACAGCCATTTTTTTCATTACAAGAAAAGCAATGTTTGGAGAAAGACTTTTAATTTTTTGTAGATTTATATATTTTTATACTTGACAAAAAATTTTTTGAACATAACTTGAAGATGACAGACATACTGTTGAAATATTGTTTAGCATTGTCAAACACTGCTTTTTCTTTTCTTTTTCTTTTCTTAAATCATGCTCTTCTTTTAAGTAGTATAATAATAATAATAATAATAATAATAATAATAATAATAATAATCTGCATTGATGCCTATATAGGAAATATAGAACAAATATTCTGAGAAAAGTGCTATCTGTTTGAGGTTGTATGACTTGATGGAGAAAACCCATAACACAAGATAATAATAATAATAATAATAATAATAATAATAATAATACTCCTTATTGATATGGCAGTTCCTGCTGACTGCAATGTATCTTTGAAGTTATTCAAAAAGCTGTCAAAATACAA
Source organism: Acanthosepion pharaonis (assembly GCA_903632075.3). Classification (NCBI taxonomy): domain Eukaryota; kingdom Metazoa; phylum Mollusca; class Cephalopoda; order Sepiida; family Sepiidae; genus Acanthosepion; species Acanthosepion pharaonis. Next base: position 1,133,966 of record CAHIKZ030003131.1, read on the forward strand.
GGACCTTGAAATAGAAATCTCGAAAATGTGGCACATGGGAACATCAACAATCCCTGTTGTAGTTGGAGCCCTAGGATTGGTTGGAAAAGATTCCAGTAGACTAATTGAAGGGATTCCTGGAAGTCCATGCCTCAAAGAGATACAAAAAATTGTTCTGACAAGTACAGCCCACAAGGGCTTTACTTGTCGAAGGGCTTTATCTATGTAATTTTTTTTTTTTGTCAGTGGAAAGTGTCATGATGCCATTTCTAACCTTAGGTCCCTGGGCGGGACCCGGAAAGAAATGTGTACATGCCAGAAATCAAAGAAAATAAAAATAATAATAATAATAATAATAATAATAATATGTGCCACATGCGGATATATCAACAATTTCAGTTGTAGTTGGAGCCCATAGATTGATTGGAAAAGGTTCCGATAGACTCATTGAAGGGATTCCTGGTAGCCCAAGCCTTAAAGAAATACAAAAAAACTGTACTCACAAGTACAGTGCACACTTTACGAAGGGCTTTATCTATATAAAATGTGCGTGATCTTAGGATTTTTCTTTTTTTTTTCCTCAAAAATTTTCAGTAGAAAATGTCATGATGACATTTCTTACCTTAGGTCTCTGGTTGGGACCTTGAAAGAAATCAGGATACACCAGAAATCAAAGGAAATAAAATAAAAATAATAAGCAAAAATTCTAATGTAGATCAGTTCAGGACTAAATGGTGAGACTGAAAGGTTCTGTCTTGCTGCGCAGAAGCAAAGTCTGCTTACACACAACTACCAAGCTAATACCTTGGATATTAGTATGGACCCAAAATGTAGGTTCTGTGACTAATACATTGAACCTACTGATTACCTTAGTTCAGGTTGCTCAATACTAACAACCAGTGAGTATAAAAATGTGAAAACAGGGTAGGTCAATATCTGCACTGGAAAATCTGTTATCATTACAGGATAAAAACAGCTGCTATCTGGTATGAACATCATCCTGAATTAGTAGTTGAGGGAGTAGATGTTACCTGTCTCTGAGATATTTCTATCAACACAGATCCAATACAGTACAAGCAAATCACCCAGGCATTATTATCATAGATAGAAAAGAAAAAAATTGCACACTGATTGACATGAGCATACCAAGTGACAAAAACATCTCTTCAACTAGATACTTTGTGGATCAGATATTCAAGAGAATGATTTCCTGATCACTACAATCTTGGCCTCTTCAATTTCTACAAATCCTCATAAACTGTACTTCTTAGCTCCCCATCTTAAATTCATACAACGACCACATTCAATAAATCTCTAACTTGAGTGTCTCTTAACCCTTGTATTGGATGATCAATTAGTCAATACATACACACACACACACACACACATACATATATATATATAATCAGTTAGTCAATATATATATATATATATATATATATATAAAGAAGAGGTTATAGTAGTTCCAACGAGAGATAAGTGTGTATATTAAAAAGAAGAGAGATACCGCAAACGTTTTTGGTTGTAATGTGGATTTTTTAAAAAAATATTATGCCTTATTTTCTATAATTTTACTACATGTGATTCTGGTCTCACGACCATCATTAGGTAAAAGGTGGAGATTTCCATATATTATTAAAAATAATTAATTTTTTTCTCCTTTATGTTTTTCGATGTTAAATATTCTTGATATGAGACATTCTCTTTTTTTGTGTTAGTAATCCGAATATCTTTCTTGAACTGGCAATGAAGAGTTCTGTGCGAAGGGTCATAAAACAATTAAGATTGGTCCAAGAAATGATGAATTAGTTATCGGTATCTTATTAATGTTTTAATGACCCCTGTGTGTTCTTAGATCTGTTTCCATTTTCGTGTGTTTCTGTCAGCATGCATGTATATATGTGTATATTCCCTCTCCATACATACACACTGTCTCACTATGAGGAATTAGTAAACACATTTGTATACACACACACACACACACACACACACACACACACACACACACACACACACACACCATCCCACTACAAGGAATCAGTACAAACACACACATACATACACACACAGTTTAGATGACACAAAACCCAAAATAATAAACCTATCTACATATACACTTACAAATGACAAAATCAACTGACTGAAATTGGGCCTAAAGTTCTACCCTGCTCCGAAAAGCAATATAGCAGACCTAAAAAAAGACCTTAAGGAATTTGAATGCAAATTGAGACTAAGAGAAATATTTAATAATAACAAAAATATTACAGATGAGTCACTGGTAAAAAACAAATCCAATTTATTCCCAAACAAAAATAACAATACCAATGAGCTAAATATATTTTTTGAAAAACTCTGGAACCTCGACCTACAAGAAAAATCCAAGCCATTCGACAACCTCACATACAGACAAAGACTAGCCTTAGAGAGCATCCGGAAAAATAATAACATAATTGTAAAAGAAGCAAAAAAAGCAGACATCATGGACAGAACATACTATAAAACAAACATTCTAGAAAAACTAGAGGATAGGAACAGCTACAAGTTAATTGACACTAACATAGACAAAAACATTATAACAAAAATTACAAAACTCTGCACAACACATAAAAAAAAAGAGAAGGATTTCCTAATAAACATTGTACCAAAAACAAACAATTTCTACCGACTACCTAAAATTCACAAATCGAGTGAAATAAAAGCAGCTATCCAGACACAAAAATCTGAATACATTAGCATCCCAAACCCCAGTGACCTTACATTCAGACCAATAGTAGCAGGACCAACCTGTCCAAATAGCAGACTCAGTAACCTAATAGACATAATATTGCAACTATATACTAAACAAATTAAAAGCCACATCAGAGACGATATCCATTTCCTTAGCTGCATACCACAAAAGGTAGACCCGGGAACGCTTATGGCAACTTTTGACATTAGTAACCTATACAGTAACATACCCCATGAACTGGGAAAAAAAGCGATCTCATTCTGGATTGAAAAACATCCAGAAATACTACATCCGAGATTCACTAAAGAGTTCATTATCGATAGTATAGACCTAATTCTAAACAATAACACCTTTGAATTTGATGACAAAAAAAAAACTATATCCAAACCCTGGGTACTGCAATGGGAACAAAAATGGCACCAACGTATGCCACCCTAACATTAGCTTACCTAGAAGAAAACTTCTATGAATGGATAGAACAAATATATGGGGTAAATATAAAAACCCAATTCACTAAATCTTGGAAAAGATACTTAGTTGATTGCTTCATTTTTTGGAAATCCTCATGGGGTGATATTAACCAATTCCACATTCTACTTCAAAACTTACACCCCAAAATCGAATTCACTCAAGAATATAATTTTAATGAATTACCATTTTTAGATAGAATCATTAGAAATAAAAGCAAACACATAATCACAGATATCTACCACAAAACCCAACAATATCTTCATTTCAAGTGCCATCACCCAAAAAGCTGCTTAATTCTCTAGCACGTAGGGTTTGTACTATAGTGACTGATAAACACCTCCGAAAAACCCGCCTAGAAGAACTGCATAAAAACTATAAAAAACGAGGCTACCCCACAACACGAATAAACAAAGGTTTTGAACATACAAAAAAAAATTCCTCTAGACCAACTTAGAAATAAAAAGAAATGTAATGTTGAACCAACTCTAGCATATGTCTGAACATACAACAAAAACTATTCACAGAAATTACAAAAAATCTAGACCTACTTAGCAAGAATAATAAACTGAAAAATATACAAAAACTTTCATATTTTTTACCGCCATTAATGGTTGGGTGTGAAATCATATAAATGATACAATGATAAACAACACGTTTAAAATGTTGTTTACTATAAACCATATTTATAAACATATTTCCTACTTTGTTACTTTTATATCAAATTTATCATCTTTAAAGTACCTGTAACATTTGGCAAAACTCCAACCAAGCAATATTTTGTATGACTGTTCAGGGCTGTTTTAAGCAAACCAATAATTATTATTCATGGTACACATTTGGAATTCTCTGGTAAAAGAGGCAGATTTTTAGACAGCTTCTGATTCTATTTCAATTTCACTTTGTAGTTGGCTAGAATGGTTCTGACAATTACTGGACTCATATGTATTTCTTTGTTTATGATGCTTCGATCTGGTTTCCTGGCCTGGAATGGACATTACATCCCAGATACTTTTAGCATCTATCACTAATGTCTTTCATTGACATAATTATTTTTTTTATTTTTCTATATTAATGCGCGATAAATGATATGGACTGGAAAGTATATGCATTTTCAATCCTATTTTCTTTCGTTGTCGATTGCTTTCATATCTTTAATAAGATAATTATTTTTCACATTATTTTATTTTATTTATATATATATATATATATATATATATATATATATATATATATATATATATATATATATATATATATATATATATATATATATATATATATATATATATATATATATATATATATATATATATATATATTTCCAAATAAATATAGAGCATTTAATTCAAATAATATTTTCCACTATAACAACATTTGAAGTTTATATATATATATATATATATATATATATATATATATATATATATGTATGTATAATAAAAAGGCTTAAACACTAATATTCCATGGTCACCTATTGCTAACAGTTAGAAAGAGCTGAAATTACCGTGGAAGCATAATAAAGAAAGAAGGCTTAGTAAATTTAACACTCACAGGGAACATCAAGAACAAGAGAAGCAGAAGAAAGCTGCGAGTAATCGGCTTGACAAGTTTGTCCAAATATATGAAGTAATGAGTATCACATAAAGAAGCATTACTGAAAGCAACAAGAGATAGGAAGGTGTGGAGAACCATGATCCCACGAGCGGAAGGAACATGGCATGTAGAAAGAAAGGAAAACTATTTAACAAATTTATGCAGATTGATGGAGGAAAAATACAAGAAAGGCAAAGAGGAATAATAAAACAGCAAGTATTACTGATAGAAACAAAAGCTGTGAAGGAATATGATCGCCTGTATGGCACATAGAAAGATAGAGAACCTACTTGACAATTTTGAACAAATAGATGGAAGAACAAGTATGACACTAGCAAAGAGGACTCATAAAAGAGCAAGTATTATTGGGAATAAGAAAAGGCAGGAAGTAGTGGAGAATGATGATCGCCTACATCGTGTTGTGATATAGCACAAAGAGAAATCACCCACTTGTAAAGTACGGGAAAATGGTTGGAGGAATAAGTAGAACAAAGATAAAGAGGAGTCAAATGAGCAAGTATTACTGAAAAAAAGAAAGGAAGCTGTGGAGGGCCATCATCACTTATGTCCTTAAGAGACATAATACATAGAGAGAATATACACAAATACCATGAACAAAAAATCTGTTAAGATTAAAGCACTAAACCCACACTCATAGATTAAATGTTGCTGCCGTGTTTGGTCTAGTGTTCTTGCAATATATCTTGAGATTCTTGACAAACCCCTAAGAAGAATGTGTAAAATTATTGCTCCTTATCTGGCATCAGTCCCTTTCTCACCATTGTAACATAACTTGCATATATTTTTTCTATAAATACATTCATGGCAATTGTCTTAATTAGCTTTCTTCTTTGATACCACAACTTCATTAATCTAAGCATAGTACTAGATTGGCAGTTAGGTCTCATCATTTTATTGCTAAAATAGCTATTTTTTTAAATTTATTTACAGTAAGGTTCACCATTTACAAGGACCGGGATGCACTCGAGGTAGAGAGTTACGTTAGGGGGCAATTTGTATGGATAAGAGTGGAAGATAACGGTTAACCCTAGCCTTGAACAGGCTAAGATTCTAGTGATCGAGGAAACATTCTCTTGGGAGTCAATTCCACAGAGCAGTGGTTCGTGAGAATAAGCTGTTCGAGTGGAACTTAATTTTTACCGATGGAATACAGTGGGAATGTGGGTGGTTTTCTGCTATGTAAGTGGCATGGCATGGCATTACCGTGAAGGTGTTAATTGGGACTAGGGGATGTAGTTCGTCCGAACACTTTCCTTGGAAGTAGCGATAGAGCTGCGAGAGGCTTGCCACATCCCGCCTCTGGGAGGGAGGTTGAAGGGTAGAGAATAATTTGTCACCCATAAGGGCACGGAGATGCTTTTGGACTCTATCAAGACTGGTGAGTGAGCTCTGCGTAGCTCACACTCAAATATGACAACAGTACTCCATTTTGGCCTGATCTCACTCTTATAAAGGTAGAAGATAGCAGGAGGAGACAGGTACTTACTGGAGCGTAACAAGGAGCCGACCATTTTTAGGTCTGGTGTGTGTTTGAGGCCCAATAGTCTTTCAATGCACGGTGTCTCTCCGAGTGGACATCAGTTCATCCTGAATGGTGTTAGTTTGGAGTCCGATCGTCGATGATGGAACTTAGTCTTCGAGGCATTGAACAGTTTTTACCCCACAGTTAATGCAAGATCAGAAGAGAGATTGTCGGAGTTACCACCCCCTAAAAGTTTGAAACCGCTACTTGGAGGCTTTCTCCAATACTATATATACTCTGCGAGATCCTGTCTTGTTCTCTTCCTCTTTGTCGGCCAGCCTGCAGTTGGAGATTCGTTTTCAGCTGGGTTGGTTAAGCTCTCTGCCCGAAGGCAGCGAGCATCCTCAGACGTGGCGATGTCAAAGAGCAGAGGCTCGTCTCGGGAAGCAATTGCCCGACCCCGTTTTATACGGGGTCTACGGGGATTTTTGGGGCGAGCCTACAGGCTCGGATATCCCACATTAAATTTGGCCTTGTGCCACATCTGACCTCATGGGGCGGTTGGTAGGTACAACATATATTTGTCCGTACATATCGGTCCTTGTTGTTTTCTTTACATTTCCTTTTACATTCCTTTTAGCACTCATACATACCGAGTCCGCCATATTTGTAGTGGGCCATTTCAGAAGGCAGCACGTGTCCATCTCACAATGTGTACACACCGGCCCGCAACAAAATTAGCCAATCTCTGACCATCAAGTGTTTTAGAGGTGTGTCCGTATATAGTCATATCGTGTACGCATAAGTTCTAGGAAAGCAAGAAGCGGACAGAAAGTTCCATAGACAAGAAATGTGAAGGAAGAAGATTAATTTCTTGTCTTGCATTTTACCACCTAAAATCTTCAAAAAATTAAATGCAACATCAGTTGCTATCGTCTATCTTTCTGTCTTTATTGTGCTTTCTCATTAATTTTTTCTCATTTATTTTTTTCCCACTCTCAGTAACTCCTTTTGTTTTACTGACATTAACGACCTGCTTGGGGTGACAGGATTTTAAAAAAGAAAGTTTTGCTTTCGGGCAAATATGTTTATTGTATTTCCTTGAAACTCAATTCAGTTTCTGGGTGGATCAGAGTAGGACTAGATCGACTCCACAGAACAATAATACAACGAGGAAGGTGATAATTATCTGTTGGAAGGAAACCAGATGTCATAATAAGCAAAGCAAACAATGCAGACAGAAGAGTTCACTTCAGCCTTCCTTGAAGCAGCCACATAACAGCAGATACCCGAAGAATGCCTGAGGATACAGAAATTGCGTTAAATTGGAATACCTGAAGGTTCAAAATAGGATAAAGACAATAAGAATGAGGATACAAATCCATAACTGTGATGATACTTATCTCCAGAGACAGAAACATATTCTCAACAAAGGAAAATGTGTTGAGGAATGAGGAATAATCACTTGGCACTTACAGAAAATAACACCCCGGATGTATTCCAATACGAGAAAGTTTTAAGGAAAAAAAAAAAAAAAAAAACAAGCAAAAAGGACATTCTTTATACCATATCCCTTCAGGATGTTGGCAATCAAGGCTCTCCCCAACTTCTTGTCTTTTGTAGCTCTTTGTATATTCTGGCTTTTTGCAACCTCTCCTAAATCATGTTATGCCATTCAAGCTATGAAAGATGAATTCAGTATAATATTAAAAATTTAATTTGACGGGGTGGGGTGTTGACAAAAATGCTCGTGCCCAAACGGGGGTGGGGGATGATTGCAAAAAGATTTGGAAATACTGACCTGAAACAATTCCCCTTCCCAAAATCGGAAATGTGATTTTTATATCCTTTTCGACGGTCAGAAATTTACGTTACCAGCAAAATTTCGTATTTGCGAGAACGTAACGTTTTTAAATATTCACCTTATGAGCGGCCATCTTTTTTTTCCATTGATCTTACATTCAATTCCGTGGTAAGTGATTTGTTTTGCTTTTTCCATGTTTGGGCCTACCCTATTTTTAATTTTCATTAATGACCTTCCTGATGACATCAGCTATCACCTTGTCAATAGTTGGAGATTATAGCTATCAAGGAAGCAAGTAAGAGAAAGGAAGTTCTACAGACGGGAAGTGTGAGACATGAAGCTATTGGAGTAGAAGAGACGGCTATATTTAACCGTTTCGGCAGTGAAAGGGTGGAACTGAGATGCCAACCTAGTAGCACGTTTAAATTCATGCAGTTTTGGGGCAGTTACTTTGAATGTATTTGTAGAAATGTCAGAGGAAAGTGACTGTACGTCTGTGACAGAGCGACTGTAAACAAGATGTTTACTTTAAGGCTAACCACACTGCATATCCGTCTCTGGATTTTGATGAGCTCTTCGCTGTGGTACCTAGAGTTTTTTGTTTTTTAAATTTAAATGCAGAACTACTGGTATCAAGATCTCATCAATTTACAGTAGATCTGGCTAGATGGAACCGTAAATTCTATGGTAACAGTTACTTCTCTCGTACTTCTCTCTTGAAGAACTCTCTTTAGGCTCCATGCGTTCCAGCCAACTTTAATCTTCAAAAATTTAAATGTAATGTCAATCGCTTTCTGTTCCTAATTCTTCCACACCCAGTAACCCATTGTGTTTTAGTGGCATTGCTTGGGGTGATTCCGATTTAAAAAAAAGAAAAAGTTCTTCAACACACGACCTAACGAGCTTGTGAAAATGGATGGCAGAACATGAACTGGGGGAGAGGGCATACTAAAAAGACAAACATTGTATTGGGATTTTCCCAATTATATTTGGTAACAAAAATATTGTGACGTCGGAAAGAAGAAAGGAACACAAACACAGTTGAAAATGTTTGAAAAACTTGTATTTGTAAGAAAAGAGAAGTAAAGTTTCAATTGCAAACAGTCGGGTTTGCGGAACTTATCTGAAAGATGTGTCCTTATAACAGTTTTATATTTCCTGTGTTGTTTTGGCTGGGTTGAAGAAAATAGAGTCTTGTTCTTCTGTGCTTCAGTTGCTGTCTAAATCCACACACGTGCCCTGGTATTTAGATGACAGAGTGCAGATGGGGAACGTGTTGTCTCTGAGGTTCCCAACAAGCAAAAGAGGAAGAGAGTTTGTAAAAACCGCTCACATGGGGTTTGGTGAAAGTCTAAAAAAGTAGCCTGTGATTGGCTGTTTTTCATCCAATCACAGAGCACCCAGTTAGCGACTCCGTAATAATTTCAATATTTGCTAAGAGTAACCAAGGATAGGAAGTTGATCGTCTACGTAACTAAAGTGACACGTCACATAGGTTCCCTTTACTGAATTTTTATAATTTTGATTTTTGATGCCTTCCTAAAACTAAACAAAATATTAATAAATATTAATAAACAAGAAATGTCTGTTAGAAACTAAAAATAACTGTTATGTGATATCAGTCTTCCTATATGACAGTGAATGGCAAATTTGACATTTCACAGGAATTGCAAGAAGAACAGAAAGAAACTTCGAGTAACCAACTTAATGATCTTGTGGTGAAAATGAAATAAAACCAATAAATAAAATAATAATAACAAATAAAAAACAAAGTAAATTAATTCTCCCATGATTCAAGTTATGAAGAAACCGGAAAAGGTTTCTGATCACATGTGTGATCTTATCACCTGACTTCCAGAAAGGACAGAATCATTCTCTTTCTCCTCTTGGCTTCAAGATGTGAACCACGCAGTAATAGCGTTCCCATGTTAATTTCCCCGCCCCACACTTTCAGAGTTTCAGAATCGCATTTGGCTGCTTCACTTGTTTGTGCCAGGCTTTTCCAGGATCGACGATAAAGAAGTTGAAAGCTGGCATCTTTGATCGTCCTCAAATCCGTCAGTTCATCAGAGATCATGTGTTTGAAAACTTATGCGAGTCTATCACGCACGAACATACATACATACATACAAAAATACAAATCACATACAACGCCAAGCATTCATTGGTTAATTAATCACCACTATGTTATTATAGACAATTTACAAATCGCAGCAATGTGACAATTTTGTAATCGCTCTATTTTCATGTAGTCAGTTTTGTGCACTTTTGGGAGAAACGGATCATAGAAGCATTCTTAAGTCTCCCCAAAGCTTGCTCGCTGATTGGTATATGACAGCCAATCAGATCGTCTGCACGTGAAGAATAATTCTTCCAGCGCAGCAATCTAGAGTTTGCAGTCACTTATTTAAGCAATAATTTTCTAACCCTTTTTAGTGAGAATTCAGCTGCCAAACGAATCCACGACAGTTGAAACCACGCGCCAATGTACGAAGTGGAACTGGAAGCATGGAACGCTTTTGTTCTGATCGTGAAGAACTTTCTTGGCAACAACAAGGCCAGGAACTATGCAGAACTTGTCATCAATATGCTGACCGCTTTCGAAAACCTAGGATGCACCATGAGCATCAAAATGCATTATTTATTCTCAGATAAGGATCAGTTTCCTGAGAATCTGGGATCAATGAGCGGCGAATAGGTGGAATGATTTCCTCAATACACGAAAGAGATGGAGACCAGGTATCAAGGAGGCTGCGATGCAGTCATATTCGTTGATTACTGCTGTACTTTAAAAAGACACGCCCCTTTTGCTGATCATTCTAAGGGTTCAAGTATATGGAGTTTCATTTTGAACAATGATGATGTAACATGCAATTTACATGTACTTACATTTATCAATGTCAATTTACTGTCATCGATGTTTGTAACATTTAATTAATAAATTGTGTTAGAAATCAATTTTTCCCTTAAAAACTGAGAAATATTAATAAAATTCAATTAATGATGTCACAAAAATGCAATAGACCTAGAAAATCGAAATTTTAAAATCTCAACTTAGAACAATTTTTTAAAATCTCAACTAAGAACAACTTTCTCACTCACACACACCACTCACATGCTCAACATACCTTGTATACACTCACATAATCTTTTCTTACACAGCAAAAGCTTCCAAGAACAAACATTACAAAAGATTTTCATGAATATTCTTCCAGTGAACTTTAGAACGCTAAAATAACAGTTAAAGAGAGACAACTCTTCGTTAATTCAACCTTTTCTTACTTCTAATGCATGCTTTCCTTCACATCGTTGTTTGATGTTGTACATCTTGTTAAATACATATAGTCTTTGGCTTATCCTTTTCTGCGTCAGCTCTGTTTCCTAATCTAAAGTTAATGTGGTGAAGTCCGCTACAAGTTCGTTGCTAACTGAGGGTAATTTGCATACATTCAGAAGTAGATGAATAGAGTTTGAAAAACTTACCTTTCCTGGGTTGTTGAGTGAAAATTATTTGAAGTGCTGCATTCTGTTTAGGAGCTGATAATATAATTTTTCACTGATGAACACTTCAATGCTGGTTATGAGGAACTGAAATGAAACCTTTGACATGACTTCAAGACAATTTAACCCTTTGGAGACAGAGCCTCATTTGAATTTTCAGTGCCAAGAAGACAGAGCCATATTCACAACAAAAAAATTCGATATAAAATCACAGAACACAGCAAACTGTGATAGGAACTGCCTGAAAGGCCCAGATGTGCAAAAAATGTGAGAAGCAATCTAATTGGCTGGTATGAAGACCAGCCAGTTAATCTCGAGGCTTGTATTATCGGGCGAATGGATTGGTCCAGCCATCTTTGTCATTCAGCTTTTTGACCAATAGACTGACCCTGTAGTCTCCTAAGGGTTAAATGATTTTGAAACCAAAAAAGAGAGGATTGATGAGCTCAGATTAATTCCAAAATGACCTTCAGTCTGTTGTTAACTGGGGCAAAGACTGCAAAAAATTGAAATGCAATGAAGATTGCTACCATTGTGCACCTGATTACTGTTTTCCTGTTCTTGCTACTTAGCAATGTTCTTGTTCCTAACTCTTCCACACTCAGTAACCCCTTGCATCACAGTGGCCTTATTGCCTTGGTTGGGGTGAAATCAGTTAAAAAAAATATGGCAACAATATTTAATTTATGGTTTAACCTGAAAACATGGCAGAAGGAATCAGATACTTCTTGGAGTGATATAGGCACCTTTAGCAATGAATTGGAAATGTTTGAGTTCCACTTGAGGCCTCAAGTGAACATGAGAGCCAATAGACATTCAGAGTTTTGGACCTTGTTGAGAATGCAACTGTTCATTGTGGAAAAAAAACAGATTGTGGTGAAAAGAAACTAGCTTGGATTTTAAGATATTGAAATTAAGAATCTGTATTTTTTTTCCCCATTGAGCTGTTAGAACTAGGCCAGAGGAGAGATCAGTTTCAAGGCTCTGATCATCTTTGTTTTTGGAAGGGTGTCTGCAGACAGTGGCATCATCTGAATAAATGTTTGCCAGTGATTGCGCAAATCTAGTTGTGATGGCTTACTTACTTAGCCAAAGTTGAAAAAACTTGGCCAAAGTTGAAAAAAACTGTACGGTATTCAAGACGAATATAAGACTGACTTAGGACCACATCACATTGAAACACCAGTTCCTGTACGATCATGGAAGTTAAGCAATTCTGCTTAATAGTTGGATGAGTGACTGCATGGGAATACCAGGTTCTGTAAGCTTGGATGTGCAGGTGGTGTAATGGATAATGGCTTGGAATCATTAATTGGAGAGCCGAGTTCCAATTCCAGGTGGGTTCATTATATTCACTTATGCACAAATACCCTTGGGAAAGTTATGAATCCACCACTTCATTACCCCAGCTATGGGTTAATTAATATTTTCTTGCTTTAAATAACCTGCAAAAGCTTTATAAGCCATGGAAAATGAATGAATGAATCAATATAATACTGGTTAAATGATTTTGAACTCTGTCAATGCCTGAAAATAAAGATTGAGCAGCTCCAGCCCAAAAATAGCAGCAATATCTGGATCTTATAAAGATAAAGTATGACAGAAAAAGTCAGATACGTTTTGGAGTGATATTGTATGCCAACTATTAGCCCAGCTTCTTTATATAGATATAATCACTTGAGATCTGCAGTTGGAGAATGGAAACCTGGGACTGTAAGGGGTAGAATATATTTAGTTCCACCTGAAATCTAAGGTCATAATTCCATTTTATAACAATAGTAAATTGACAAAAATTTCAAACTCCTCTTTTAAATAACATTCTGCGAGAAGGAAAGAGTGAATGCTCATTCTTAGTACTGACAATTTTGACCAATTCTTTCAAATTCAACTCACTCCCCACCCTAATTTGTGAGAAGGAAGACTGAAGGCTCATTCCTAGACTGACAATTTTGACCAATCCTTTCAAATTCACCTCATTCCTACCCTAATTTGTGAGAAGGAAGACTGAAGGCTCATTCCTAGACTGACAATTTTGACCAATCCTTTCAAATTCACCTCATTCCCCTTCCTAATTTGTGAGAAGGAAGACTGAAGACTCATTCCTAGACTGACAATTTTGACCAATGCCTTCAAATTCATCTCACTCCCCTTCCTAATATTATCATGGAATTTTTTAATATTCTCGTAGTATGATTACACATTATATATATGCAAAAACAAAATTGAAAGTTTATGCCGGCAACAACTTAGTTAAAATCAGTCTCAGACTACTTCAGTTATCATTCTGGATCATTGACAGGCAGTTGCTTAGATCAGTTACCATGGATGACTGAACTCATGTATTCTCTATTTAGCATTCATATCAGTGGTTGGATCAATTACAAACGAAATTAGAAGAAAAGCAGACACATAGCACATCAGATAATGAAAAATCAATAGATGGTAGATCATTTGATCAGAAGCGACACACAGACAGAATGGCAAGTCTATATTTAGCTCCTGTTTGCACACCCATTTTTGTGATCTTTATCGCCGATGGAATCACCAAACTTAAAAAAAAAATTTTCTTTTCACTGTTTCGTATTCATATATCAAGTGGGTACATAGACAATTGGGTAGCATTCTAACAATGACGCCTTAGTCCAAGAAGTTGATTTTATTATATTTTCTTTGAGAAATGACCCAAGCATGTGGAATCATTGATTGACCCAAGCCTTGTGAGTGAAATTGTGTAGATGAAACTGTTTGGAAAACATCAATAGTTGTACTAGCAGAAAGTCTCAAGTCATCATGAGACTTTGAATATATTAGCTTTGCTAAAACTTGTGATCACCCACTATGTACTCTCTCCCAGAAATTGTAACTAAGGTGTGCTCGGTATTCTTTGTCTATGTGCCATGTCCCTTCAGGATGTAAGTGATCATAGCACTCCACAATTTCCTGCCCTTTGTCATCCTTAGTAAAGTTTGACTTTTTACTATCTGTTATATTCTGTGCTAATAGAAATATAGACTTGAAAAGCACGGTGGATAAAATAAGTAAAGGTTTATTGTAAAAACCAGTACAATAAAAATAAAAGTAACAGTTATGCACAAGGTCGTCGCAAGTCAATCCAGTAGTGAGTGCTACTATTGTAAGGTTGGTAGTTCTCATATAAGTATGAGTTGTATTCAACAGATCCCAGCTAGCTTCTGTAGTCTGTGGACTTACAGATACTTATAGGTAGTAGTTACTACCTATAATGTAGTCACTCATGGGGGTAACAGGTTATTCCATTACATCACTATCTCTTCTAATTCTGCCAAACATTTATGTAAGCTCATTATGTAGGTTATGTACTGTCCCTTTTGTCCAGTGAGTGTCAAATTTTCCAAACAATCTTTCCTTATTATGTGTCATAGAAATTTCAATTGTCTCTCCCTGATGTTAAGCATGATTCTTTTTTCTGTTTCCGTTTTCTTTAAAATATTGCCATTGTTCATGTATTCAGTCTATGGTATTCTCATCATTCTTCGGTAGAACCACATTTCTATTGTCTGAAGTTCTGTCTCCATCTGCAAAGAGATTGTCCAGCATTCACTGTCAAACAGGAGTACTGAGATTACATAATAGTACAGTTCTCTTTCTTTGTTTTCAATGTAATTTTCCTGTTTCTTAATACTTTGCTTAACTTTGGGAAGGTGTGTTTCACTACCCTAATGTGGCTTTGGATATCAGTGTTGCATTTACTGTCCTCTGTTAAAAAACTTCCTCGATATTTAAGTTTTTGCACTTGTTTAATTTTGGTATCACCAATTTGTAATTTTAACTCTGTGGATGTTGAACAATCATATGCCTGAGCAGGCTTCTACAACAGGGATTAGCTCAACTTTGCTATGGATGAAACATTGCAAACCTCTTGCTGTTCTATTGCTGTTCCCATGGAGAGTTTTCAGACAAACTACATTTCTTAGTTCCATCAGTACTAAATTTCAAGACTAAGACCCACCATTCCATGCCATGTACATTAGAGTGAACCACCCTCATTCCCTGTATATTCTATAGGAGATGCAAGTCCCACTTGAACAGATTCATGCTATGAACTACAGCTTTGTGGAACCAAATCCCAAGTGGATGCTTCTCTGGTCACCACAATCTTAAGCAGTTCAAGTTTAGGGTTAATCATTATATTCCCTACATATTTCTATAAACTGTGCCTCTTACTCTGTAACCCTCTACATCAAGTGGCTCTTAGGCCTTGTACAGAGTGAATATCATTGTAAAAAAAAAGGACTTTGGTGATCAAATAAGAATTTGTGTTTTCAGCATGATTAGCCTATAGAATTAATTCCTGGAATGATCTTGTGAAAGTAAAATTTGCTTCTTTGGTCATTGCTGGTCATTGATGCCATTGATAGAAACAATTTTGGAACTCATTTTCCAGAATATCTTTCAGAAATGTAGTCACGTGTTGCTTCATGTTAGAAATATCAGCAAATATTGTCTTTTCAAGGTATTTTTCCATTTTTGAAATAACCAAAAATTTGTGAGAAACAACAAAAAAAGTACTGAACTCTTATGTAATATTGGTCCTTTTATGTGGTAGTGAATGCTAGACAATCTCATCTCAGATAAAGAAGAGACAGATTTCCTCACAGATGAAGAAGAGACTTGAGGCAACAGAAAGGATGCTGAGAATGCCATGGACCAAACATATGAGCAACAACAATATTTTAGAGAAAATGGGAACACAAAAGAGACTAGTACTTGACATGAAGAAGATACATTTCAAATTTCTTGGGCACATAATTACTATACAACTGATTTTCATATTCTTATCAGATGTTATAGATTGTTTGCATTCTCCTGTTCATGCTGAGGCTTACCTCATCTTTTCTTCAGTATTGCTTGTCCTGTTTTCCACCAATATTGTATCAATATTGTATCTCTACTACCTAGCCAAAGAATTGAACTCAGAATTACTATGCCACTAAGTTTCATATTCTTATCAGATGTTATAGATTGTTTGCATTCTCCTGTTCATGCTGAGGCTTACCTCATCTTTTTTCTTTAGTATTGCTTGTCCTGTTTCCATCAATATTGTATCTCTACTACCTACTACCTAGCCAAAGAATTGAACTCAGAATT
This sequence comes from Acanthosepion pharaonis, assembly GCA_903632075.3. NCBI lineage: Eukaryota > Metazoa > Mollusca > Cephalopoda > Sepiida > Sepiidae > Acanthosepion > Acanthosepion pharaonis. The sequence goes on from CAHIKZ030003131.1 coordinate 1,150,652, forward strand.
ACTATGCCACTAAGTTTCATATTCTTATCAGATGTTATAGATTGTTTGCATTCTCCTGTTCATGCTGAGGCTTACCTCATCTGTGTTTTTTCTTTAGTATTGCTTGTCCTGTTTCTATCAATATTGTTTCTCTACTACCTAGCCAAAGAATTGAACTCAGAATTACTATGCCACTAAGTTTCATATTCTTATCAGATGTTATAGATTGTTTGCATTCTCCTGTTCATGCTGAGGCTTACCTCATCTTTTTCTTTTAGTATTGCTTGTCCTGTTTCTATCAATATTGTATCTCTACTACCTAGCCAAAGAATTGAACTCAGAATTACTATGCCACTAAGTTTCATATTCTTATCTAGATGTTATAGATTGTTTGCATTCTCCTGTTGCTGAGGCTTACCTCATCTTTTTCTTTAGTATTGCTTGTCCTGTTTCTATCAATATTGATCTACTACCTAGCCAAAGAATTTGAATTACTATGCCACTAAGTTTTCATATTCTTATCAGATGTTATAGATTGTTTGCATTCTCCTGATGCTGACCTCATCTTTTTTCTTTAGTATTGCTTGTCCTGTTTCTATCAATATTGTATCTCTACTACCTAGCCAAAGAATTGAACTCAGAATTACTATGCCACTAAGTTTCATATTCTTATCAGATGTTATAGATTGTTTGCATTCTCCTGTTCATGCTGAGGCTTACCTCATCTTTTTCTTTAGTATTGCTTGTCCTGTTTCTATCAATATTGTATCTCTACTACCTAGCCAAAGAATTGAACTCAGAATTACTATGCCACTAAGTTTCATATTCTTATCAGATGTTATAGATTGTTTGCATTCTCCTGTTCATGCTGAGGCTTACCTCATCTTTTCTTTAGTATTGCTTGTCCTGTTTCTATCAATATTGTATTCTCTACTACCAGCCAAAGAATTGAACTCAGAATTACTATGCCACTAAGTTTCATATTCTTATCAGATGTTATAGATTGTTTGCATTCTCCTGTTCATGCTGAGGCTTACCTCATCTTTTTCTTTAGTATTGCTTGTCCTGTTTCCACCAATATTGTATCTCTACTACCTAGCCAAAGAATTGAACTCAGAATTACTATGCCACTAAGTTTCATATTCTTATCAGATGTTATAGATTGTTTGCATTCTCCTGTTCATGCTGAGGCTTACCTCATCTTTTTTTCTTTAGTATTGCTTGTCCTGTTTCTATCAATATTGTATCTACTACTAGCCAAAGAATTGAACTCAGAATTACTATGCCACTAAGTTTCATATTCTTATCAGATGTTATAGATTGTTTGCATTCTCCTGTTCATGCTGAGGCTTACCTCATCTTTTTCTTTAGTATTGCTTGTCCTGTTTCTATCAATATTGTATCTCTACTACCTAGCCAAAGAATTGAACTCAGAATTACTATGCCACTAAGTTTCATATTCTTATCAGATGTTATAGATTGTTTGCATTCTCCTGTTCATGCTGAGGCTTACCTCATCTTTTTCTTTAGTATTGCTTGTTGTCCTGTTTCTATCAATATTGTATCTCTACTACCTAGCCAAAGAATTGAACTTTGAATTACTATGCCACATCTTTTAAGTTTCATATTCTTATCAGATGTTATCAGATGTTATAGATTGTTTGCATTCTCCTGTTCATGCTGAGGCTTACCTCATCTTTTTCTTTAGTATTGCTTGTCCTGTTTCTATCAATATTGTATCTCTACTACCTAGCCAAAAGAATTGAACTCAGAATTACTATGCCACTAAGTTTCATATTCTTATCAGATGTTATAGATTGTTTGCATTCTCCTGTTCATGCTGAGGCTTACCTCATCTTTTTCTTTAGTATTGCTTGTCCTGTTTCTATCAATATTGTATCTCTACTACCTAGCCAAAGAATTGAACTCAGAATTACTATGCCACTAAGTTTCATATTCTTATCAGATGTTATAGATTGTTTGTATTCTCCAATATTGTTCATGCTGAGAACTCAGAATTACTACCTAAGTTTCATATTCTTTTCTTTAGTATTGCTTGTCCTGTTTCTTCAGTATTGCTTGTCCAATATTGTATCTCTACTACCTAGCCAAAGAATTGAACTCAGAATTACTATGCCACTAAGTTTCATATTCTTATCAGATGTTATAGATTGCATTCTTTTCATGCTGATTCATCCTGTTCATGTCCTGAGGCTGAACTCCAGAATTCATCTAAGTTTTTTTCTTTATGTATTGCATTCTCCTGTTTCTACCTCAATATTGTATTGTATCTCTACTACCTAGCCAAAGAATTGAACTCAGAATTACTATGCCACTAAGTTTCATATTCTTATCAGATGTTATAGATTGTTTGCATTCTCCTGTTCATGCTGAGGCTTACCTCATCTTTTTTTAGTATTGCTTGTCCTGTTTCTCATCAATATTGTATCTCTACTACCTAGCCAAAGAATTGAACTCAGAATTACTATGCCACTAAGTTTCATATTCTTATCAGATGTTATAGATTGTTTGCATTCTCCTGTTCATGCTGAGGCATTTGTTCACCTCATCATTTTTTCTTTAGTATTGCTTGTCCTGTTTCTATCAATATTGTATCTCTACTACCTAGCCAAAGAATTGAACTCAGAATTACTATGCCACTAAGTTTCATATTCTTATCAGATGTTATAGATTGTTTGCATTCTCCTGTTCATGCTGAGGCTTACCTCATCTTTTTCTTTTTTTCCTGTTTCTTTAGTATTGCAAAGAATTGAACTCAGAATTACTATCCTAAGTTTCATATTCTTATCAATATTGTATTCTCTACTACCTCATCTTTTTCAAAGAATTGAACTCAAAGAATTGAACTCAGAATTACTATGCCACTAAGTTTCATATTCTTATCAGATGTTATAGATTGTTTGCATTCTCCTGTTCATGCTGAGAACCTTACCTCATCTTTTTCTTTAGTATTGCTTGTCCTGTTTCTATCAATATTGTATCTCTACTACCATAGCCAAAGAATTGAACTCAGAATTACTATGCTACTAAGTTTCATATTCTTATCAGATGTTATAGATTGTTTGCATTCTCCTGTTCATGCTGAGGCTTACCTCATCTTTTTCTTTAGTATTGCTTGTCCTGTTTCTATCAATATTGTATCTCTACTACCTAGCCAAAGAATTGAACTCAGAATTACTATGCCACTAAGTTTCATATTCTTATCAGATGTTATAGATTGTTTGCATTCTCCTGTTCATGAGGCTTACCTCATCTTTTTCTTTTAGTATTGCTTGTCCTGTTTTCCAATATTGTATCTCTACTACCTAGCCAAAGAATTGAACTCTTAGAATTACTATGCCACTAAGTTTCATATTCTTATCAGATGTTATAGATTGTTTGCATTCTCCTGTTCATGCTGAGGCTTACCTCTTTTTCTTTAGTATTGCTTGTCCTGTTTCTATCAATATTGTTTCTCTACTACCTAGCCAAAGAATTGAACTCAGAATTACTATGCCACTAAGTTTCATATTCTTATCAGATGTTATAGATTGTTTGCATTCTCCTGTTCATGCTGAGGCTTACCTCATCTTTTTCTTTAGTATTGCTTGTCCTGTTTCTATCAATATTGTATCTCTACTAGCCAAAGAATTGAACTCAGAATTACTATGCCACTAAGTTTCATATTCTTATCAGATGTTATAGATTGTTTGCATTCTCCTGTTCATGCTGAGGCTTACCTCATCTTTTCTTTAGTATTGCTTGTCCTGTTTCCAATATTGTATCTCTACTACCTAGCCAAAGAATTGAACTCAGAATTACTATGCCACTAAGTTTCATATTCTTATCAGATGTTATAGATTGTTTGTGTTCATTCTCCTTTTCATGTCCTGATTGTATCTCTACTACTAGCCAAAGAATTGAACTCTCATCTAGTTTTTTTCTTTAGATATTGATTGTTTTGTCCTGTTTCTATCAATATTGTATCTCAATATTACTCTCCTAGCCAAAGAATTGAACTCAGAATTACTATGCCACTAAGTTTCATATTCTTATCAGATGTTATAGATTGTTTGCATTCTCCTGTTCATGCTGAGGCTTACCTCATCTTTTTTCTTTAGTATTGCTTGTCCTGTTTCTATCAATATTGTATCTCTACTACCTAGCCAAAGAATTGAACTCAGAATTACTATGCCACTAAGTTTCATATTCTTATCAGATGTTATAGATTGTTTGCATTCTCCTGTTCATGCTGAGGCTTACCTCATTCTCCTGTTCATGCTGAGGCTTACTCTCATCTTTTTCTTTAGTATTGCTTGTCCTGTTTCTATCAATATTGTTTCTCTACTACCTAGCCAAAGAATTGAACTCAGAATTACTATGCCACTAAGTTTCATATTCTTATCAGATGTTATAGATTGTTTGCATTCTCCTGTTCATGCTGAGGCTTACCTCATCTTTTTCTTTTAGTATTGCTTGTCCTGTTTCTATCAATATTGTATCTCTACTACCTAGCCAAAGAATTGAACTCAGAATTACTATGCCACTAAGTTTCATATTCTTATCAGATGTTATAGATTGTTTGCATTCTCCTGTTCATGCTGAGGCTTACCTCATCTTTTCTTTAGTATTGCTTGTCCTGTTTCTATCAATATTGTATCTCTACTTGAACTCAAATTACTATGCCACTAAGTTTCATATTCTTATCAGATGTTAAGAATTCTCCTGTTCATTGAGGCTTACCTCATCTTTTCTTTAGTATTGCTTGTCCTGTTTCTATCAATATTGTTTCTCTACTACCTAGCCAAAAATTGAACTCAGAATTTATGCCACTAAGTTTCATTATTCTTATCAGATGTTATAGATTGTTTGCATTCTCCTGTTCATGCTGAGGCTTACCTCATCTTTTTTTTTTTAGTATTGCTTGTCCTGTTTCTATCAATATTGTATCTCTACTACCTAGCCAAAGAATTGAACTCATGAATTACTATGCCACTAAGTTTCAATATTATTCTTATCAGATGTTATAGATTGTTTGCATTCTCCTGTTCATGCTGAGGCTTACCTCATCTTTTTCTTTAGTATTGCTTGTCCTGTTTCTATCAATATTGTATCTCTACTACCTAGCCAAAGAATTGAACTCAGAATTACTATGCCACTAAGTTTCATATTCTTATCAGATGTTATAGATTGTTTGCATTCTCCTGTTCATGCTGAGGCTTACCTCATCTGAAACACCTTTTTTCTTTAGTATTGCTTGTCCTGTTTCCACCAATATTGTATCTCTACTACCTAGCCAAAGAATTGAACTCAGAATTACTATGCCACTAAGTTTCATATTCTTATCAGATGTTATAGATTGTTTGCATTCTCCTGTTCATGCTGAGGCTTACCTCATCTTTTTCTTTAGTATTGCTTGTCCTGTTTCACCAATATTGTATCTCTACTACCTAGCCAAAGAATTGAACTCAGAATTACTATGCCACTAAGTTTCATATTCTTATCAGATGTTATAGATTGTTTGCATTCTCCTGTTCATGCTGAGGCTTACCTCATCTTTTTTTTAGTATTGCTTTGTCCTGTTTCTATCAATATTGTATCTCTACTACCTAGCCAAAGAATTGAACTCAAATTACTATGCCACTAAGTTTCATATTCTTATCAGATGTTATAGATTGTTTGCATTCTCCTGTTCATGCTGAGGCTTACCTCATCTTTTTCTTTAGTATTTTTGTTTTTCTTTAGTATTGCCTTGTCCTGTTTCTATCAATATTGTTATAGATTGTTTGCATTCTCCTACTACTAGCCAAAGAATTGAACTCAGAATTACTATGCCAGAATTAAGTTTCATATTCTTATCAGATGTTATAGATTGTTTGCATTCTCCTGTTCATGCTGAGGCTTACCTCATCTTTTTCTTTAGTATTGCTTGTCCTGTTTCCATCAATATTGTATCTCTACTACCTAGCCAAAGAATTGAACTCAGAATTACTATGCCACTAAGTTTCATATTCTTATCAGATGTTATAGATTGTTTGCATTCTCCTGTTCATGCTGAGGCTTACCTCATCTTTTTTTCATCTTTAGTATTGCTTGTCCTGTTTCCTATCAATATTGTATCTCTACTACCTAGCCCTCAGAATTACTATGCCACTAAGTTTCATATTCTTATCAGATGTTATAGATTGTTTGCATTCTCCCTGTTTTGAGGCTTACCTCATCTTTTTCTTTAGTATTGCTTGTCCTGTTTCCATCCAATATTGTATCTCTCTACTACCTAGCCAAAGAATTGAACTCATGTTATAATTACATTGGATGCCACTCAAGTTTCATATTCTTATCAGATGTTATAGATTGTTTGAACTCAGAATTCTCCTGTTCATGCTCAGATGATAGGATTGTTTACCTCATCTTTTTCTTTTAGTATTGCTTGTCCTGTTTCTACCAATATTGTATCTCTACTACCTAGCCAAAGAATTGAACTCAGAATTACTATGCCACTAAGTTTCATATTCTTATCAGATGTTATAGATTGTTTGCATTCTCCTGTTCATGCTGAGGCTTACCTCATCTTTTTCTTTTAGTATTGCTTGTCCTGTTTCTATCAATATTGTATCTCTACTACCTAGCCAAAGAATTGAACTCAGAATTACTATGCCACTAAGTTTCATATTCTTATCAGATGTTATAGATTGTTTGCATTTCTCCTGTTCATGCTGAGGCTAATTTCATCTTTTTCTTTAGTATTGCTTGTCCTGTTTCTATCAAATTGTATCTCTACTACCTAGCCAAAGAATTGAACTCAGAATTACTATGCCACTAAGTTTCATATTCTTATCAGATGTTATAGATTGTTTGCATTCCTGTTCATGCTGAGGCTTACCTCATCTTTTTTCTTTTAGTATTGCTTGTCCTGTTTCCACCAATATTGTATCTCTACTACCTAGCCAAAGAATTGAACTCAGAATTACTATGCCACTAAGTTTCATATTCTTATCAGATGTTATAGATTGTTTGCATTCTCCTGTTCATGCTGAGGCTTACCTCATCTTTTTCTTTTTAGTTTGCTTGTCCTGTTTCCAATATTGTTCTACTACCTAGCCAAAGAATTGAACTCAGAATTACTATGCCACTAAGTTTCATATTTTTATCAGATGTTATAGATTGTTTGCATTCTCCTGTTCATGCTGAGGCTTACCTCATCTTTTTCTTTTAGTATTGCTTGTCCTGTTTCCACCAATATTGTATCTCTACTACCTAGCCAAAGAATTGAACTCAGAATTACTATGCCACTAAGTTTCATATTCTTATCAGATGTTATAGATTGTTTGCATTCTCCTGTTCATGCTGAGGCTTACCTCATCTTTTTCTGTTTTTAGTATTGCCAAAAGAATTGTCCTGTTTCATATTCTTATCAGATGTTATTGTATCTACTACCTAGCCAAAGAATTGAACTCAGAATTACTATGCCACTAAGTTTCATATTCTTATCAGATGTTATAGATTGTTTGCATTCTCCTGTTCATGCTGAGGCTTACCTCATCTTTTTCTTTAGTATTGCTTTGTCCTGTTTCCATCAATATTGTATCTCTACTACCTAGCCAAAGAATTGAACTCAGAATTACTATGCCACTAAGTTTCATATTCTTATCAGATGTTATAGATTGTTTGCATTCTCCTGTTCATGCTGAGGCTTACCTCATCTTTTTTCTTTAGTATTGCTTGTCCTGTTTCTATCAATATTGTATCTCTACTACCTAGCCAAAGAATTGAACTCAGAATTACTATGCCACTAAGTTTCATATTCTTATCAGATGTTATAGATTGTTTGCATTCTCCTGTTCATGCTGAGGCTTACCTCATCTTTTTTCTTTAGTATTGCTTGTCCTGTTTCACCAATATTGTGGTCTCTCTACTACCTAGCCAAAGAATTGAACTCAAATTACTATGCCACTAAGTTTCATATTCTTATCAGATGTTATAGATTGTTTGCATTCTCCTGTTCATGCTGAGGCTTACTCATCTTTTCTTCAGTATTGCTTGTCCTGTTTCCACCAATATTGTATCTCTACTACCTAGCCAAAGAATTGAACTCAGAATTACTATGCCACTAAGTTTCATATTCTTATCCAGATGTTATAGATTGTTTGCATTCTCCTGTTCATGCTGAGGTTTTACCTCATCTTTTTCTTTAGTATTGCTTGTCCTGTTTCCACCAATATTGTATCTCTACTACCTAGCCAAAGAATTGAACTCAGAATTACTATGCCACTAAGTTTCATATTCTTATCAGATGTTATAGATTGTTTGCATTCTCCTGTTCATGCTGAGGCTTACCTCATCTTTTCTTTAGTATTGCTTGTCCTGTTTCTATCAATATTGTATCTCTACTACCTAGCCAAAGAATTGAACTCAGAATTACTATGCCACTAAAAGTTTCATATTCTTACTATGTTCATGCACTTACCTCATCTTTTTCTTTTTTAGTATTGTCCCTGTTTCCAATATTGTATTCTTATCAAAGAATTGAACTCAGAATTACTATGCCACTAAGTTATAGATTGTTCATGCTGAGGCATTCTCCTGTTCATGCTTTCAACAGATGATTGGCTTACCTCATCATCTTTTTTCTTTAGTATTGCTTGTCCTGTTTCTATCAATATTGTATCTCTACTACCTAGCCAAAGAATTGAACTCAGAATTACTATGCCACTAAGTTTCATATTCTTATCAGATGTTATAGATTGTTTGCATTCTCCTGTTCATGTCCTGAGGCTTACCTCATCTTTTCTTTTTAGTATTGTTCATTGTCCTGTTTCCACCAATATTGTATCTCTACTACCTAGCCAAAGAATTGAACTCAGAATTACTATGCCACTAAGTTTCATATTCTTATCAGATGTTATAGATTGTTTGCATTCTCCTGTTCATGCTGAGGCTTACCTCATCTTTTTCTTTAGTATTCTTGTCCTGTTTCCACCAATATTGTATCTCTCTACTACCAGCCAAAGAATTCAGAATTACTATGCCCTAAGTTTCATATTCTTATCAGATGTTATAGATTGTTTGCATTCTCCTGTTCATGCTGAGGCTTACCTCATCTTTTTTTCTTTAGTATTGCTTGTCCTGTTTCCAATATTGTATCTCTACTACCTAGCCAAAGAATTGAACTCAGAATTACTATGCCACTAAGTTTCATATTCTTATCAGATGTTATAGATTGTTTGCATTCTCCTGTTCATGCTGAGGCTTAATTACCTCATCATATTTTTTCTTTAGTATTGCTTGTCCTGTTTCTATCAATATTGTATCTCTACTACCTAGCCAAAGAATTGAACTCAGAATTACTATGCCACTAAGTTTCATATTCTTATCAGATGTTATAGATTGTTTGCATTCTCCTGTTCATGCTGAGGCTTACCTCATCTTTTTTTTCTTTAGTATTGCTTGTCCTGTTTCCACCAATATTGTATCTCTACTACCTAGCCAAAGAATTGAACTCAGAATTACTATGCCACTAAGTTTCATATTCTTATCAGATGTTATAGATTGTTTGCATTCTCCTGTTCATGCTGAGGCTTACCTCATCTTTTCTTTTTAGTTTTGTCCTTGTCCTGTTTCCACCAATATTGTATCTCTACTACCTAGCTAAAGAATTGAACTCAGAATTACTATGCCACTAAGTTTCATATTCTTATCAGATGTTATAGATTGTTTGCATTCTCCTGTTCATGCTGAGGCTTACCTCATCTTTTTCTTTTAGTATTGCTTGTCCTGTTTCTATCAATATTGTATCTCTACTACCTAGCCAAAGAATTGAACTCAGAATTACTATGCCACTAAGTTTCATATTCTTATCAGATGTTATAGATTGTTTGCATTCTCCTGTTCATGCTGAGGCTTACCTCATTTTTTTTTTAGTATTGCTTGTCCTGTTTCAATATTGTATCTCTTTAGCCAAAGAATTGAACTCAAATTACTATGCCACTAAGTTTCATATTCTTATCAGATGTTATAGATTGTTTGCATTCTCCTGTTCATGCTGAGGCTTTACCTCATCTTTTTCTTTAGTATTGCTTGTCCTGTTTCCACCAATATTGTTTCTCTACTACCTAGCCAAAGAATTGAACTCAGAATTACTACTAAGTTTCATATTCTATCAGAGTTATAGATTGTTTGATCTCCTGTTCATGCTGAGGCTTACCTCATCTTTTTCTTAGTATTGCTTGTCCTGTTTCCACCAATATTGTATCTCTACTTAGCCAAAGAATTGAACTCAGAATTTATGCCACTAAGATGTTATAGATTGATTGTTTGCATTCTCCTGTTCATGCTGAGGCTTACCTCATCTTTTCTTCAGTAGTATTGCTTGTCCTGTTTCCACCAATATTGTATCTCTACTACCTAGCCAAAGAATTGAACTCAGAATTACTATGCCACTAAGTTTCATATTCTTATCAGATGTTATAGATTGTTTGCATTCTCCTGTTCATCTGAGAGGCTTGTTATCTTTTCTTTAGTATTGCTTGTCCTGCATCTCTACTACACCAGCCAAAGTGAACTCAGAATTACTATGCCACTAAGTTTCATATATTCTTATCAGATGTTATAGATTGTTTGCATTCTCCTGTTCATGCTGAGGCTTACCTCATCTTTTTTTTAGTATTGCTTGTCCTGTTTCCACCAATATTGTATCTCTACTACCTAGCCAAAGAATTGAACTCAGAATTACTATGCCACTAAGTTTCATATTCTTATCAGATGTTATAGATTGTTTGCATTCTCTTACCTCATCTTTTCTTTAGTATTGCTTTCCTGAGGTATTTACCTAGCCAAGAATTGAACTCAGGAATTCATCTTTTCTTTCAGTATTGCTTGTCCTGTTTCCACCAATATTGTATCTCTACTACCTAGCCAAAGAATTGAACTCAGAATTACTATGCCACTAAGTTTCATATTCTTATCAGATGTTATAGATTGTTTGCATTCTCCTGTTCATGCTGAGGCTTACCTCATCTTTTTCTTTAGTATTGCTTGTCCTGTTTCCACCAATATTGTATCTCTACTACCAGCCAAAGAATTGAACTCAGAATTACTATGCCACTAAGTTTCATATTCTTATCAGATGTTATAGATTGTTTGCATTCTCCTTTTTGTTCATGCTTGAGTTTTACCTCATCTTTTTTCTTTAGTATTGCTTGTCCTGTTTCCATCAATATTGTATCTCTACTACCTAGCCAAAGAATTGAACTCAGAATTACTATGCCACTAAGTTTCATATTCTTATCAGATGTTATAGATTGTTTGCATTCTCCTGTTCATGCTGAGGCTTACTCATCTTTTTCTTTTTAGTATTGCTTTTGTCCTGTTTCTATCAATATTGTATCTCTACTACCTAGCCAAAGAATTGAACTCAGAATTACTATGCCACTAAGTTTCATATTCTTATCAGATGTTATAGATTGTTTGCATTCTCCTGTTCATGCTGAGGCTTACCTCATCTTTTTCTTTAGTATTGCTTGTCCTGTTTCTATCAATATTGTATCTCTACTACCTAGCCAAAGAATTGAACTCAGAATTACTATGCCACTAAGTTTCATATTCTTATCAGATGTTATAGATTGTTTGCATTCTCCTGTTCATGCTGAGGCTTACCTCATCTTTTTCTTCAGTATTGCTTGTCCTGTTTCCACCAATATTGTATCTCTACTACCTAGCCAAAGAATTGAACTCAGAATTACTATGCCACTAAGTTTCATATTCTTATCAGATGTTATAGATTGTTTGCATTCTCCTGTTCATGCTGAGGCTTACCTCATCTTTTTCTTTAGTATTGCTTGTCCTGTTTCCACCAATATTGTATCTCTACTACCTAGCCAAAGAATTGAACTCAGAATTACTATGCCACTAAGTTTCATATTCTTATCAGATGTTATAGATTGTTTATTCTCCTGTTCATGCTGAGGCTTACCTCATCTTTTCTTTAGTATTGCTTGTCCTGTTTCCACCAATATTGTTACTACCTAGCCAAAGAATTGAACTCAGAATTATCAGACTAAGTTTCATATTCTTATCAGATATAGAGATTGTTTGCATTCTCTCCTGTTCATGCTGGGAGGCTTACCTCATCTTTTTCTTTAGTATTGCTTGTCCTGTTTCCACCAATATTGTATCTCTACTACCTAGCCAAAGAATTGAACTCAGAATTACTATGCCACTAAGTTTCATATTCTTATCATTGTTTGCATTCTCCTGATGTTATAGATTGTTTACCTAGCCAAAGAATTGAACTCTCCTGTTCATGCTGAGGCTTACCTCATCTTTTTCTTTCAGTATAGATTGATTTTTGCTGTTTGTCCTGTTTCTGTTTCACCAATATTGTATCTCTACTACCTAGCCAAAGAATTGAACTCAGAATTACTATGCCACTAAGTTTCATATTCTTATCAGATGTTATAGATTGTTTGCATTCTCCTGTTCATGCTGAGGCTTACCTCATCTTTTTTCTTTAGTATTGCTTGTCCTGTTTCCACCAATATTGTATCTCTACTACCTAGCCAAAGAATTGAACTCAGAATTACTATGCCACTAAGTTTCATATTCTTATCAGATGTTATAGATTGTTTGCATTCTGATTCTTCACCTGTTTTCTTTAGTATTGCTTGTCCTGTTTCACCAATATTGTTTCTACTTAGCCAAAGAATTGAACTTGAATTACTATCACTAAGTTTCATATTCTTATCAGATGTTATAGATTGTTTGTATTCTCCTGTTCATACTGAGGCCTCATCTTTTCTTTAGTAATTGAACCAATATTGTAATCTACTATAGCCAAAGAATTGAACTCAGAATTTATGCCACTAAGTTATTATTCTTATCAGATGTTATAGATTGTTTGCATTCTCCTGTTCATGCTGAGGCTTACCTCATCTTTTTTCTTTAGTATTGCTTGTCCTGTTTCTTATCAATATTGTATTCTCTACTACCTAAATAAAGAATTGAACTCAGAATTACAGAATTATGCCACTAAGTTTCATATTCTTATCAGATGTTATAGATTGTTTGCATTCTCCTGTTCATGCTGAGGCTTACCTTCATCTTTTTCTTTAGTATTGCTTGTCCTGTTTCCACCAATATTGTATCTCTACTACCTAGCCAAAGAATTGAACTCAGAATTACTATGCCACTTGTCCTTTTCATATTCTTATCAGATGTTATAGATTGTTTGCATTCTCCTGTTCATGCTGAGGCTTACCTCATCTTTTTCTTTAGTATTGCTTGTCCTGTTTCTACCAATATTGTATCTCTACTACCTAGCCAAAGAATTGAACTCAGAATTACTATGCCACTAAGTTTCATATTCTTATCAGATGTTATAGATTGTTTGCATTCTCCTGTTCATGCTGAGGCTTACCTCATCTTTTTTTCTTTAGTATTGCTTGTCCTGTTTCTATCAATATTGTATCTCTACTACCTAGCCAAAGAATTGAACTCAGAATTACTATGCCACTAAGTTTCATATTCTTATCAGATGTTATAGATTGTTTGCATTCTCCTGTTCATGCTGAGGCTTACCTCATCTTTTTCTTTAGTATTGCTTGTCCTGTTTCCACCAATATTGTATCTCTACTACCTAGCCAAAGAATTGAACTCAGAATTACTATGCCACTAAGTTTCATATTCTTTATCAGATGTTATAGATTGTTTGCATTCTCCTGTTCATGCTGAGGCTTACCTCATCTTTTTCTTTAGTATTGCTTTGTCCTGTTTCCACCAATATTGTATCTACTACCTAGCCAAAGAATTGAACTCAGAATTACTATGCCACTAAGTTTCATATTCTTATCAGATGTTATAGATTGTTTGCATTCTCCTGTTCATGCTGAGGCTTACCTCATCTTTTCTTTAGTATTGCTTGTCCTGTTTCTATCAATATTGTATCTCTACTACCTAGCCAAAGAATTGAACTCAGAATTACTATGCCACTAAGTTTCATATTCTTATCAGATGTTATAGATTGTTTGCATTCTCCTGTTCATGCTGAGGCTTACCTCATCTTTTTTTTTCTTTTTAGTATTGCTTGTCCTGTTTCCATCAATATTGTATCTCTACTACCTAGCCAAAGAATTGAACTCAGAATTACTATGCCACTAAGTTTCATATTCTTATCAGATGTTATAGATTGTTTGCATTCTCCTGTTCATGCTGAGGCTTACCTCATCTTTTTCTTTCAGTATTGTAACTCTACTACTGCCAAAGAATTCCTGTTTCATTAAGTTTCAATTTTATTGTATCTCTGTTACTACCTAGCCAAAGAATTGAACTCAGAATTACTATGCCACTAAGTTTCATATTCTTATCAGATGTTATAGATTGTTTGCATTCTCCTGTTCATGCTGAGGCTTACCTCATCTTTTTTCTTTAGTATTGCTTGTCCTGTTTCCACCAATATTGTATCTCTACTACCTAGCCAAAGAATTGAACTCAGAATTACTATGCCACTAAGTTTCATATTCTTATCAGATGTTATAGATTGTTTGCATTCTCCTGTTCATGCTGAGGCTTACCTCATCTTTTCTTTAGTATTGCTTGTCCTGTTTCTATCAATATTGTATCTCTACTACCTAGCCAAAGAATTGAACTCAGAATTACTATGCCACTAAGTTTCATATTCTTATCAGATGTTATAGATTGTTTGCATTCTCCTGTTCATGCTGAGGCTTACCTCATCTTTTTCTTAGTATTGCTTGTCCTGTTTCCACCAATATTGTATCTCTACTACCTAGCCAAAGAATTGAACTCAGAATTACTATGCCACTAAGTTTCATATTCTTATCAGATGTTATAGATTGTTTGCATTCTCCTGTTCATGCTGAGGCTTACCTCATCTTTTTTCTTTAGTATTGCTTGTCCTGTTTCTATCACCAATATTGTATCTCTACTACCTAGCCAAAGAATTGAACTCAGAATTACTATGCCACTAAGTTTTTTATTCTTATCAGATGTTATAGATTGTTTGCATTCTCCTGTTCATGCTGAGGCTTACCTCCTCATCTTTTTCTTTAGTATTGCTTGTCCTGTTTCCACCAATATTGTATCTCTACTACCTAGCCAAAGAATTGAACTCAGAATTACTATGCCACTAAGTTTCATATTCTTATCAGATGTTATAGATTGTTTGCATTCTCCTGTTCATGCTGAGGCTTACCTCATCTTTTTTTTAGTATTGCTTTTGTCCTGTTTCCATCAATATTGTATCTCTACTACCTAGCCAAAGAATTGAACTCAGAATTACTATGCCACTAAGTTTCATATTCTTATCAGATGTTATAGATTGTTTGCATTCTCCTGTTCATGCTGAGGCTTACCTCATCTTTTTCTTTAGTATTGCTTGTCCTGTTTCCACCAATATTGTATCTCTACTACCCAGCCAAAGAATTGAACTCAGAATTCTTATCTATGCCACTAAGTTTCATATTCTTATCAGATGTTATAGATTGTTTGCATTCTCCTGTTCATGCTGAGGTTTAGGATGTTTCATCTGTTTTTTCTTCAGTATTAGCTTGTCCTGTTTCTATCAATATTGTATCTCTACTACCTAGCCAAAGAATTGAACTCAGAATTACTATGCCACTAAGTTTCATATTCTTATCAGATGTTATAGATTGTTGCATTCTCCTGTTCATGCTGAGGCTTACCTCATCTTTTTCTTTAGTATTGCTTGTCCTGTTTCCATCAATATTGTATCTCTACTACCTAGCCAAAGAATTGAAACTCAGAATTACTATGCCAGTTTCATATCTTTAAGATTTCATATTCTTGTTCAGATGTTACCTCTATCTTTTTTCAGTATTTGTCCTGTTCAATATTGTATCTCTACTACCTAGCCACAAAGAATTGAACTCAGAATTACTATGCCCAAGTTTCATATTCTTATCAGGATGTTATAGATTATTGCATTCTCCTGTTCATGCTGAGGCTTACCTCATCTTTTCTTTAGTATTGCTTGTCCTGTTTCCATCAATATTGTATCTCTACTACCAGCCAAAGAATTGAACCTCAGAATTACTATGCCACTAAGTTTCATATTCTTATCAGATGTTATAGATTGTTTGCATTCTCCTGTTCATGCTGAGGCTTACCTCATCTTTTTTTCTTTAGTATTGCTTGTCCTGTTTCCACCAATATTGTATCTCTACTACCTAGCCAAAGAATTGAACTCAGAATTACTATGCCACTAAGTTTCATATTCTTATCAGATGTTATAGATTGTTTGCATTCTCCTGTTCATGCTGAGGCTTACCTCATCTTTTCTCTTTAGTATTGCTTGTCCTGTTTCCACCAATATTGTATCTCTACTACCTAGCCAAAGAATTGAACTCAGAATTACTATGCCACTAAGTTTCATATTCTTATCAGATGTTATAGATTGTTTGCATTCTCCTGTTCATGCTGAGGCTTACCTCATCTTTTTCTTTTTAGTATTGCTTGTCCTGTTTCTATCAATATTGTATCTCTACTACCTAGCCAAAGAATTGAACTCAGAATTACTATCATATTTTATCCATTCTCCTAAGTTTCATATTCTTATCAGATGTTATAGAATTGTTTGCATTCTCCACTGTTCATAGGCTTACCTCATCTGAGGCTTACCCCATCTTTAGTATTGCTTGTCCTGTTTCCATCAATATTGTATCTCTACTACCTAGCCAAAGAATTGAACTCAGAATTACTATGCCACTAAGTTTCATATTCTTATCAGATGTTATAGATTGTTTGCATTCTCCTGTTCATGCTGAGGCACCTCATCTTTTTTCTTTTTAGTATTGCTTGTCCTGTTTCTATCAATATTGTATCTCTACTACCTAGCCAAAGAATTGAACTCAGAATTACTATGCCACTAAGTTTCATATTCTTATCAGATGTTATAGATTGTTTGCATTCTCCTGTTCATGCTGAGGCTTTCCTCATCTTTTTCTTTAGTATTGCTTGTCCTGTTTATACCAATATTGTATCTCTACTACCTAGCCAAAGAATTGAACTCACCAAATTACTATGCCACTAAGTTTCATATTCTTATCAGATGTTATAGATTGTTTGCATTCTCCTGTTCATGCTGAGGCTTACCTCATCTTTTCTTTTAGTATTGCTTGTCCTGTTTCTATCAATATTGTTTCTCTACTACCTAGCCAAAGAATTGAACTCAGAATTATGTTCTTATGCCACTAAGTTTCATATTCTTATCAGATGTTATCATTGTTTGTATTCTCCTGTTCATGCTGAGGCTTACCTCATCTTTTTCTTCAGTATTGCTTGTCCTGTTTCCACCAATATTGTATCTCTACTACCTAGCCAAAGAATTGAACTCAGAATTACTATGCCACTAAGTTTCATATTCTTATCAGATGTTATAGATTGTTTGCATTCTCCTGTTCATGCTGAGGCTTACCTCATCTTTTTCTTTAGTATTGCTTGTCCTGTTTCTATCAATATTGTTTCTCTACTACCTAGCCAAAGAATTGAACTCAGAATTACTATGCCACTAAGTTTCATATTCTTATCAGATGTTATAGATTGTTTGCATTCTCCTGTTCATGCTGAGGCTTAATTTCATCAATTTTTTTCTTTAGTATTGCTCAAATTTGTCCTGTTTCCACCAATATTGTATCTCTACTACCTAGCCACCAAAGAATTGAACTCAGAATTACTATGCCACTAAGTTTCATATTCTTATCAGATGTTATAGATTGTTTGCATTCTCCTGTTCATGCTGAGGAACTCAGAATTACCTGCCACTTTTTTTTTAGTATTGCTTGTCCTGTTTCTATCAATATTGTATCTCTACTATTGTATCTCTACTAGCCAAAGAATTGAACTCAGAATTACTATGCCACTAAGTTTCATATTCTTATCAGATGTTATAGATTGTTTGCATTCTCCCTGTTCATGCTGAGGCTTACCTCATCTTTTTTCTTTAGTATTGCTTGTCCTGTTTCCACCAATATTGTATCTCTACTACCTAGCCAAAGAATTGAACTCAGAATTACTATGCCACTAAGTTTCATATTCTTATCAGATGTTATAGATTGTTTGCATTCTCCTGTTCATGCTGAGGCTTACCTCATCTTTTCTTTAGTATTGCTTGTCCTGTTTCTTTAAATATTGTATCTCTACTACCTAGCCAAAGAATTGAACTCAGAATTACTATGCCACTAACATATTCTTAAATTGTTTGCATTCTCCTGTTGCCACTAAGTTTCATATTCTTATCAGATGTTATAGATTGTTTGTAATTCTCCTGTTCATGATGGAGGCATTCTCCTGTTCTCATCTTTTTCTTTTTTTAGTATTGCTTGTCCTGTTTCTATCAATATTGTATCTCTACTACCTAGCCAAAGAATTGAACTCAGAATTACTTGCCACTAAGTTTCATATTCTTATCAGATGTTATAGATTGTTTGCATTCTCCTGTTCATGCTGAGGCTTACCTCATCTTTTTTCTTTAGTATTGCTTGGTCCTGTTTCATCAATATTGTATCTCTACTACCCAGCCAAAGAATTGAACTCAGAATTACTATATGCCATGTTAAGAAGTTTCATATTCTTATCAGATGTTATAGATTGTTTGCATTCTCCTGTTCATGCTGAGGCTTACCTCATCTTTTCTTTTAGTATTGCTTGTCCTGTTTCTATCAATATTGTATCTCTACTACTAGCCAAAGAATTGAACTCAGAATTACTATGCCACTAAGTTTCATATTCTTATCAGATGTTATAGATCTTTTTCTTGTTTGCATTCTCCTGTTCATGCTGAGGCTTAACCCCTCATCTTTTTCTTTAGTATTGCTTGTCCTGTTTCCACCAATATTGTATTCTCTCTACTACCTACTACCAAAGAATTGAACTGTGAATTACTATGCCACTAGTTTCATATTCTTATCAGATGTTATAGATTGTTTGCATTCTCCTGTTCATGCTGAGGCTTACCTCATCTTTTTTCTTTAGTATTGCTTGTCCTTTTCTATCAATATTGTATCTCTACTACCTAGCCAAAGAATTGAACTCAGAATTACTATGCCACTAAGTTTCATATTCTTATCAGATGTTATAGATTGTTTGCATTCTCCTGTTCATGCTGAGGTTTACCTCATCTTTTTCTTTAGTATTGTTTGTCCTGTTTCTATCAATATTGTATCTCTACTACCTAGCCAAAGAATTGAACTCAGAATTACTATGTATCTCCACTAAGTTTCATATTCTTATCAGATGTTATAGATTGTTTGCATTCTCCTGTTCATGCTGAGGCTTACCTCATCTTTTCTTTAGTATTGCTTGTCCTGTTTCTATCAATATTGTATCTCACTACCCTAGCCAAAGAATTGAACTCAGAATTACTATGCCACTAAGTTTCATATTCTTATCAGATGTTATAGATTGTTTGCATTCTCCTGTTCATGCTGAGGCTTACCTCATCTTTTTTCTTTATATTGCTTGTCCTGTTTCCACCAATATTGTATCTCTACTACCTAGCCAAAGAATTGAACTCAGAATTACTATGCCACTAAGTTTCATATTCTTATCAGATGTTATAGATTGTTTGCATTCTCCTGTTCATGCTGAGGCTTACCTCATCTTTTTCTTCAGTATTGCTTGTCCTGTTTCCACCAATATTGTATCTCTACTACCTAGCCAAAGAATTGAACTCAGAATTACTATGCCACTAAGTTTCATATTCTTATCAGATGTTATTATAGATTCTTTTTGCATTCTCTTTTTCTTTAGTATTTGAGTCCTGTTTTACCTCATCTTTTCTTTAGTATTGCTTGTCCTGTTTCTTATCAATATTGTATTCTCCTGTTCATGCTACTACCTCATTAAAGAATTGTTTCTCAGAATTACTATGCCACTAAGTTTCAGAATTATATTCTTATCAGATGTTATAGATTGTTTGCATTCTCCTGTTCATGCTGAGGCTTACCTCATCTTTTTTCTTTAGTATTGTTTTGTCCTGTTTCCATCAATATTGTATCTCTACTACCTAGCCAAAGAATTGAACTCAGAATTACTATGCCACTAAGTTTCATATTCTTATCAGATGTTATAGATTGTTTTGCATTCTCCTGTTCATGCTGAGGCACCTCATCCTCATCTTGTCCTTTTTCTTTAGTATTGCTTTTAATTTTCATATTCCTGTTTCCTGTTATCAATATTGTATCTCACTACCTAGCCAAAGAATTGAACTCAGAATTACTATGCCAATTAAGTTTCATATTCTTATCAGATGTTATAGATTGTTTGCATTCTCCTGTTCATGCTGAGGCTTAACTCATCTTTTTCTTTAGTATTGCTTGTCCTGTTTCCACCAATATTGTATCTCTACTACCTAGCCAAAAGAATTGAACTCAGAATTACTATGCCTACTAAGTTTCATATTCTTATCAGATGTTATAGATTGTTTGCATTCTCCGTTCATGCTGAGGCTTACCTCATCTTTTTTCTTAGTATTGCTTGTCCTGTTTCCACCAATATTGTATCTCTACTACCTAGCCAAAGAATTGAACCCAGAATTACTATGCCACTAAGTTTCATATTCTTATCAGATGTTATAGATTGTTTGCATTCTCCTGTTCATGCTGAGGCTTACCTCATCTTTTTCTTTAGTATTGCTTGTCCTGTTTCCATCAATATTGTATCTCTACTACCTAGCCAAAGAATTGAACCTCAGAAACTCTAAGTTTCAATTACTATACACCATTCTCCTAAGGTTTCATCTTTTCTTTTATCAGATGTTATAAGCAAAGATTGTTTCATATTCAAAGAATTGCATTCACTGTTCATGCATCAGATGTTATATGGGCTTACCAGATTGTTTCATTCTCTTTTCATCTTTTTTTTTAGTATTGCTTGTCCTGTTTCTATCAATATTGTATTCTACTACCTAGCCAAAGAATTGAACTCAGAATTACTATGCCACTAAGTTTCATATTCTTATCAGATGTTATAGATTGTTTGTATTCTCCTGTTCATGCTGAGGCTTACCTCATCTTTTCTTTTAGTATTGCTTGTTCCTGTTTCTATCAATCGAACCCAGAATTACTTTCTCTACTACCTAGCCAGAAAGAATTAGACTGTTTGCATTCTTATCAGATGTTATCAGAGTTTTGTATTCTTATCAGATGTTTGATTGTTGCATTCTCTGTTCATGCTGAGGCTTACCTCATCTTTTCTTTAGTATTGCTTGTCCTGTTTCCACCAATATTGTATCCTACTACCTAGCCAAAGAATTGAACTCAGAATTACTATGCCACTAAGTTTCATATTCTTATCAGATGTTATAGATTGTTTGTATTCTGTTCATGCTGAGGTACCTCATCTTTGCTGAGCTTTGTCCTGTTTTACCAATATTGTCTCTCATCAAAGAATTTTTCTTTAAGTTTCCATATTCTTATCAGATGTTATAGATTGTTTCCTGTTTGAGGTTTACCAAGTATTGTGTCCTGTTTCTGTTGACATCTCTACTACCTAGCCAAAGAATTGAACTCAGAATTACTATGCCACTAAGTTTCATATTCTTATCAGATGTTATAGATTGTTTGCATTCTCCTGTTCATGCTGAGGCTTACCTCATCTTTTTCTTTAGTATTGCTTGTCCTGTTTCCACCAATATTGTATCTCTACTACCTAGCCAAAGAATTGAACTCAGAATTACTATGCCATGTTATAAGTTTCATATTCTTATCAGATGTTATAGATTGTTTGCATTCTCCTGTTCATGCTGAGGCTTACCTCATCTCATTTTTTCTTTAGTATTGCTTTGTCCTGTTTCTATCAATATTGTATTCTCTACTACCAGCAAAAGAATTGAACTCAGAATTACTATGCCACTAAGTTTCATATTCTTATCAGATGTTATAGATTGTTTGCATTCTCCTGTTCATGCTGAGGCTTACCTCATCTTTTTTTTTTAGGTATTGCATTTGTCCTGTTTCCATCAATATTGTATCTCTACTACCTAGCCAAAGAATTGAACTCAGAATTACTATGCCACTAAGTTTCATATTCTTATCAGATGTTATAGATTGGTTTGCATTCTCCTGTTCATACTGAGGCTTACCTCATCTTTTTTTTAGTATTACTTGTCCTGTTTCGTACCAATATTGTATCTCTACTACCTAGCCAAAGAATTGAACTCAGAATTATTTATGCCACTAAGTTTCATATTCTTATCAGATGTTGTTAGATTGTTTTGCATTCTCCTGTTCATGTCCTGTTTCCCACCAATAGGCTTACCTCAGAATCTTTTCTTTAGTATTGCTTGTCCTGTTTCCTATCTTTTCTTCAATTGCTTGTCCTGGTTTATTGTATCTCTACTACCTAGCCAAAGAATTGGAACTCAGAATTACCATGCCACTAAGTTTCATATTTCATCAGATGTTATAGATTGTTTGCATTCTCCTGTTCATGCTGAGGCTTACCTCATCTTTTTCTCAGTATTGCTTGTCCTGTTTCCACCCAATATTGCATCTCTACTACCTAGCTAAAGAATTACTATTGAACTTCAGAATTATCTGTTATGCCATTGCTTGTCCTGTTTCCACCAATATTGTATCTCTACTATATTCAAAGAATTGAACCGAATTACTATGATGTTATCAGATGATTGTTTGCATTCTCCTGTTCATGCTGAGGCTTACTCATCTTTTTCTTAGTAATATTATCCTGTTTCTAGAATAATATTGTTTCTACTACCTAGCCAAAGAATTGAACTAGAATTACTATGCCAATTGCTCTCATATATTTTCCTTATCAGATGTTAGATTGTTTGCATTCTCCTGTTCATGCCGAGGCTTACTCATCTTTTTCTTTTTAGTATTGCTTCTTTTGTCCTGTTTTCTATCAATATTGTATTTACTACCTACAAAGAATTGAACTCAGAATTACCATGCCACTGGGTTTCACATTCTTATCAGATGTTATGGAGTTTACCCTCATCTTTTCTTTTGCATTCTCCTGTTTTTCAATATTTGGGCCAAAGAATTGAACCAGGAATTCTTGTTACCAATCTTTTTCTTTATAGATTGTTTGCTTGTCCTGTTTCTATCAATATTGTTGGTCCTCTACAATATTGTACCTACCCAGCCAAAGAATTGAACTCAGAATTACTATGCCACTAAGTTTCATATTCTTATCAGATGTTATAGATTGTTTGCATTCTCCCTGTTCATGCTGAGAAACACCTCATCTTTTTCCTTTAGTATTGCTTGTCCTGTTTCTATCAATATTGTTCTCTACTACCTAGCCAAAGAATTGAACTCAGAATTACTATGCCACTAAGTTTCATAATTCTTATCAGATGTTATAGATTGTTTGCATTCTCCTGTTCATGTGAGGCTTACCTCATCTTTTTCTTTAGTATTGCTTGTCCTGTTTCTATCAATATTGTATCTCTACTACCTAGCCAAAGAATTGAACTCAGAATTACTATGCCACTAAGTTTTCGCTATTCTTATCAGATGTTATAGATTGTTTGCATTCTCCTGTTCATGCTGAGGCTTACCTCATCTTTTCTTTAGTATTGCTTGTCCTGTTTCTATCAATATTGTATCTCTTTCTACCTAGCCGAAGAATTGAACTCAAATTACTATGCCACTAAGTTTCATATTCTATCAGATGTTATAGATTGTTTGCATTCTCTCGTTCATGCTGAGGTTACCTCATCTTTTTCTTTAGTATTGTTTTGTCCTGTTTCTATCAATATTGTATCTCTCTACTACCAGCCAAAGAATTGAACTCAAGAATTACTATGCCACTAAGTTTCATATTCTTATCAGATGTTATAGATTGTTTGCATTCTCCTGTTCATGCTGAGGCTTACCTCATCTTTTTTTTAGTATTGCTTGTCCTGTTTCTATCAATATTGTATCTCTACTACCCAGCCAAAGAATTGAACTCAGAATTACTATGCCCTAAGTTTCATATTCTTATCAGATGTTATAGATTGTTTGCATTCTCCTGTTCATGCTGAGACTTACCTCATCTTTTTCTTTAGTATTGCTTGTCCTGTTTCCAATATTGTCTCTCTACTACCTAGCCAAAGAATTGAACTCAGAATTATTATGCCACTAAGTTTCATTATTCTTATCAGATGTTATAGATTGTTTGCATTCTCCTGTTCATGCTGAGGCTTACCTCTCATTTTTTCTTCAGTATTGCTTGTCCTGTTTCACTATTATTGCATTTACTACCTAGCCAAAGAATTCTGAATTACTACCTTGAACTCCATATGCCACTAAGTTTCTATTCTTATCAGATCGTTATAGATTGTTTTGCATTCTCCTGTTCATGCTGAAACACCTCATCTTTTTTCTTTAGTATTGCTTGTCCTGTTTCTATCAATATTGTATCTCTACTACCTAGCCAAAGAATTGAACTCAGAATTACTATGCCACTAAGTTTCATATTCTTATCAGATGTTATAGATTGTTTGCATTCTCCTGTTCATGCTGGAGGAGCTTTACCTCATCTTTTTTCTTTAGTATTGCTTGTCCTGTTTCCACCAATATTGTATCTCTACTACCTAGCCAAAGAATTGAACTCAGAATTACTATGCCACTAAGTTTCATATTCTTATCAGGATGTTATAGATTGGTTTGCATTCTCCTGTTCATGCTGAGGGCTTTACCTCATCTTTTTCTTTGACATTGCTTGTCCTGTTTCTATCAATATTGTATCTACCTACCTAGCCAAAGAATTGAACTCAGTACTATGCCACTAAGTTTCATATTCTTATCAGATGTTATAGATTGTTTTCCTGTTCATGCTGAGGCTACCTCATCTTTTCAGTATTGCTTGTCCTGTTCCACCAATATTGTATCTCAATACTTCTAGCCAAAGAATTGAACTCAGAATTACTATGCCACTAAGTTTCATATTCTTATCAGATGTTATAGATTGTTTTGCATTCTCCTGTTATGCTGAGACACCCTCATCTTTTCTTTAGTATTGCTTGTCCTGTTTCCACCAATATTGTATCTCTACTACCTAGCCAAAAGAATTGAACTCAGAAATTACTATGCCACTAAGTTTCATATTCTTATCAGATGTTATAGATTGTTTGCATTCTCCTGTTCATGCTGAGGCTTACCTCATCTTTTCTTTAGTATTGCTTGTCCTGTTTCTACCAATATTGTATCTCTACTACCTAGCAAAAGAATTGAACTCAAATTACTATGCCACTAAGTTTCATATTCTTATCAGATGTTATAGATTGTTTGCATTCTCCTGTTCATGCTGAAACTAACCTCATCTTTTTTCTTTTTTAGTATTGTTTGTCCTGTTTCCACCAATATTGTATCTCTACTACCCTAGCCAAAGAATTGAACTCAAATTACTATGCCACTAAGTTTCATATTCTTAGATGTTATAGATTGTTTGCATTCTCCTGTTCATGCTGAGAACACCTCATCTTTTCTTCAGTATTGCTTTTGGTCCTGTTTCCACCAATATTTATCTTACTACCTAGCTTTCAAGAAATTGAACTCAATTACTATGCCACTAAGTTTCATATTCTTATCAGATGTTATAGATTGTTTGTATTCTCCTGTTCATGCTGGGCTTACCTCATCTTTTTCTTTTAGTAGGCTATTGTATCTCTACTACCTAGCCAAAATTGAACTTCTTTTTAAGTTTATTTCTTATCTTGGTCCAGATTGTTTGCATTCTCCTGTTTATCAATACCTGCTCTTTCTTTAGTATTCTTGTCCTGTTTCCACCAATATTGTATCTCTACTACCTAAAGAATTGAACTCCAGAATTACTATGCCACTAAGTTTCATATTCTTATCAGATGTTATAGATTGTTTGCATTCTCCTGTTCTGCTTACCTCATCTTTTCATTGCTTGTCCTGTTTCCACCAATATTGTATCTCTACTACTAGCCAAGAATTGAACTCTCATACTAAGTTTCATATTCTTTTAGTATTGCATTCTCCTGTTCCTGTTTACCTCATCTTTCTTTAGTAATATTTTGTTTCTCTACTACCCTAGCCAAAGAATTGAACTCAAATTACTATGCCACTAAGTTTCATTCTTATCAGATGTTATAGATTGTTTGCATTCTCCTGTTCATGCTGAGGCTTACCTCATCTTTTTCTTCAGTATTGCTTGTCCTGTTTCCACCAATATTGTATCTCTACTACCTAGCCATAAAGAATTGAACTCAGAATTACTATGCCACTAAGTTTCATATTCTTATCAGATGTTATAGATTGTTTGTTTTGCTGATTCTCCTTTTCATGCTTGTCCTGTTTCTATCAACCTCATCTTTTTCTTTAGTATCAGATGCTTGTCCTGTTTCTTACCATTTTTCTTAGTATTGTATCTCTACTACCTAGCCAAAGAATTGAACTCAGAATTACTATGCCACTAAGTTTCATATTCTTATCAGATGTTATAGATTGTTTGGTATTCTCTGTTCATGCTGAGGCTTACTCCTCATCTTTTCTTTAGTATTGCTTTGTCCTGTTTCTATCAATATTGTATCTCTACTACCCAGCTTCGCAAAGAATTGAACTCAGAATTACTATGCCACTAAGTTTCATATTCTTATCAGATGTTATTATAGATTGTTTGCATTCTCTCTGTTCATGCTGAGGCTTACTCTCATCTTTTTTTTTTTCTTTTAGTATTGTCATTCTGTTTCCACCAATATTGCATCTCTACTACCTAGCCAAAGAATTGAACCTGGGGAATCATTTGCCACTAAGTTTCATATTCTTACTGATGTTATAGATTGTTTATTCTCCTGTTCATGCTGAGACTCACTCTCATCTTTTTCTTTAGTATTGCTTGTCCTGTTTCTGCACCAATATTGTATCTCTACTTTACCTAGCCAAAGAATTGAACTCAGGAATTATTGTTATGCCATTGCTCATATTCTTATCAGATGTTTAGATTGTTTGTATTCTCCTGTTCATGCTGAGGCTTACCTCATCTTTTTCTTTTAGTTTTGCTTGTCCTGTTTCCACCAATATTGTATCTCTACTACCTAGCCAAAGAATTGAACCTAGAAATTACTATGCCACTAAGTTTCATATTCTTATCAGATGTTAGATTGTCGGTATTCTGTTCATGCTGAGGCTTTCACTCTCTATCTTTTTTCTTTATATTAGCTATCTTGTTTCACATTATATCTCTACTACCTAGCCAAAGAATTGAATCCCAGAATTACTATGCCACTAGTCGTATTTTATCAGATGTTATGGATTATTTGCATTCTCCTGTTCATGCTGAGGCTTTTTTACCTCATCTTTTTTTCTTTAGTATTGCTTGTCCTGTTTCCACCAATATTGTATCTCTACTACCTAGCCAAAGAATTGAACTCAGAATTACTATGCCACTAAGTTTCATATTCTTATCAGATGTTATAGATTGTTTGTATTCTCCTGTTCATGCTGAGGCTTACCTCATCTTTTTTCTTTAGTATTGCTTTGTCCTGTTTCTATCAATATTGTTTCTCTACTACCTAGCCAAAGAATTGAACTCAGAATTACTATGCCACTAAGTTTCATATTCTTATCAGATGTTATAGATTGTTTGTATTCTCCTGTTCATGCTGAGGCTTACCTCATCTTTTCTTTAGTATTGCTTGTCCTGTTTCCACCAATATTGTATCTCTACTACCTAGCCAAAGAATTGAACTCAGAATTACTATGCCACTAAGTTTCATATTCTTATCAGATGTTATAGATTGTTTGCATTCTCCTGTTCATGCTGAGGCTTACCTCATCTTTTTTTTCTGTTTTAGTATTGCTTGTCCTGTTTCCACCAGATGTTATAATATTGTATCTCTACTACCTAGCCAAAGAATTGAACTCAGAATTACTATGCCACTAAGTTTCATATTCTTATCAGATGTTATAGATTGTTTGCATTCTCCTGTTCATGCTGAGGCTTACCTCATCTTTTCTTTTTAGTATTGCTTGTCCTGTTTCTATCAATATTGTATCTCTACTACCTAGCCAAAGAATTGAACTCTAGCCACTAAATCTTACAGATGTTATAGATTGTTTGCATTTCTCCTGTTCATGCCACTTTAATTGCTTGTCCTGTTTCTATCATATTCTTATAGCCAGACTCAAATTACTATGTTATAGATTGTTTGTATTCTCCTGTTCATGCTGAGGCTTACCTCATCTTTTTCTTTTTAGTATTGTTTGTCCTGTTTCCATCAATATTGTATCTCTACTACTAGCCAAAGAATTGAACCTCAGAATTACTATGCCACTAAGTTTCATATTCTTATCAGATGTTATAGATTGTTTGCATTCTCCTGTTCATGCTGAGGCTTACCTCATCTTTTCTTTAGTATTGCTTGTCCTGTTTCTATCAATATTGTATCTCTACTACCTAGCCAAAGAATTGAACTCAGAATTACTATGCCACTAAGTTTCATATTCTTTTATCAGATGTTATAGATTGTTTGCATTCTCCTGTTCATGCTGAGGCTTACCTCATCTTTTCTTTAGTATTGCTTGTCCTGTTTTACCAATATTGTATTCTACTACCTAGCCAAAGAATTGAACTCCAGAATTACTATGCCACTAAGTTTCATATTCTTATCAGATGTTATAGATTGTTTGCATTCTCCTGTTCATGCTGAGGCTTACCTCATCTTTTTCTTTAGTATTGTTTTGTCCTGTTTTCACCAATATTGTATCTCTACTACCTAGCCAAAGAATTGAACTCAGAATTACTATGCCACTAAGTTTTCATATTCTTATCAGATGTTATAGATTGTTTGCATTCTCCTGTTCATGCTGAGGCTTACCTCATCTTTTTCTTTTTTAGTATTGCTTGTCCTGTTTCACCAATATTGTATCTCTACTACCTAGCCAAAGAATTGAACCAGAATTACTATGCCACTAAGTTTCATATTCTTATCAGATGTTATAGATTGTTTGCATTCTCCTGTTCATGCTGAGGCTTACCTCATCTTTTTTTCTTTAGTATTGCTTGTCCTGTTTCTATCAATATTGTTCTCTACTACCTAGCCAAAGAATTGAACTCAGAATTACTTTTTATGCCCACTAAGTTTCATATTCTTATCAGATGTTATAGATTGTTTGTATTCTCCTGTTCATGCTGAGGCTTACCTCATCTTTTTCTTTAGTATTGCTTGTCCTGTTTCCACCAATATTGTATCTCTACTACCTAGCCAAAGAATTGAACTCAGAATTACTATGCCACTAAGTTTCATATTCTTATCAGATGTTATAGATTGTTTGCATTCTCCTGTTCATGCTGAGGCTTACCTCATCTTTTTCTTTTAGTATTGCTTGTCCTGTTTCTACCAATATTGTATCTCTACTACTAGCAAAAGAATTGAACTCAGAATTACTATGCCACTAAGTTTCATATTCTTATCAGATGTTATAGATTGTTTTGCATTCTCCTGTTCATGCTGAGGCTTTTACCTCATCTTTTTTCTTTCAGTATTGCTTGTCCTGTTTCCACCAATATTGTATCTCTACTACCCTAGCCAAAGAATTGAACTCAGAATTACTATGCCACTAAGTTTCATATTCTTATCAGATGTTATAGATTGTTTGCATTCTCCTGTTCATGCTGAGGCTTACCTCATCTTTTCTTTTAGTATTGCTTGTCCTGTTTCTATCAATATTGTATCTCTACTACCTAGCCAAAGAATTGAACTCAGAATTACTATGCCACTAAGTTTCATATTCTTATCAGATGTTATAGATTGTTTGCATTTCCTGTTCATGCTGAGGCTTACCCTCATCTTTTTCTTCAGTATTGCTTGTCCTGTTTCCATCAATATTGTATCTCTACTACCTAGCCAAAGAATTGAACTCAGAATTACTATGCCACCAAGTTTCATATTCTTATCAGATGTTATAGATTGTTTGCATTCTCCTGTTCATGCTGAGGTTTACCTCATCTTTTCTTTTAGTATTGCTTGTCCTGTTTCTCATCAATATTGTTTCTCTCACTACCTAGCCAAAGAATTGAACTCAGAATTACTATGCCACTAAGTTTCATATTCTTATCAGATGTTATAGATTGTTTGCATTCTCCTGTTCATGCTGAGGCTTTTTACCCTCATCTTTTTTCTTCAGTATTGCTTGTCCTGTTTCCACCAATATTGTATCTCTACTACCTAGCCAAAGAATTGAACTCAGAATTACTATGCCACTAAGTTTCATATTCTTATCAGATGTTATAGATTTGTTTTGCATTCTCCTTGTTCATGCTGAGGCTTACCTCATCTTTTCTTTAGTATTGCTTGTCCAGTATTGCTTTCTATCAATATTGTATTCTACTACCTAGCTAAAGAATTGAACTCAGAATTACTATGCCACTATTCTTTCAGATGTTTAGATTGTTTGCATTCTCCTGTTCATGCTGAGGCTTACCTCATCTTTTTTTTTTAGTTGCTTGTCCTGTTTCCTATCAATATTGTTTCTCTACTACCTAGCCAAAGAATTGAACTCCAGATTACTATGCCACTAAGTTTCATATTCTTATCAGATGTTATGATTGTTTGCATTCTCCTGTTCATGCTGGAGGCTTACCTCATCTTTTTTTAGTATTGCTTTGTCCTGTTTCTATCAATATTGTATCTCTACTACCTAGCCAAAAAGAATTGAACTCAGAATTGGTTTATGCCACTAAGTTTCATATTCTTATCAGATGTTATAGATTGTTTCACATTCTCCTGTTCATGCTGAAACACCTCATCTTTTTCTTTAGTATTGTTTGTCCTGTTTCTATCAATATTGTATCTCTACTACCTAGCCAAAGAATTGAACTCAGAATTACTATGCCAGAGATGTTATAGATTGTTTGCATTCTCTATTTCATGCTGAGAAACACCTCATCTTTTTTCTTTAGTATTGCTTATCCTGTTTCTATCAAGTTTCTCTAGCCTTAAACTCAGAATTAGATGTTTCATATTCTTATCAGATGTTAGATTGTTTGCATTCTCTGTTCATGCTGAGGCTTTACCTCATCTTTTTTCTTTAGTATTGCTTGTCCTGTTTCTAATGTTGTATCTCTACTACCTAGCCAAAATTTGAACTCAAATTACTATGCCACTAAGTTTCAT
The DNA here is from genome assembly GCA_903632075.3 of Acanthosepion pharaonis. NCBI lineage: Eukaryota > Metazoa > Mollusca > Cephalopoda > Sepiida > Sepiidae > Acanthosepion > Acanthosepion pharaonis. The sequence continues at coordinate 1,181,757 of CAHIKZ030003131.1, forward strand.
ATTCTTATCAGATGTTATAGATTGTTTGCATTCTCCTGTTCATGCTGAGAACTTACCTCATCTTTTTCTTTAGTATTGTACATCCTGTTTCCACAATATTGTATCTCTACTACCTAGCCAAAATTGAACTCAAATTACTATGCCACTAAGTTTCATATTTTATCAGATGTTATAGATTGTTTGCATTCTCCTGTTCATGCTGCTGAGGCTTTTACCTCATCAATATTTTTTCTTTCAGCCAAAGAAGTTTTGCTTGTCCTGTTTCTATCAATATTGTATCTCTACTACCTAGCCAAAGAATTGAACTCAGAATTACTATGTTACTAAGTTTCATATTCTTATCAGATGTTAGATTGTTTGCATTCTCCTGTTCATGCTGAGAAACACCTCATCTTTTTTTTAGTATTGCTTGTCCTGTTTCCATCAATAATGAGCCAAAGAATTGAACTCAGAATTACTATGCCACTAAGTTTCATATTCTTATCAGATGTTATAGATTGTTTGCATTCTCCTGTTCATGCTGAGGCTTACCTCATCTTTTTTCTTTAGTATTGCTTGTCCTGTTTCTATCAATATTGTAATCTCTACTACCTAGCCAAAGAATTGAACTCAGAATTACTATGCCACTAAGTTTCATATTCTTATCAGATGTTATAGATTGTTTGCATTCTCCTGTTCCTGTTCATGCTGAGGCTTACTATGCCCTAAGTTTCATCTTTTTTTTTAGTATTTCATGCTTGTCCTGTTTCTTTAGTACTTGTCCTGTTTCTATCAATATTGTATCTCTACTACCTAGCCAAAGAATTGAACTCAGAATTACTATGCCACTAAGTTTCATATTCTTATCAGATGTTATAGATTGTTTGTATTCTCCTGTTCATGCTGACCTCATCTTTTTTTTACCTTGTCCTGTTTCATCTTTTCTTTAGTATTGAACTCTTGGTCCTGTTTCTATCAATATTGCATTCTCCTGTTCATGCTGAGACTTACTCATCTTTTTCAGCCAAAGAATTGAACTCAGAATTACTATGCCACTAAGTTTCATATTCTTATCAGATGTTATAGATTGTTTGCATTCTCCTGTTCATGCTGAGGTTTACCTCATCTTTTTTCTTTAGTATTGCTTGTCCTGTTTCTATCAATATTGTATCTCTACTACCTAGCCAAAGAATTGAACTCGTGAATTACTATGCCACTAAGTTTCATATTCTTATCAGATGTTATAGATTGTTTGCATTCTCCTGTTCATGCTGAAACTTACCTCATCTTTTTTCTTTAGTATTGCTTGTCCTGTTTCCACCAATATTGTATCTCTACTACCTAGCCAAAGAATTGAACTCAGAATTACTATGCCACTAAGTTTCATATTCTTATCAGATGTTATAGATTGTTTGCATTCTCCTGTTCATGCTGAGGCTTACCTCATCTTTTTTCTTTTAGTATTGCTTGTCCTGTTTCCACCAATATTGTATCTACTACCTAGCCAAAGAATTAGAACTCAGAATTACTATGCCACTAAGTTTCATATTCTTATCTAGATGTTATAGATTGTTTGCATTCTCCTGTTCATGGAGGCTTAATTTCATCTTTTTCTTTTTAGTATTGCTTGTCCTGTTTCTATCAATATTGTATCTTCTACCTAGCCAAAGAAGAATGAATACTATGCCACTAGTTTCATATTCTTATCAGATGTTTGCTTGATTCTCCTGTTCATGCTGAGGTTTTACCTCATCTTTTTTTTAGTATTGTTTGTCCTGTTTCCACCAATATTGTATCTCTACTACTGAGCCAAAGAATTGAACTCAGAATTACTATGCCACTAAGTTTCATATTCTTATCAGATGTTATAGATTGTTTGCATTCTCCTGTTCATGCTGAGACACCCTCATCTTTTCTTTAGTATTGCTTGTCCTGTTTCCACCAATATTGTATCTCTACTACCTAGCCAAAGAATTGAACTCAGAATTACTATGCCACTAAGTTTCATATTCTTATCAGATGTTATAGATTGTTTGCATTCTCCTGTTCTAGAGGCTTCATGCTGAGAATTGAACTACCTAGCAAAAGAATTGAACTTTTCATCTTTTCATATTCTTTTAGTATTTCCTGTTCATTGTCCTGTTTGTCCTGTTTCCACCAATATTGTATCTCTACTACCCTATTAAAGAATTGAAATATTGCATTCTCCTATCATGCTAGATCTTTTCTTCAGTATTGCTTACTCCAGCCAAAGAATTGAACTCAGAATTGAACTATGTTACTAAGTTTCATATTCTTATCAGATGTTATAGATTGTTTGCATTCTCCTGTTCATGCTGAGGCTTACTCCCATCTTTTTCTTTTAGTATTGCTTGGTCCTGTTTCCACCAATATTGTATCTCTACTACCTAGCAAAAGAATTGAACTCAGAATTACTATGCCACTAAGTTTCATATTCTTATCAGATGTTATAGATTGTTTGCATTCTCCTGTTCATGCTTTTGAGGCTTACCTCATCTTTTTTCTTTAGTATTGCTTGTCCTGTTTCCACTCAATATTGTATCTCTACTACCTAGCCAAAGAATTGAACTCAGAATTACTATGCCACTAAGTTTCATATTCTTATCAGATGTTAGATTGTTAGATTTCCTGTTTATATTCTCCTGTTCATGCTGAGGCTTAACTCTCATCTTTTTTTTTAGTATTGCTTGTCCTGTTTCTCACCAATATTGCTTGTATCCCCTACTACTACTAGCAAGCAAAGAATTGAACTCAGAATTACTATGCCACTAAGTTTCATATTCTTATCAGATGTTTATAGATTGTTTGCATTCTCCTGTTCATGCTGAGGCTTACCTCATCTTTTTCTTTAGTATTGCTTGTCCTGTTTCCAATTAATATTGTATCTCTACTACCTAGCCAAAGAATTGAAACTCAGAAATTACTATGCCACTAAGTTTCATATTCTATCAGATGTTATAGATTGTTTGTATTCTCCTGTTCATGCTGAGGTTTACCTCATCTTTTTCTTTAGTATTGCTTGTCCTGTTTCCACCAATATTGTATCTCTACTACCTAGCCAAAGAATTGAACTCAGAATTACTATGCCACTAAGTTTCATATTCTTATCAGATGTTATAGATTGTTTGCATTCTCCTGTTCATGCTGAGGCTTACCTCATCTTTTCTTCAGTATTGCTTGTCCTGTTTCCACCAATATTGTATCTCTACTACCTAGCCAAAGAATTGAACTCAGAATTACTATGCCACTAAGTTTCATATTCTTATCAGATGTTATAGATTGTTTGTATTCTCCTGTTCATGCTGAGGCTTACCTCATTTTTTCTTTAGTATTGCTTGTCCTGTTTCCACCAATATTGTATCTCTACTACCTAGCCAAAGAATTGAACTCAGAATTACTATGCCACTAAGTTTCATATTCTTATCAGATGTTATAGATTGTTTGCATTCTCCTGTTCATGCTGAGGCTTACCTCATCTTTTTCTTTAGTATTGCTTGTCCTGTTTCCACCAATATTGTATCTCTACTACCTAGCCAAAGAATTGAACTCAAATTACTATGCCACTAAGTTTCATATTCTTATCAGATGTTATAGATTGTTTGTATTCTCCTGTTCATGCTGAGGCTTACCTCATCTTTTCTTTTCAGTATTGCTTGTCCTGTTTCACCAATATTGTATCTCTACCACTCTAGCCAAAGAATTGAATCTCAGAATTACTATGCCACTTAAGTTTCATATTCTTATCAGATGTTATAGATTGTTTGTATTCTCCTGTTCATGCTGAGGCTTTCATTATCTTTTTCTTCAGTATTGCTTGTCCTGTTTCCACCAATATTGTATCTCTACTACCAGCCAAAGAATTGAACTCAGAATTACTATGCCACTAAGTTTCATATTCTTATATCATGCTATAGATTGTTTGTATTCTCCTCAGGTTCACAGTTGGGAGGTTTTTACCTCATCTTTTTCTTCAGTATTGCTTTTGTCCTGTTTCCTGTTCCAATATTGTATTCTACTACTCCACAAAAGAATTGGAACTGAATTACTATGCTACTAAGTTTCATATTTCAACAGAGTTATAGATTGCTCAGATTCTGTTCATGCTGAGGCTTACCTCATCTTTTTCTTCAGTATTGCTTCTTATTGTTTCACCAATATTGTACTTCATTTACCTATTCAAAGAATTGAACTCAGGGAATTACTATGCCACTTTAAGTTTCATATTCTGTCAGATGTTATAGATTGTTTCATTCTCCTGTTCATGCTGAGGCTACCTCTATCCTTTAGTATTCTGTTTCTATCAATATTGTTACCTAGCCAAAGAATTGAACTCAAGTTACTATGCCACTAAGTTTCATATTCTTATCAGATGATGATTGTTTGCATTCTCCTGTTCACCTCATCTTTTTCTTTAGAGGCTTACCTCATCTTTTTCTTTAGTATTGCTTGTCCTGTTTCTATCAATATTGTTTGCATCTCTCATGCTACCTCAGCCAAAAGAATTGAACTCAGAATTGAACTATGCCACTAAGTTTCATATTCTTATCAGATGTTATAGATTGTTTGCATTCTCCTGTTCATGCTGAGGCTTACCTCATCTTTTCTTTAGTATTGCTTGTTTGTCCTGTTCTCTACTATCAAGAAATTGAACTCAGAATTTATGCTACTAGTTTCTCTTATCAGATGTTATAGATTGTTTGCACCTCATGCCAAAAATTGTTTCTATCAAATTACTATGCCAAAATTTAAACTCAGGTACTATAAGTTTCATATTCTTATCAGATGTTATAGATTGTTTGCATTCTCTGTTCATGCTGAGGCTTTCATCTTTTTTCAGTATTGCTTGTCCTGTTTCATCTTTTTCTTTAGTGAATCAGAATTACTATGCCACTAAGTTTCATTTCTTATCAATATTGTTGCATTCTCTCTGCTGAGGCTTACCTCATCTTTTTCTTTAGTATTACTTGTCCTGTTTCTATCAAATTGTTTCTCTACTACCTAACCAAAGAATTGAACTCAGAATTACTATGCCATAAGTTTCATTCTTATCAGAGATAGATTGTTTGCATTCTCCCTGTTCGTTTGAGGGCTTACCTCATCTTTTTTCTTTAGTATTGCTTGTCCTGTTTCTATCAATATTGTATCTCTACTACCTAGCCAAAGAATTGAACTCAGAATTACTATGCTGCCACTAAGTTTCATATTCTTATCAGATGTTATAGATTGTTTGCATTCTCCTGTTCATGCTGAGGCTTACCTCATCTTTTTCTTCAGTATTGCTTGTCCTGTTTCTACCAATATTGTCTCTACTACCTAGCCAAAGAATTGAACTCAGAATTACTATGCCACTAAAGTTTCATATTCTTATCAGATGTTATAGATTGTTTTGCATTCTCCCTGTTCATGCTGAGGCTTACCTCATCTTTTCTTTAGTATTGCTTACTGTCCTGTTTCCACCAATATTGTTTCTCTACTACCTAGCCAAAGAATTGAACTCAGAATTACTATGCCACTAAGTTTCATATTCTTATCAGATGTTATAGATTGTTTGCATTCTCCTGTTCATGCTGAGGCTTACCTCATCTTTTTCTTTAGTATTGCTTGTCCTGTTTCTATCAATATTGTATCTCTACTACTTGTAGCCAGAATTGAAACTCAGAATTACTATGCCACTAAGTTTCCTTCTTTCAGATGTTATAGATTGTTTGCATTCCCTGTTCATGCTGAGGCACCTCATCTTTTCTTTAGTATTGCTTGTCCTGTTTCTATCAATATGTATCTCATTCTCTACTACCTGGCAAAGAATTGAAACTCAGAATTACTATGCTACTAAGTTTCATATTCTTATCAGATGTTATAGATTGTTTGCATTCTCCTGTTCATGCTGAGGCTTACCTCATCTTTTACCCCTCAGTTTTCTTTAGTCTTGTCCTGTTTCTATCAATATTGTATCTCTACTACCTAGCCAAAAATTGAACTCAGAATTACTATGCCACTAAGTTTCATATTCTTACAGATGTTATAGATTGTTTCATTCTCCTGTTCATTCATTTTTTTAGTATTGCTTTGTCCTGTTTCTATCAATATTGTATCTCTACTACCTAGCCAAAGAATTGAACTCAGAATTACTATGCCACTAAGTTTCATATTCTTATACCAGATGTTATAAATTGTTTGCATTCTCCTGTTCATGCTTTACCTCATCTTTTCTTCAGTATTGCTTGTCCTGTTTCACCAATATTGTATCTCTACTACTAGCCAAAGAATTGAACTCAGAATTACTATGCCACTAAGTTTCATATTCTTATCAGATGTTATAGATTGCATTCTTGTTCACTTTCTCTTTTTTTGTTCTTGTCCTGTTTCCAATATTGTGTCTCTACTACCTCATCTTTCTTTATGTATTGCATTCTTGTTCCTGTTTCTCATCTTTTCAATATTGTTTCTCTACTACCTAGCCAAAGAATTGAACTCAGAATTACCTATGCCACTAAGTTTCATATTCTTATCAGATGTTATAGATTGTTTGCATTCTCCTGTTCATGCTGAGGCTTACCTCATCTTTTTCTTCAGTATTGCTTGTTTCCTGTTTCTACCTGGCAAGAACTCAGAATTACTATGCCAACAGTTTCATACTCAGATGTTAAGATGTCAAAGTTTCATATTCTTTACATTGTATCTTCTATCAGCCAAAGAATTTGTTTACCTAGTCTTACCATGCTTTTCTTCTTTATAATCTCTACTACCTAGCAAAGAATTGAACTCAGAATTACTATGCCACTAAGTTTCATATTCTTATCAGATGTTATAGATTGTTTGCATTCTCCTGTTCATGCTGAGGCTTACCTCATCTTTTCTTTAGTATTGCTTGTTTCTATCAATTTCCTGTTTCTGAATCAATATTAAGTTTATATTCTACTTTGTTTGCATTCTCTGTTCATGCTGAGGCTTACACTCATCTTTTCAAATTAAATTGTCCTGCCACCTAAGAATTCTACTAGTCAAAGAATTGAACTCAGAATTTATGCCACTAAGTTTCATGTTATCAGATGTTTGCATTCTCCTGTTCATGCTGAGGCTTACCTCATCTTTTCTTCAGTATTGCTTGTCCTGTTTCCTATTGTATCTCTACTACCTAGCCAAAAGAATTGAACCCAGAATTACTATGCCACTAAGTTTCATATTCTTATCAGATGTTATAGATTGTTTGCATTCTCCTGTTCATGCTGAAACACCTCATCTTTTTTCTTCAGTATTGCTTGTCCTGTTTCCACCAATATTGTATCTCTACTACTAGCCAAAGAATTGAACTCCAGAATTACTATGCCACTAAGTTTCATATTCTTATCAGATGTTATAGATTGTTGCATTCTCCTGTTCATGCTGAGGCTTACCTCATCTTTTTCTTTAGTATTGCTTGTCCTGTTTCTATCAATATTGTATCTCTACTACCTAGCCAAAAGAATTGAACTCAGAATTACTATGCCACTAAGTTTCATATTCTTATCAGATGTTATAGATTGTTTGCATTCTCCTGTTCATGTGAGGCTTACCTCATCTTTTCTTTAGTATTGCTTGTCCTGTTTCTATTAATATTGTATCTCACTACCCAGCAAAGAATTGAACTCAAATTACTATGCCACTAAGTTTCATATTCTTATCAGATGTTATAGATTGTTTGCATTCTCCTGTTCATGCTGAAACACCTCATCTTTTCTTTAGTATTGCTTGTCCTGTTTCTATCAATATTGTATCTCTACTACTAAGTAAAGAATTGAACTCAAATTACTTATGCCACTAAGTTTCATATTCTTATCAGATGTTATAGATTGTTTGCATTCTCCTGTTCATGCTGAGGCTTTACCTCATCTTTTTCTTTAGTATTGCTTGTCCTTTCTTCAATATTGTATCTCTACTACCTAGCCAAAGAATTGAACTCAGAATTACTATGCCACTAAGTTTCATATTCTTATCAGATGTTATAGATTGTTTGCATTCTCCTGTTCATGCTGAGGTTTACCTCATCTTTTTTTCTTTTAGTATTGCTTGTCCTGTTTCCACCAATATTGTATCTCTCTACTACCTATGGAAAGAATTGAACTCAGAATTACTATGCCACTAAGTTTCATATTCTTATCAGATGTTATAGATTGTTTGCATTCTCCTGTTCATGCTGGAGGCTTTTTACCTCATCTTTTTTTCTTCAGTATTGTTTGTCCTGTTTCCACCAATATTGTATCTCTACTACCTAGCCAAAGAATTGAACTCAGAATTACTATGCCACTAAGTTTCATATTCTTATCAGATGTTATAGATTGTTTACATTCTCTGTTCTTTGGGGCTTACCTCATCTTTTTCTTTAGTATTGCTTGTCACTGTTTCTATCAATATTGTTTCTACTACCTAGCCACAAAGAATTGAACTCAGAATTACTATGCCACTAAGTTTCATATTCTTATCAGATGTTATAGATTATTTGCATTCTCCTGTTCATGCTGAGGCTTACCTCATCTTTTCTTTTTTTAGTATTGCTTTGTCCTTGTTTCTATCAATACTGTCTCTGCTAGCCAAAGACTGAACTCAGAATTACTGTACTAAGTTTCATATTCTTATCAGATGTTATAGATTGTTTGCATTCTCCTGTTCATGCTGAGAACACCTCATCTTTTTCTTTAGTATTGCTTGTCCTGTTTCTATATCAATATTGTATCTCATACTACCCTGGCCAAAAGAATTGAACTCAGAATTACTATGCCACTAAGTTTCATATTAAGTTCATATTCTTATCAGATGTTATAGATTGTTTGCATTCTCTGTTCATGCTGAGGCTTTACCTCATCTTTTTTTTAGTATTGCTTGTCCTGTTTCTATCAATATTGTATTCTACTTCTAGTCAAGAATTGAACTCAGAATTACTATGCTTTTCAAAGTTTTCATATTCTTATCAGATGTTATAGATGTTTCATTCTCCTGTTATTCATGCTGAGGCTTACCTCATCTTTTTATTGTATTGTTTCATCAATATTATTTCTATCAAAGAATTGTCAGAATTACTATCTCTTCATACCTAATGCCACAGGATTGTTTGCAACTCAAATTGCTATGCTATCTTTTCTTTAGGTTTCAATATTGTATCTATCCTAGCCAAAGAATTGAACTCAGAATTGTTAAGCATTCTTATCCGTAGATTGTTCCATCCGTTCAAGGGCCGACCTCATCTTTTTCTTTTAGTATTGCTTGTCCTGTTTCCACCAATATTATTTCATTTACTACCAAAGAATTGAACTCAGAATTACTATGCCACTAAGTTTCATATTCTTATCAGATGTTTATAGATTGTTTGCATTCTCCTGTTCATGCTGAGGCACCTCATCTTTTTCTTTTAGTATTGCTTGTCCTGTTTCACCAATATTGTATCTCTACTACCTAGCCAAAAATTGAACTCAAATTACTATGCCACTAAGTTTCATATTCTTATCAGATGTTATAGATTGTTTGCATTCTCCTGTTCATGCTGAGGCTTACCTCATCTTTTTCTTTAGTATTGCTTGTCCTGTTTCACCAATATTGTATCTCTACTACCTAGCCAAAATTGAACTCAGAATTACTATGCCACTAAGTTTCATATTCTTATCAGATGTTATAGATTGTTTTGCATTTCTCCCTGTTCATGCTGAACACCTCATCTTTTCTTTAGTATTGCTTGGTCCTGTTTCTATCAATATTGTATCTCTACTACCAGCCAAAGAATTGAACTCAGAATTACTATGCTACCAAGTTTCATATTCTTATCAGATGTTATAGATTGTTTGTTTTCCATTTCTCATCTTTTTCTTTAATTGCTTGTCCTGTTTCTATCAATATTGTAACTTTTTACTACCTCGTGAATTACTCACTAAGTTTCATATTTCAGATGTATTGTTTGTATTCTCCTGTTCATGCTGAGGCTTCACCTCATCTTTTCTTTATTGTTTGTCCTGTTTCTACCAATATTGTATCTCATTACCTAGCCAAAGAAACTCAAATTACTATGCCAATTAAGTTTCATATTCTTGTAGATGTTATATTGTTTGATTGTTTGAAACACCTCATCTTTCTCCTGTTCATGCTGAGCTTGAACTCCTATACCTAGGGTTTTTTTCTTTAGTATTGCATTCGGTCCTGCTTTTCTTTTCTTTAATATTGTATCTCTACTACCTAGCCAAAGAATTGAACTCAAATTACTATGCCACTAAGTTTCATATTCTTATCAGATGTTATAGATTGTTTGCATTCTCCTGTTCATGCTGAGACTTACCTCATCTTTTCTTTAGTATTGCTTGTCCTGTTTCCACCAATGTGTATCTCTACTACCTAGCCAAAGAATTGAACTCAATTGCTATGCCACTAAGTTTATATTCTTATCAGATGTTATAGATTGTTTGCATTCTCCTGTTCATGCTGAGACTAACCTCATCTTTTCTTTAGTATTTTTTGTCCTGTTTCTATCAATATTGTATCTCTACTACCTAGCAAAGAAGTGAAACTCAGAATTTACTATGCCACTAAGTTTCATATTCTTATCAGATGTTATAGATTGTTTGCATTCTCCTGTTCATGCTGAGAAACACCTCATCTTTTTTCTTCAGTATTGCTTTGTCCTGTTTCCACCAATATTGTATCTCTACTACCTAGCCAAAGAATTGAACTCAGATTTACTATGCCACTAAGTTTCATATTCTTATCAGATGTTATAGATTGTTTGCATTCTCCTGTTCATGCTGAGACTTACCTCATCTTTTTCTTTAGTATTGCTTGTCCTGTTTCCACCAATATTGTATCTCTACTACCTAGCCAAAGAATTGAACTCAATTACTATGCACTAAAGTTTCATAATATTCTTATCAGATGTTATAGATTGTTTGCATTCTCCTGTTCATGCTGAAACTTTCATCTTTTCTTCGTATTGCTTGTCCCTTTTCTTTGTCTCTACTACCTGTTTGGTCCTAAGTTTCATGTTCTTATCAGATGTTATTGTTTGCATTCTCCTGTTCATGCTGAGACTTACCTCATCTTTTCTTTAGTATTGCTTGTCCTGTTTCCAGTATCTCTACTAAGAATTGAACTCAGAATTACTATGCCACTAAGTTTCCTATTCTTATCAGATGTTAGATTATTTGCATTCTTGTTGCATTCCTGTTCATGTATCTGAGGCAGAATTGAACTCTCATTTTTTTCTTTAGTATTGCATTCTTGTCCTGTTTCTACCAATATTGTATCCCTCTACTACCTAGCCAAAGAATTGAACTCCAGGAATTACTATACCACTAAGTTTCATATTCTTATCAGATGTTAGATTGTTTGCATTCTCTGTTCATGCTGAGGCTTACCTCATCTTTTCTTTTTTAGTATTGCTTGTCCTGTTTCCACCAATATTGTATCTCTACTAGCTCCTAGCCAAAAGAATTGAACTGTTCAGAATCTTTTTCTTCATTGCTTGTCCTGTTTTTCCACAATAAGTTTCATATTCTTATCTAAGATGTTATAGATTGTTTGCATTCTCCTGTTCATGCTGAGGTTTACCTCATCTTTTTTCTTCAGTATTGCTTGTCCTGTTTCCACCAATATTGTATCTCTACTACTAATAAAGAATTGAACTCAGAATTACTATGCCACTAAGTTTCATATTCTTATCAGATGTTACCAGATTGTTTGCATTCTCTGTTCATGCTGAAACTTACCTCATCTTTTCTTTAGTATTGTTTGTCCTGGTTTCCACCAATGTGTATCTCTCTACTACCTAGCCAAAGAATTGAACTCAGAATTACTATGCCACTAAGTTTCATATTCTTATCAGATGTTATAGATTGTTTGCATTCTCCTGTTCATGCTGAGGCTTACCTCATCTTTTCTTTAGTATTGTGTCCGTTTCCACCAATATTGTATCTCTCTACTACCTAGCCAAAGACTATGAACTAAGAATTCTTATCAGATGTATAAGTTTTTGCATATTCTTACTGATTTTCTAGATTGTGTCCTGTGATTTCTCCTGTTCATGCTGCCAAGAGAATTGAACCAATTACATTTTTTTTCTTTAAGATGTTATAGATTGTTTGCATTCTCCTGTTCCTGGGAAGGTTCATCTTTTCTTTAATATTGTATCTCTACTACCTAGCCAAGAATTGACTCAGAAATTACTATGCCACTAAGTTTCATATTCTTATCAGATGTTTATAGATTGTTTGCATTATCTGTTCATGCTGAGGCTTACACTCATCTTTTTCTTTAGTATTGCTTGTCCTGTTTCCACCCAATATTGTATCTCTACTACCTAGCCAAAGAATTGAACTCAGAATTACTATGCCACTAAGTTTCATATTCTTATCAGATGTTATAGATTGTTTGCATTCTCCTGTTCATGCTGAGGCTTATTTCATCTTTTCTTTCAGTATTACTTGTCCTGTTTCCACCAATATTGTATCTCTACTACCTCAAAGAATTGAACTCAAATTACTATGCCACTAAGTTTCATATTCTTATCAAGATGTTATAGATTGTTGCGTCTCTGTTCATGCTGAGGCTTGCATATCCTTTTTCTTCAGTATTGCTTGTCCTGTTCCACCAATATTGTATCTCTACTACTAGCCAAAGGGTGAACTCAATTACTATGCCACTAAGTTTCATATTCTTATCAGATGTTACGTTCATTTGCATTCTCCATAATTCATGCAGGGCTTACCTCATCTTTTCTTCAATGTGCTTGTCCTGTTTCCACCAATATCTCTACTACCTATTGAATTGAACTCAATTGCTATGCCTCAGTTTCCATATTCTTATCAGATGTTATGAATTGTTTGCATTCTCCTGTTGCATGCTGAAACACCTCATCTTTTCTTTAGTATTACTTGTCCTGTTTCTATCAAAGAATTGAATTGAACAGAATTACTATGCCACTAAGTTTCATATTCTTATCAGATGTTATAGATTGTTTGCATTCTCCTGTTCATGCTGAGGCTTACCTCATCTTTTTCTTTAGTATTGCTTGTCCTGTTTCTATCAATATTGTATCTCTACTACCTAGCCAAAGAATTGAACTCAGAATTACTATGCCACTAAGTTTCATATTCTTATCAGATGTTATAGATTGTTTGCATTCTCCCTGTTCATGCTGAGGCTTACCTCATCTTTTTCTTTAGTATTGCTTGTCCTGTTTCTATCAATATTGTATCTCTACTACCTAGCCAAAGAATTGAACTCAGAATTACTATGCCACTAAGTTTCATATTCTTATCAGATGTTATAGATTGTTTGCATTCTCCTGTTCATGCTGAGGCTTACCTCATCTTTTTTTTAGTATTGCTTGTCCTGTTTCTATCAATATTGTATCTCTCTACTACCTAGCCAAAGAATTGAACTCAGAATTACTATGCCACTAAGTTTCATATTCTTATCAGATGTTATAGATTGTTTGCATTCTCCTGTTTCATGCTGAGGCTTACCTCATCTTTTTCTTTAGTATTGCTTGTCCTGTTTCTATCAATATTGTATCTCTACTACCCAGCCAAAGAATTGAACTCAGAATTACTATGCCACTAAGTTTCATATTCTTATCAGATGTTATAGATTGTTTGCATTCTCCTGTTCATGCTGAGGCTTACCTCATCTTTTTCTTTAGTATTGTTTGTCCTGTTTCTATCAATATTGTATCTCTACTACCTAGCCAAAGAATTGAACTCAGAATTACTATGCCACTAAGTTTCATATTCTTATCAGATGTTATAGATTGTTTGCATTCTCTGTTCATGCTGAGGCTTACCTCATCTTTTTCTTTAGTATTGCTTGTCCTGTTTCTATCAATATTGTATCTCTACTACCTAGCCAAAGAATTGAACTCAGAATTGTTTATGCCACTAAGTTTCATATTCTTATCAGATGTTATAGATTGTTTGCATTCTCCTGTTCATGCTGAGGTTACTATGCCTTTCATTTTTTCTTTTAGTATTGCTTGTCCTGTTTCTATCAATATTTTATCTCTACTGTTTACCAGCCAAAGAATTGAACTCAGAATTACTATGCCACTAAGTTTCATATTCTTATCAGATGTTATAGATTGTTTGCATTCTCCTGTTCATGCTGAGGCTTACCTCATCTTTTTTTTTAGTATTGCTTGTCCTGTTTCTATCAATATTGTATCTCTACTACCTAGCCAAAGAATTGAACTCAGAATTACTATGCCACTAAGTTTCATATTCTTATCAGATGTTATAGATTGTTTGCATTCTCCTGTTCATGCTGAGGCTTACCTCATCTTTTTTCTTTAGTATTGCTTGTCCTGTTTCTATCAATATTGTATCTCTACTACCTAGCCAAAGAATTGAACTCAGAATTACTTATGCCACTAAGTTTCATATTCTTATCAGATGGTATAGATTGTTTTGCATTCTCCTGTTCATGTAGGCTTTACCTCATCTTTTCTTTAGTATTGCTTGTCCTGTTTCCTCTCTACTACCTCATCTTTTTTCATATTCTTTAGATATTGCTTGCATTCTCCCTGTTCATGCTGAAACACCCAATATTGCTTTCTTCCTATCTCTACTACTACCTAGCAGGTGAACTCAATTACTATGCCCACACTAAGTTTCATATTCTTATCAGATGTTATAGATTGTTTGCATTCTCTGTTCATACTGAAGGCTTTACCTCATCTTTTTCTTCAGTATTGCTTGTCCTGTTTCCACCAATGTGTATCTACTACCTGGCCAAAGAACTTTCAATTCTAGGGGGAATTACTATGTCACTAAGTTTCATATTCTTATCAGATGTTTCATATTCTTTCAGATATTTATAAATTGTTTTGCATTGAAACTTACCTCATCTTTTTCTTTCAGTATTGCTTGTCCTGTTTTCTTCAATATTGTATCTCTACTACCTAGCCAAAGAATTGAACTCCAGAATTACTATGCCACTAAGTTTCATATTCTTATCAGATGTTAATAGATTGTTTTCTGTTCTTGTCCGTTTCCACCAATATTGGCTAAAGAATTGAACCTCATCTTTTTTTTAGATGTTATCACTACCTAGCCAAAGAATTGAACTCAGAATTACTATGCCACTAAGTTTCATATTCTTATCAGATGTTATAGATTGTTTGCATTCCTGTTCATGCTGAGAAACACCTCATCTTTTTCTTTAGTATTGCTTGTCCTGTTTCTACCAATATTGTGAATCTCTACTAACCTCAGCCAAAGTTTCCATCAATATTGAACTCAGAATTGAACTATGCCACTAAGTTTCATATTCTTATCAGATGTTATAGATTGTTTGCATTCTCCTGTTCATGCTGAGGCTTACCTCATCTTTTCTTTAGTATTGCTTGTCCTGTTTCTATCAATATTGTTTCTCTACTACCTAGCCAAAGAATTGAACTCAGGAATTACTATGCCACTAAGTTTCATATTCTTATCAGATGTTATAGATTGTTTGCATTCTCCTGTTCATGCTGAGGCTTACCTCATCTTTTTCTTTAGTATTGCTTGTCCTGTTTCACCAATATTGTATCTCTACTACCTAGCCAAAGAATTGAACTCAGAATTACTATGCCACTAAGTTTCATATTCTTATCAGATGTTATAGATTGTTTGCATTCTCCTGTTCATGCTGAGGCTTACCTCATCTTTTTCTTTAGTATTGCTTGTCCTGTTTCACCAATATTGTATCTCTACTACTACCAGCCAAAGAATTGAACTCAGAATTACTATGCCACTAAGTTTCATATTCTTATCAGATGTTATAGATTGTTTGCATTCTCCTGTTCATGCTGAGGCTTACCTCATCTTTTCTTTAGGTATTGCTTGTCCTGTTTCTATCAATATTGTATCTCTACTACCTAGCCAAAAAGAATTGAACTCAGAATTACTATGCCACTAAGTTTCATATTCTTATCAGATGTTATAGATTGTTTGCATTCTCTGTTCCTGAGGCTTACTCATCTTTTTTTTTAGTATTGCTTGTCCTGTTTTCACCAATATTGTATCTCTACTACTAGCCAAAGAATTACCAGAATTCTATGCCACTAAGTTTTTTCTTTCAGATGTTATAGAGTTTATTCTCTGTTCATGCTGAGGCTTACCTCATCTTTTTTCAGTATTGCTTGTCCTGTTTCCACCAATATTGTATCTCTACTACCTAGCCAAAGAATTGAACTCAGAATTACTATGCCACTAAGTTTCATATTCTTATCAGATGTTATAGAGATTCTCCTGTTCATTGCTACCTCATCTTTTTTCATTCTTGTCCTGTTTCATGTATCTCTACTGAATTGAACTCAAATTACTATGCCACTAAGTTTCATATTCTTATCAGATGTTAGATTGTTTTTCTCCTGTTGTTCATTAGGTATCTTTTTGCTTGTCCTGTTTCTATCAATATTGTATCTCTACTACCTAGCCAAAGAATTGAACTCAGAATTACTATGCCACTAAGTTTCATATTCTTATCAGATGTTATAGATTGTTTGCATTCTCCTGTTCATGCTGAGGGCACCTCATCTTTTTCTTTAGTATTGCTTTGTCCTGTTTCTATCAATATTGTATCTCTACTACCTAGCCAAAGAATTGAACTCAGAATTACTATGCCACTAAGTTTCATATTCTTATCAGATGTTATAGATTGTTTGCATTCTCCTGTTCATGAGGCTTTCACTTTCATCTTTTCTTGTAGGCTTACCTTCATCAAAGAATTTTTCTATTAAGTTTCATATTCCTGTTTCCATGAGGCTTTACTCATCTTTTTTTTTAGTATTGCTTGTCCTCTAATATTGTTTCTACTACCTAGCCAAAAGAATTGAACTCAGAATTACTATGCCACTCAAGTTTCATATTCTTATCAGATATTATAAATTATTTTGCATTCTATTCATGCTGAAACACCTCATCTTTTTCTTTCAGTATTGCTTGTCCTGTTTCATCAATATTATCTTTGTCTACCTAGCCAAAGGTGAACTCAGAACTAAGTTTCATATTCTTATCAGATGTTATAATTGTTTGCATCTTTTCTTTAGTATCTTGTCCTGTTTCTATCAATATTGTTTCTCTACTTGTTTGCATTCTATCCTAAGTTTCATATTCTTATCAGATGTTATAGATTATTTGCATTCTCCTGTTCATGCTGAAACACCTCATCTTTTCCTGTGTATCTTCAGTTTTACTATGTCCTGTTTCTTATCAATTGTTTATCCTGTTCATCTGAGAGCTTACCTCATCTTTTTCTTCAGTATTGCCTCTGGCAAGGTGTATCTACCTACTTCAAATTACTATGCCACTAAGTTTCATATTCTTATCAGATATTTATAGATTGTTTGCATTCTCCTGTTCATGCTGAGGCTTACCTCATCTTTTTCTTTAATATTGCTTGTCTGTTTCTATCAATATTGTTTCTCTGCTACCTACTGCCAAAAAGAATTGAACTCAGAATTACTATGCCACTAAGTTTCATATTCTTATCAGATGTTATAGATTGTTTTGCATTCTCCTGTTCATGCTGAGGCTTACCTCATCTTTTTCTTTAGTATTGCTTGTCCTGTTTCCACCAATATTGTATCTCTACTACCTAGCCAAAGAATTGAACTCAGAATTACTATGCCACTAAGTTTCATATTCTTATCAGATGTTATAGATTGTTTGCATTCTCCTGTTCATGCTGAGGCTTACCTCATCTTTTTCTTTAGTATTGCTTGTCCTGTTTCCACCAATATTGTATCTCTACTACCTAGCCAAAGAATTGAACTCAGAATTACTATGCCACTAAGTTTCATATTCTTATCAGATGTTTATAGATTGTTTGCATTCTCCTGTTCATGCTGAGGCTTACCTCATCTTTTTTCTTTCAGTATTGCTTGTCCTGTTTCTATCAATATTGTATCTCTGCTACTAGCCAAAGAATTGAACCTCAGAATTACTATGCTGTTCAAGTTTCATATTCTGTTTCATCAATATGTTATAGATTGTTTGAATTCTCCTGTTCATGCTGTTATAGATTGTTTGCATTACTCTCATCTTTTTCTTCAGTATTGCTTGTCCTGTTTCCACCAATATTGTATCTCTACTACCTAGCCAAAGAATTGAACTCAGAATTACTATGCCACTAAGTTTCATATTCTTATCAGATGTTATAGATTGTTTGCATTCTCCTGTTCATGCTGAGGCTTACCTCATCTTTTTCTTTAGTATTGCTTGTCCTGTTTCTATCAATATTGTATCTCTACTACCTAGCCAAAAGAATTGAACTCAGAATTACTATGCCACTAAGTTTCATATTCTTATCAGATGTTATAGATTGTTTGCATTCTCCTGTTCATGCTGAGGCTTACCTCATCTTTTCTTTTTAGTATTGCTTGTCCTGTTTCTATCAATATTGTATCTCTACTACCTAGCCAAAGAATTGAACTCAGAATTACTATGCCACTAAGTTTCATATTCTTATCAGATGTTATAGATTGTTTGCATTCTCCTGTTCATGCTGAGACTTACCTCATCTTTTTCTTTAGTATTGCTTGTCCTGTTTCCAATATTGTATCTCTAACTAGCCAAAGAATTGAATTACTATGCCACTAAGTTTCATATTCTTATCAGATGTTATAGATTGTTTGCATTCTCCTGTTCATGTATTACTTAACCTGAGGCAAAGAATTACCTCATCTTTTTCTTTAGTATTGCTTGTCCTGTTTCCACCAATATTGTATCTCTACTACCTAGCCAAAGAATTGAACTCAGAATTACTATGCCACTAAGTTTCATATTCTTATCAGATGTTATAGATTGTTTGCATTCTCCTGTTCATGCTGAGGCTTACCTCATCTTTTCTTTTTTCAGTTTGCTTGTCCTGTTTCACCAATATTGTATCTCTACTACCTAGCCAAAGAATTGAACCTTGTCAGAAATACTATGCCACTAAGTTTCATATTCTTATCAGATGTTATAGATTGTTTGCATTCTCCTGTTCATGCTGAGTATTACTCTCATCTTTTTCTTTAGTATTGCTTGTCCTGTTTCTATCAATATTGTATCTCTACTACCTAGCCAAAGAATTGAACTCAGAATTACTATGCCACTAAGTTTCATATTCTTATCAGATGTTATAGATTGTTTGCATTCTCCTGTTCATGCTGAGGCTTTACCTCATCTTTTCTTTAGTATTGCTTGTCCTGTTTCCTGTTTACCTAGCCAAAGAATTGTCAGAATTACTATGCTACTAAGTTTCATATTCTTATCAAAGAATTGAACTCAGAATTCTACTACCTAGCCAATGCCACTAAGTTTCATATTCTTATCAGATGTTATAGATTGTTTGCATTCTCTGTTCATGCTGAGGCTTACCTCATCTTTTTTCTTTAGTATTGCTTGTCCTGTTTCCACCAATATTGTATCTCTACTACCTAGCCAAAGAATTGAACTCAGAATTACTATGCCACTAAGTTTCATATTCTTATCAGATGTTATAGATTGTTTGCATTCTCCTGTTCATGCTGAGGCTTACCTCATCTTTTTTTCTTCAGTATTGCTTGTCCTGTTTCCACCAATATTGTATCTCTACTACCTAGCCAAAGAATTGAACTCAGAATTACTATGCCACTAAGTTTCATATTCTTATCAGATGTTATAGATTGTTTGCATTCTCCTGTTCATGCTGAGGTATCTCTACTTAGCCAAAGAATTGAACTCATCTTTTTCTTCAGATGTTATAGATTGCATTTCTTGTCCTGTTTCATCTTTTTCAATATTGTATCTCTACTACCTAGCCAAAGAATTGAACTCAGAATTACTATGCCACTAAGTTTCATATTCTTATCAGATGTTATAGATTGTTTGCATTCTCCTGTTCATGCTGAGGCTTACCTCATCTTTTTTTCTTTTAGTATTGCTTGTCCTGTTTCCATCAATATTGTATCTCTACTACCTAGCCAAAGAATTGAACTCAGAATTACTATGCCACTAAGTTTCATATTCTTATCAGATGTTATAGATTGTTTGCATTCTCCTGTTCATGCTGAGGCTTACCTCATCTTTTTTTTTAGTATTGCTTGTCCTGTTTCCACCAATATTGTATCTCTACTACCTAGCCAAAGAATTGAACTCAGAATTACTATGCCACTAAGTTTCATATTCTTATCAGATGTTATAGATTGTTTGCTTACCCCTCATCATTTTCCTGTTCATGCTGAGTATCTCTACTACCTCATTCTCAGAATTTTTTTTCTCCTGTTTGTAGTATTGTTTGTCCTGTTTCCAATAATATTGTATCTCTAATACTGTTTCCACCAATATTAGCACTACAAAGAATTGAACTCAGAATTACTATGCCACTAAGTTTCATATTCTTATCAGATGTTATAGATTGTTTGCATTCTCCTGTTCATGCTGAGGCTTACCTCATCTTTTTTCTTTAGTATTGCTTGTCCTGTTTCCACCAATATTGTATCTCTACTACCTAGCCAAAGAATTGAACTCAGAATTACTATGCCACTAAGTTTCATATTCTTATCAGATGTTATAGATTGTTTGCATTCTCCTGTTCATGCTGAGGCTTACCTCATCTTTTCTTTAGTATTTTGTCCTGTTTAGTATAGCCAAAAGAATTGAACTCAGAATTACTATTAAGTCCTGTTTACCTCATCTTTTTTCTTTAGTATTGCTTGTCCTGTATCTCTACTACCTAGCCAAAGAATTGAACTCAGAATTACTATGCCACTAAGTTTCATATTCTTATCAGATGTTATAGATTGTTTGCATTCTCCTGTTCATGCTGAGGCTTACCTCATCTTTTTCTTTTTAGTATTGCTTGTCCTGTTTCCACCAATATTGTATCTCTACTACACTAAGCCAAAGAATTGAAGCCAAAGAATTGAACTCAGAATTACTATGCCACTAAGTTTCATATTCTTATCAGATGTTATAGAATTCTCCTGTTCATGCTGCTTGCCTCATCTTTTCTTTTAGTATTGCTTGTCCTGTTTCCACCAATATTGTATCTCTACTACCTAGCCAAAGAATTGCCACTAAGTTTCATATTCTTATCAGATGTTATAGATTGTTTGCATTCTCCTGTTCATGCTGAGGCTTACCTCATCTTTTTCTTTTTAGTATTGCTTGTCCTGTTTCCACCAATATTGTATCTCTACTACCTAGCCAAAGAATTGAACTCAGAATTACTATGCCACTAAGTTTCATATTCTTATCAGATGTTATAGATTGTTTGCATTCTCCTGTTCATGCTGAGGCTTACCTCATCTTTTTTCTTTAGTATTGCTTGTCCTGTTTCTATCAATATTGTATCTCTACTACCTAGCCAAAGAATTGAACTCAGAATTACTATGCCACTAAGTTTCATATTCTTATCAGATGTTATAGATTGTTTGCATTCTCCTGTTCATGCTGAGGTTTACCTCATCTTTTTCTTTAGTATTGCTTTGTCCTGTTTCCACCAATATTGTATCTCTACTACCTAGCCAAAGAATTGAACTCAGAATTACTATGCCACTAAGTTTCATATTCTTATCAGATGTTATAGATTGTTTGCATTCTCCTGTTCATGCTGAGGCTTACCTCATCTTTTCTTTAGTATTGCTTGTCCTGTTTCCACCAATATTGTATCTCTACTACCTAGCCAAAGAATTGAACTCAGAATTACTATGCCACTAAGTTTCATATTCTTATCAGATGTTATAGATTGTTTGCATTCTCCTGTTCATGCTGAGGCTTACCTCATCTTTTTCTTTTAGTATTGCTTGTCCTGTTTCCACCAATATTGTATCTCTACTACCTAGCCAAAGAATTGAACTCAGAATTACTATGCCACTAAGTTTCATATTCTTATCAGATGTTATAGATTGTTTGCATTCTCCTGTTCATGCTGAGGCTTACCTCATCTTTTTTCTTTAGTATTGCTTGTCCTGTTTCCACCAATATTGTATCTCTACTACCTAGCCAAAGAATTGAACTCAGAATTACTATGCCACTAAGTTTCATATTCTTATCAGATGTTATAGATTGTTTGCATTCTCCTGTTCATGCTGAGGCTTACCTCATCTTTTTTTTAGTATTGCTTGTCCTGTTTCCACCAATATTGTATCTCTACTACCTAGCCCAAAGAATTGAGTTTCATATTCAGAATTACTATGCCACTAAGTTATCAGATCTACTATAGCCATTGAATTATTCTCCTCAAGGGCTTACCTTTCTTAGGATGTTATAGATTGTTTCATTCTCTCCTGTTCATGCTGAGGTTTTACCTCATTTTTTCTTCAGTATTGTTTGTCCTGTTTCCACCAATATTGTATTGAACTCAAATTACTATGCCACTAAGTTTCATATTCTTATCAGATGTTAAAGAATTGAACTTCAGTATTGCTTGTCCTGAATTACCTAGCCAAATGCCACTAAGTTTCATATTCTTATCGAATGTTATAAGGTGTTTTGCATTCTCCTGTTGTTCATGCTGTGAGGCTTACCTCATCTTTTTCTTCATGTTGCTTGTCCTGTTTTCCAATATTGTGTCTCTACCCTGGCAAAGAGTGAACTCAGAATTACTATGCCTAGTTTCATATTCTTATCAGATGTTATGGGTGTTTGCATTCTCTGTTCATGCTGAGGCTTGCCTCATCTTTTTCTTCAGTATTGCTTGTCTGTTTCCTGTGTGTGTCTCTCTACTTCCTAGCCAAGAAAATTGAACTCCAATTACCTAACCTTTTAAATTTCATATTCTTTATCAGATGTTATAAATTGTTTGCATTGTTCCATGGGGCTTACCTGATCTTTTCTTCAGTATTGCTTGTCCTGTTTCTATGTGTATCTCTACTACCTAGCCAAGAGTGAACTCAGGGTACTATACTAAGTTTCATATTCTTATCAGATGTTGCTGGAATTGTTTGCGTGTGAGGCTTACCTCTCTTTTTCTTCAGTATTGCTGTCCTGTTTCCTGTGTTATCTCTACTACTAGCAAGGTGAACTTCAATTACTATGCCACTAGTTTCATATTCTTATCAGATGATACTCAGGTGTTTGCGTACTCCTGTTCATGCTAGAAACTTTTCTGTCTTGCTGCTAGTATTACTTGTCCTGTTTCCAATGTGTATCTCTACTACCTAACCATTGAACTCAAATTACTATGCCACTAAGTTTCATATTCTTATCAGATGTTATGGGTGTTTGCATTCTCCTGTTCGTACTGCTTACCTCATCTTTTCTTTAGTATTGCTTGTCCTGTTTCACCAATATTGTCTCTCTACTACCCTAGCCAAAAGAATTGAACTCAATTACTATCAGTTCATATTTTATCAGATGTTGTTTTGCATTCTCCTGTTCATGCTGAGGCTTACCTCATCTTTTCTTTCTTCAATATTGTATCTCTACTACCTAGCCAAGGAATTGAACTCAAATTTACTTACCATGCCACATTTCTTATCAGATGTTATAGATTGTTGCATTCTCTGTTTTCCTTACCTACTACCTATTTCCTGTGTTGTATCCTACTAAGCCAAAATTGAACTCAGAATTACTATGCCACTAAGTTTCATATTCTTATCAGATGTTATAGATTGTTTGCATTCTCCTGTTCATGCTGGGCTTACCTCATCTTTTTCTTCATCTTTTCTTGTCCTGTTTCCACTTGTCTGTTTCTACCTAGCCAAAGAATTGAACTCCAAATTCTAAGTTTCATATTCTTATCAAAGATTGTTGCATTCTCCTGTTCAAGGCTTACCTCATCTTTTTCTTTAGTATTGCTTGTCCTTTCAATATTGTATCTCTACTACCTAAAGAATTGAACTCAATTACTATGCCACTAGTTTCATATTCTTATCCAGATGTTCTCTCGTTGTTTACATTCTCCTGTTCATGCTGAGGCTTACCTCATCTTTTTTCTTCAGTATTGCTTGTCTGTTTCCACCAATATTGTATCTCTGCTACCTAGCCAAAGAATTGAACTCAGAATTACTATGCACTAAGTTTCATATTCTTATTGGGATGTTATAGATTGTTTGCATTCTCCTGTTCATGCTGAGGCTTACCTCATCTTTTTCTTTTATTTGTCCTGTTTCACCAATATTGCTATGCCACTGTTTCATATTCCAGATGTTATAGATTGTTTGCATTCTCCTGTTCATGCTGAGGCTTACCTCATCTTTTCTTCATTGTATCTCTACTACCTAGCCAAAGAATTGAAACTCAGAATTACTATGCCACCAAGTTTCATATTCTTATCAGATGTTATAGATTGTTTGCATTCTCCTGTTCATGCTGAGGCTTACCTCATCTTTTCTTTAGTATTACTTGTCCTGTTTCTATCAATATTGTTTCTCCTGCTACCTAGCCAAAAATTGAACTCTCAAATTACTATGCCACTAAGTTTCATGTTATTCTTATCAGATATTATAGATTGTTTTGCATTCTGTTCATGCAAGGGGCTTACCTCATCTTTTCTTTAGTGACCTTGTCCTGTTTCTATCAATATTGTATCTCTACTACCTGTCAAAGAATTGAACTCAAATTACCATGCTACTAAGTTTCATATTCTTATCAGATGTTATAGATTGTTTGCATTCTCCGTTCATGCTGAGGCTACCTCATCTTTTCTTTAGTATTGCTTGTCCTGTTTTCTATCAATTGTATCTCTACTACTAGCCAAAGAATTGAACTCAGAATGACTATGCCACTAAGTTTCATATTCTTATCGATGTTATAGATTGTTTGCATTCTCCCTGTTCATGCTGGAGGCTTACCTTCATCTTTTCTTTTAGTATTGTGTCCTGTTTCTATCAATATTGTATCTCTACACCTAGCCAAGGGTGAACTCTAAGTTTCAATATATTTACTATGCCACTAGGCTTTCATATCTTTTTTCTTTTTATTGCTTGTCCTGTTTCAATATGTTATACCAATTAGCCAAAGTTTCAGAATTCTCCTGTTCATGCATCAGATGGCTTAGCCTCCCTCTGAGGTCTTTTCTTTTTCTTCTAGTTTGCTTGTCCTGTTTCACCAATATTGTTATCTCTACTACTCCAGCCAAAGAATTGAACTCAGAATTACTATGCCACTAAGTTTTCATATTCTTATCAGATGTTATAGATTGTTTGCATTCTCTCCTGTTCATGCTGAGGCTTACCTCATCTTTTTCTTCAGTATCATTGCTTTGTCCTGTTTCTATCAATATTGTATCTCTACTACCTAGCCAAAGAATTGAACTCAGAATTACTATGCCACTAAGTTTCATATTCTTATCAGATGTTATAGATTGTTTGCATTCTCCTGTTCATGCTGAGGCTTAATTTCATCTTTTTCTTTAGTATTGCTTGTCCTGTTTCTATCAATATTGTATCTCTACTACCTAGCCAAAGAATTGAACTCAGAATTACTATGCCACTAAGTTTCATATTCTTATCAGATGTTATGAGGATTGCATTTTGTCCTCTATCTGTTCATGCTGAATTGAACTCAGCTTACCTCATCTTTTCTTTAGTATTGCTTGTCCTGTTTTCAAATCAATATTGTATCTCTACTACCTAGCCAAAGAATTGAACTCAGGAATTACTATGCCACTAAGTTTCATATTCTTATCAGATGTTATAGATTGTTGTATTCTCCTCCTGTTCATGCTGGGAGGCTTACCTCATCTTTTTCTTTAGTATTGCTTTGTCCTGTTTCTATCAATATTGTCTTACCACCTAGCCAAGGTGAACTCAGAATTACTATCTAAGTTTCATATTTATCAGATGTTATTTTTGCATTCTCCCTTCTCCTGTTCATGCTGAGGCTTACATCATCTTTTTCTTTAGTATTGCTTGTCCTGTTTCCACCAATATTGTATCTCTCTACTACCTAGCAAAGAATTGAACTCAGGAATTACTATGCCACTAAGTTTCATATTCTTATCAGATGTTATAGATTGTTTGCATTTCTCCTGTTCATGCTGAGGCTTAATTTCATCTTTTTTCTAGTATTAGCTTTGTCCTGTTTTATCAATATTGCATTCTACTACCTAGCCAAAGAATTGAACTCAGAATTACTATGCCACTAAGTTTCATATTCTTATCAGATGTTATAGATTGTTGCATTTCTCCTGTTCATGCTGAAACACCTCATCTTTTCTTTAGTATTGCTTGTCCTGTTTCACATCAATATTGTTTCTCTACTACCTAGCCAAAGAATTGAACTCCAAATTACTATGCCACTAAGTTTCATATTCTTATCAGATG
Organism: Acanthosepion pharaonis; assembly: GCA_903632075.3. Lineage (NCBI taxonomy): Eukaryota > Metazoa > Mollusca > Cephalopoda > Sepiida > Sepiidae > Acanthosepion > Acanthosepion pharaonis. The sequence continues at coordinate 1,207,981 of CAHIKZ030003131.1, forward strand.
TTATAGATTGCTTTTTTCTCCTGTTCATGAGGCTTACCTCATCTTTTCTTTTTAGTATTGCTTGTCCTGTTTCTGAAATTTAAATTATTTGTATCTCTACTACCTAGCCAAAAGAATTGAACTCAGAATTACTATGCCACTAAGTTTCATATTCTTATCAGATGTTATAGGATTGTTTGCATTCTCCTGTTCATGCTGAGGCTTACCTCATCTTTTTCTTTAGTATTGTTTGTCCTGTTTCACCAATATTGTATCTCTACTACCTTCCACAAAGAATTGAACTCAGAATTACTATGCCACTAAGTTTTCTATTCTTATCGAGATGTTATAGATTGTTTGCATTCTCCTGTTCATGCTGAGGCTTACCTCATCTTTTCTTTAGTATTGCTTTTGTCCTGTTTCAATATATTGTCTCTACTACCATTCAGGCCAAAGAATTGAACTCAGAATTACTATGCCACTAAGTTTCATATTATTATCAGATGTTATAGATTGTTTGCATTGAGGCTTACCTCGCCATTCTTTTTTTCTTTAGTATTGCTTGTCCTGTTTCTAATATTGTATCTCTGCACTACTAGCCAAAAAGAACTCTCCAGAATTACTATGCCACTAAGTTTCATATTCTTATCAGATATTTATAGATTGTTTACATTCTCCTGTTCATGCTGAGGCTTACCTCATCTTTTTTTCTTTAGTATTGCTTGTCCTGTTTCCACCAATATTGTATCTCACTACCTAGCCAAAGAATTGAACCCAGAATTACTATGCTACTAAGTTTCATATTCTTATCAGATGTTATAGATTGTTTGCATTCTCCTGTTCATGCTGAGGAACACCTCATCTTTTTCTTTAGTATTGCTTGTCCTGTTTCTATCAATATTGTTTCTCTATTGAGCCAAAGAATTGAAACTCAAATTACTATGCCACCAAGTTTCATATTCTTACTAGATGTTATAGATTGTTTGCATTCTCCTGTTCATGCTGAGGCTTAGCTTTACCTCTTCTTTTTCTTTTAGTATTGGCATCCTGTTTCTATCAATATTATCTACTACCTAATAGCCAAAGAATTGAACTTGAAATTACTATGCCACTAAGTTTTCATATTCTTATCCAGATGTTATAGATTGTTTGCATTCTCCTGTTCATGCACAGGAACACCTCATCTTTTTCTTTAGTATTGCTTGTCCTGTTTCTATCAAATTGTATCTCTACTACCTAGCCAAAGAATTGAACTCAGAATTACTATGCCACTAAGTTTCATATTATCAGATGTTATAGATTGTTTGCATTCTCCTGTTCATGCTGGAGAGGCTTACCTCATCTTTTCTTATTTTGTTTGTCCTGTTTCTAACTAATATTGTATCTCTACTACCTAGCCAAGAATTGAACTCAGAATTACTATGCCACTAAGTTTCATATTCTTATCAGATGTTATAGATTGTTTGCATTCTCCCTGTTCATGCTGAGGCTTACCTCATCTTTTTCTTCAGTTTTGCTTCTGTCCTGTTTCCACCAATATTGTATCTCTACTACCCAGCCAAAATTGAACCTCAGAATTACTATGCTATGCCACTAAGTTTCATATTCTTATCCAGATGTTATAGATTGTTTGCATTCTCCTGTTCATGCTGAGGCTTACCTCATCTTTTTCTTTTAGTATTGCTTGTCCTGTTTCTATCAATATTGTTTTCTCTACTACCTAGCCAAAGGAATTGAACTCAGAATTACTATGCCACTAAAGTTTCATATTCTTATCAGATGTTATAGATTGTTTGTATTCTCCTGTTCTTATCAGATGAGAGTTGCATTCTCCTGTTCATCTTTTTTTTTTAGTATTGCTTGTCCTGTTTCTATCATTGTATCTCTACTACCTAGCCAAAGAATTGAACTCAGAATTACTATGCCACTAAGTTTCATATCTTTATCAGATGTTATAGATTGTTTGCATTCTCCTGTTCATGCTGAGGCTTACCTCATCTTTTTCTTTAGTATTGCTTGTCTCATTTCCACCAATATTGTATCTCTACTACCTAGCCAAAAGAATTGAAACTCAGAATTACTATGCTGCCTAAGTTTCATATTCTTATCAGATGTTTTAGATTGTTTGCATTCTCCCTGTTCAGGATGCTGGGAGGCACCTCATCTTTTTCTTTAATATTGCTTGGTCCTGTTTCCACCAATATTGTATCTCTCTCTACTACCTAGCCAAAGAATTGAACTCAGAATTACTATGCCACTAAGTTTCATATTCTTATCAGATGTTATAGATTGTTTGTATTCTCCTGTTCATGCTGAGACTTACCTCATCTTTTTCTTTCAGTATTGTTTTGTCCTGTTTCACCCAAACATTGTATCTCTACTACCTAGCCAAAGAATTGAACTCAGAATTACTATGCCACTTAAGTTTCATATTCTTATCAGATGTTATAGATTGTTTGCATTCTCTGTTCATGCTGAGGCTTACCTCTCATCTTTTTTCTTCAGTATTGCTTGTCCTGTTTCCACCAATATTGTATCTCTACTACCTAGCCAAAGAATTGAACTCAGAATTACTATGCCACTAAGTTTCATATTCTTATCAGATGTTATAGATTGTTTGCATTCTCCTGTTCATGCTGAGACACCTCATCTTTTTCTTCAGTATTGCTTGTCCTGTTTGTTCTATCAATATTGTATCTCTACTACTCAGCCAAAGAATTGAACTCAGAATTACTATGCCACTAAGTTTCATATTCTTATCAGATGTTATAGATTTGTTTGCATTCTCCTGTTCATGCTGAGGCTTACTGTTTCATCAATTTTTCTTTTTAGTATTGCTTGTCCTGTTTCATATTCTTATCAGAATATTGTATCTCTGAGACTTACTTTTTCTAGCCAAAAGAATTGAACTCAGAATTACTATGCCACTAAGTTTCCCATATTCTTATCAGATGTTATAGATTGTTTTGCATTCTCCCTGTTCATGCAGGGGGCTTACCTCATCTTTTTCTTTGTATTCTTGTCCTGTTTCCACCAATATTGTATCTCTACTACTAGCCAAAGAATTGAGCAAATTACATGCCACTAAGTTTGCATATTCTTATCAGATGTTATAGATTGTTTGTATTCTCCTGTTCCTGGAGGCTTACCTCATCTTTTTTTTTTTTTCTTCAGTATTGCTTGTCCTGTTCCCTCTATCTCTACTACCTCAGCCAAAGAATTGAACTCAGAATTACTATGCCACTAAGTTTCATATTCTTATCAGATGTTATAGATTGTTTGCATTCTCCTGTTCATGCTGAGGCTTACACTCATCTTTTCTTCAGTATTGCTTGTCCTGTTTTCATCAATATTGTATCTCTACTACCTAGCCAAAGAATTGAACTCAGAATTACTATGCCACTAAGTTTCATATTCTTATCAGATGTTATAGATTGTTTGCATTCTCCTGTTCATGCTGAGGCTTACCTTCATCTTTTTCTTTAGTATTGCTTGTCCTGTTTCACTATCTCAATATTGTATTCTACTAACCTAGCTTAAAGAATTGAACTCAGAATTACTATGCCACTCCACCAATATTGTTTCTACTATTCTTGAATCAGATGTTATAAGATTGTTTGTATTTCATTCTCCTGTTGAGCTGAGGTTACCTCATCTTTTTCTTCAGTATTGCTTGTCCTGTTTCCACCAATATTGTATCTCTACTACCTAGCCAAAGAATTGAACTCTTGTGAATTACTATGCCACTTAAGTTTCATATTCTTATCAGATGTTATAGATTGTTTGCATTCTCCTGTTCATTGAGGCTTAATTTTCATCTTTTTTCTTTAGTATTGTTTGTCCTGTTTCCACCAATATTGTTCTCTCTACTACCTAGCCAAAGAATTGAACTCAGAATTACTATGCCACTAAGTTTCCATTTTTATCAGATGTTATAGATTGTTTGTATTCTCCTGTTCATGAGGTTTACCTCTTTCATCTTTTTTTTTAGTATTGCTTGTCCTGTTTCTATCAATATTGTATCTCTACTACCTAGCTAAAAGAATTGAACTTAGAATTACTATGCCACTAAGTTTCATATTCTTATCAGATGTTATAGATTGTTTGCATTCTCCTGTTCATGCTGAGGCTTACCTCATCTTTTTTCTTTAGTATTGCTTGTCCCTGTTTCCACCAATATTGTATCTCTACTACCAGCCAAAGAATTGAACTCAGAATTACTATGCCACTAAGTTTCATATTCTTATCAGATGTTATAGATTGTTTGCATTCTCCTGTTCATGCTGAGGCTTACCTCATCTTTTTCTTCAGTATTGCTTTGTCCTGTTTCCACCAATATTGTATCTCTACTACCCAGCCTAAAAGAATTTGAACTCAGAATTACTATCAGATGTTAAGTTTCCATATTCTTATCAGATGTTTACCCTGATTGTTTGCATTCTCTCAATATTGTTCATGCTGAGGCTTACCTCATCTTTTCTTTAGTATTGCTTGTCCTGTTTCCACCAATATTGTATCTCTACCTAGCCAAAGAATTGAACTCAAATTACTATGCCACTAAGTTTCATATTCTTATCAGATGTTATAGAATTCTCCTGTTCATGCTGAGACCTCATCTTTTCTTCAGTATTGCTTGTCCTGTTTCCCAATATTGTATCTCCACAAAGAATTTGAACTCAGATTACTATGCCACTAAGTTTCATATTCTTATCAGATGTTATAGATTGTTTGCATTCTCCTGTTCATGCTGAGGCTTACCTCATCTTTTTCCTTCAGTTTTGCTTGTCCTGTTTTCTATCAATATTGTATCTCTACTACCTAGCCAAAGAATTGAACTCAGAATTACTATGCCACTAAGTTTCATATTCTTATCAGATGTTATAGATTGTTTGCATTCTCCTGTTCATGCTGAGGCTTACCTCATCTTTTTTTTTAGATATTGTCCCCTGTTTCTATCAATATTTGTATCTCTACTACCTAGCCAAAAATTGAACTGAACTAATTTCATGAATTGTTTATTCTCCTGTTCATGCCACTAGTTTCTATCAATGTTAACATCTCTACTACTAGCCAATGAACTCAAATTACTTATAGTTTCATATTGATATTATTTGTTCATTCTCCTGGTTCATGCTGAGGCTTACCTCATCTTTTTCTTTAGTATAACTTGTCCTGTTTACCAATATTGTTTCTCTACTACTAGCCAAAGAATTGAGCCAATTACTATGCCTTGTATTCTTATCAAATTGTTTTACTATACCTCATCTTTTCTTCAATTGTCCCTGTTTCATCTCTATACCTCTTATCAGATGATTTTCATATGATCAGATGTTTTGCATTCTACCCTGTTCATGCTGAAACACCTCATCTTTTTTCTTTAGTTTACTTGTTTCTGTTTACCTAGCCAAAATGTTGAATCTCTATTACACTATGCCACTAAATTCTTGTGAACTTATAGAATTCTCTTCTTTTAGGCTTACCTCATCTTTTCTTTAATTGCTTGTCCTGTTTTATCAATATTCTCTATCATTGGATTACTATTAAGTTTCATGTCTTATCAGATGTTGCATTCTCCTGTTCATGCTGGGGGCTTACACCTCATCTTTTTCTTTAGTATTGCTTGTCCTGTTTCCTCAATGGTATTGTATCTCTCTACTACTAGCCAAAATTGAACTCAGATTACTATGCCACTAAGTTTCATATTCTTATCAGATGTTATAGATTGTTGCATTCTCCTGTTCATGCTGAAACACCTCATCTTTCTTTAGTATTGCTTGTCCTGTTCTATCAATATTGTATCTCTACTACAATAAAGAATTGAACTCAAATTACTATGCCACTAAGTTTCATATTCTTATAAGATGGTATAGATTGTTTTGCATTCTCACCTTCGTATGAGGCTTACCTCATCTTTTTCTTTAGTATTGCTTGTCTGTTTTATCAATATTGTATCTCTACTACCTAGCCAAAAGAATTGAACTCAGAAATTACTATGCCACCAAGTTTCTATTCTTGTCAGATGTTATAGATTGTTTGCATTCTCCGTTCATGCTGAGGCTTACCTCATCTTTTCTTCAGTTTTTTTCCTGTTTTAGTATTGCTTGTCCTGTTTCTTATCACATTGTTATCTGCTACTCATCTTTATCTTTAGTATTGCTTGTCCTGTTCTATCAAAAGAATTGAACTCAGAATTACTATGCCACTAAGTTTCATATTCTTATCGATGTTATAGATTGTTTGCATTCTCCTGTTCATGCTGAGGCTTACCTCATCTTTTCTTTAGTATTGCTTGTCCTGTTTCTATCAATATTGTATCTCTACTACCTAGCCAAAGAATTTGAATTACTATGCCACTAAGTTTCATATTCTTATCAGATATTTATAGATTGTTTTGCATTCTCCTGTTCATGCTGAGGCTTACCTCATATCTTTTTTTTCTTTAGTATTGCTTGTCCTGTTTCCACCAATATTGTATCTCTACCAATTTAGCCAAAGAATTGAACTCAGAATTACTATGCCACTAAGTTTCATATTCTTATCAGATCTTATGGTTGTTTGCATTCTCCTGTTCATGCTGAGCTTACCTCATCTTTTTCTTTAGTATTGCTTGTCCTGTTTCCACCAATATTGTATCTCTACACCTATGAACTCCGTTACTATGCCACTGAATTGAACTCAAATTACTATGCCACTAAGTTTCATATTCTTGTCCTGATATTATAGATTGTTTGCATTCTCCTGTTCATGCTGAGGCTTAGTTTCATCTTTTTCTTCAGTATTGTTTTGTCCTGTTTCAGCTTAATATTGTATCTCTACTCTACTACTACTAAAAATTGAACTTGAATTACTATGCCACTAAGTTTCATATTCTTATCAGATGTTATAGATTGTTTGCATTCTCCTGTTCATGAGGCTTACCTCATCTTTTTTCTTTAGTATTGCTTGTCCTGTTTCTATCAATATTGTATCTCTACTACCTAAAGAATTGAACTCAGAATTACTATGCCACTAAGTTTCATATTCTTATCAGATGTTATAGATTGTTTGCATTCTCTGTTCATGCTGGGCTTACCTCATCTTTTCTTCAGTATTGCTTGTCCTGTTTCTATCAATATTGTCTCTCTACCTAGCCAAAGATTGAACTCAATTACTATACCCACTAAGTTTCTATTCTTATCAGATGTTATAGATTGTTTGCATTCTCCTGTTCATGCTGAGACTTACCTCATCTTTTCTTTAGTATTGCTTGTCCTGTTTCCATATTATCTCTACTACTAGCCAAAAGAAATTGAACTCAGAATTACTATACTAAGTTTCATATTCTTTATCAGATATTTATAGATTGTTTGCATTCTCCTGTTCATGCTGAGACTTACCTCATCTTTCTTTTAGTATTGCTTGTCCTGTTTTCTATCAATATTGTTTTCTCTACTACCTGGCAAAAGAATTAGACTCAAATTACTATGCCACTAAGTTCATATTCTTATCAGATGTTATAGATTGTTTGCATTCTCCTGTTCATGCTGAGGCTTACCTCATCTTTTTCTTTAGTATTGCTTGTCCTGTTTCTATCAATATCTCTCTACTACCTAGCCAAAAATTGAACTCCAAATTACTATACCCACTAAGTTTCATATTCTTATGAATTTTATAATTGTTTGCATTCTCCTGTTCATGAAACACCTCATCTTTTTCTTTCGTGTTAACACATCCTGTTTCTATCAATGGTATCTCTACCTAGCCAAAGGGTGAACTCAGAATGACTATTCCACTAAGTTTCATATTCTTATCAGATGTTATAGATTGTTTGCATTCTCCTGTTCATACTGAGAACACTCATCTTTCTTCAATGTTGCTTGTCCTGTTTCTATCAATGTTGTATCTCTACTACCTAGCCAAGAAATTGAACTCAAATTACTATGCCACTAAGTTTTGTATTCTTATCAGATGTTATAGATTGTTTGCATTCTCCTGTTCATGCTGAGGCTTACCTCATCTTTTTCTTCAGTTTTTTCCTGTTTCCAGTATTGTACTATGTCCTAAGTTTCATATTCTTATCAATTGTTTGCATTCTCCTGTTATTGCTGAAACCTCTCTTTATCTTTAGTACTTGTCCTGTTTTATCAATATTGTTTCCAAGCCAAAAATTGAACTCAAATTACTATACCACTAAGTTTCCATATTCTTATCAGATGTTATAGATTGTTTGCATTCTCCTGTTCATTACTGAAGGCTTACCTCATCTTTTCTTTAGTATTGCTTGTCCTGTTTCTATCAATATTGTATCTCTACTACCTAGCCAAAAAATTGAACTCAAATTACTATACTAAGTTTTCATATTCTTATCAGATGTTTAGATTGTTTGCATTCTCCTGTTCATGCTGAGGCTTACCTCATCTTTTTCTTTAGTATTGCTTGTCCTGTTTCTATCAATATTTATTATCTCTACTACCTAGCCAAAAGGGTGAACTCAAATTACTATGCCACTAAGTTTCATATTCTTATCAGATGTTATAGATTGTTTGCATTCTCTGTTCATGCTGAGGCTTACCTCATCTTTTCTTTAGTATTGCTTGTCTGTTTCACCAATATTATCTCTACTACCTGGCAAAGAAATTGAACTCAAATTACTATGCCACTAAGTTTCATATTCTTATCAGATGTTATAGATTATTTGCATTCTCCTATTTCATGCTGAGGCTTACCTCATCTTTTCTTCAGTATTGCTTGTCCTGTTTCCTGTGTTGTATCTCTACTACCTAGCAAAAAATTGAACTCTCAGAATTACTACTGCCACTAGTTTCATATTCTTATCAGATGTTATAGATTGTTTGCATTCTCCTAATTTCATGCTGAGGCTTACCTCATCTTTTCTTCAGTATTGCTTGTCCTGTTTCCACAATATTGTATCTCTACTCCCTAGCTCAAATTAATTAAGTTTCATGTTCTTATCAGATGTCATAGATTGTTTGCATTCTCCTGTTACCACTAATCTTTTTTCAGTATTCCTGTTTTATCATGAAAATTGAACTTATAGATTTCCTTATTCTTATCATTCTCCTGCATTCTCTCTCCTGTTCATATGAAACTTTACCTCTCTTTTTCTTTATTGCTTGTCCTGTTTCTATCAATATTGTATCTCTACTACTAGCCAATTGAACTCCAAATTACTATGCCACTAAGTTTCATATTCTTATCAGATGTTATAGATTGTTGCATTCTCCTGTTCATGCTGAGAGCCTCATCTTTTTTTCTTCAGTAGCATCCCTGTTTCTATCAATATTATCTCTACTACCTAGCCAAAATTGAACTCAGAAAGAATTACTATGCCACTAAGTTTCATATTCTTATCAGATGTTATAGATTGTTTGCATTCTCCTGTTCATGCTGAGGCCCTCATCTTTTCTTTAGTATTTGCTTGTCCTGTTTTCTCAATATTGTCTCTACCTAGCCAAAATTGAACTCAAATTACTGTGCCACTAAGTTTCATATTCTTATCAGATGTTTATAGATTGTTTGCATTTCTCACTCCTACCATTTTTTTTCTTCAGTGCAAAACACCTGTTTCATCTTTTCTTCAGTTTCATATTTTATCAGATGTTATAGATTGTTTGCATCTACTACCTCATCTTTTTCTTCAGTATTGCTTGTCCTGTTTCCACCAATTGTATCTCTACTACCTAGCCCACTAAGTAAATTACTATGCCACTAAGTTTCATATTCTTATCAGATGTTATAGATTGTTTGCATTCTCCTGTTCATGCTGAATTACCTCATCTTTTTTCTTTAGTATTGCTTGTCCTGTTTCCACCAATATTGTATCTCTACCTATAAAGAATTGAACTCAGAATTACTATGCCACAAGTTTCATATTCTTATCAGATTTATAGATTGTTTGCATTGGTTTTACCTCATCTTTTCTTTAGTATTGCTTGTCCTGTTTCCACCAATATTGTATTCTACTACCTAGCCAAAAGAATTGAACTCAGAATTACTATACTAAGTTTGCTACTAGATTGTTTGCATTCTCCTTATGCTGAGATGTTATATCTTTTTTCTTTAGCATTCTCCTGTTCATCCTTACCTCACTTTTCTTTAGTATTGTATCCTGTTTCTACTACCTGGCAAAGAATTGAACTCCAGAATTACTATGCCACTAAGTTTCATATTCTTATCAGATGTTATAGATTGTTTGCATTCTCTGGTATTCATCTGAGGCTTACCTCATCTTTTCTTTATTGCTTGTCCTGTTTCTATCAATATTGTCTCACTACCTAGCCAAAAATTGAACTCAAATTACTATATACCTGATTTATATTCTTATCAGATGTTACTCGTTGTTTGCATTCTGTTCATTGCTGAGCTTACCTCATCTTTTCTTTAATGGCCCAACATCCCTGTTTCTATCAATATTGTATCTCTACTACCTAGCAAAATTGAACTCAGAATTACTGCCCACTAAGTTCATATTCTTATCAGATGTTTATAGATTGTTTACGTCTCTGTTCATGCTGAAACACTCATCTTTTCTTTATTATTGCTTGTCCTATTTCCACCAATATTGTATCTCTACCTAGCCAAAATTGAACTCAAATTACTATGCCCACTAGCTTTCATATTCTTGTCAGATGTAGATTGTTTGCATTCTCATATTCTAAATACTGAGGCTTACCTCATCTTTTCTTCAATGTGCTTGTCCTGTTTCCACCAATGTTGTATCTCTACTACCTATTAAAATTGAACTCAGAATTACTATGCCCCACTAAGTTTCATATTCTTATCGAATGTTATAGATTGTTTGCATTCTCCTATTTCATGCTGGGGCTTACCTCACATCTTTCTTCAGTATTAGCATCCTCTTCCACAATGTTGTATCTCTACTACAACAAAAATTGAACTCAAATTACTATGCCACTAAGTTTTGTATTCTTATCAATATTGTATTCTCCTCTACTACTATTGCTTGTCCTCTTCTAAAGAATTGAACTTTCTATGCCACTAAGTTTCATACTTATCTAGAATGCTGAACTAATCCTGTTTCCCTGTTATCTCTACCTACTGAAAAGTTTCATATTTCTTATCAGATGTTATAGATTGTTTTGTATTCTCCCTGTTCATGCTGAGGCTTACCTCATCTTTTTTCTTTAGTATTGCTTGTCCTGTTTCTATCAATATTGTTTCTACTACCTAGCCAAAGAATTGAACTCAGAATTACTATGCCACTAAGTTTTCATATTCTTATCAGATGTATAGATTGTTTGCATTCTCCTGTTCATGCTGGAGGCTATACTCATCTTTTTTCTTTAGTATTGCTTGTCCTGTTTCTATCAATATTGTATCTCACTACTAGCCAAGAATTTGAACTCAAATTACTATACCTAAGTTTCATATTCTTATCAGATGTTATAGATTGTTTGCATTCTCCTGTTCATGCTGAGGAGCTTACCTCATCTTTTTCTTTAGTTTTGCTTTTGTCCTGTTTCTATCAATATTGTATCTCTACTACTAGCCAAAAGAATTGAACTGTGAATTACTATGCCACTAAGTTTCATATTCTTATCAGATCTTTATAGATTGTTTTGCATTCTCCTGGTTCATGCTGATTGTATCTCTACTACCTCATCTTTTTCTTTACTGTATTGCTTGTCCTGTTTCATTATCTCTATCAGATGTTATTGAACTCATTTTACTATGCCCTGTTTCATATTCTTGTAAATGTTACCTCATCTTTTTTCTTACCTCATCTTTCTTCAGTATCCTGTTTCCGCAATATTGTATCTCTACTACCTAGCCAAAAGAATTGAACTCAAATTACTATACCACTAAGTTTCCTTATTCTTATCAGATGTTATAGATTGTTTTCATTCTCCTATTTCATGCTGAGGCTTACCTCATCTTTTTTCTTTAGTATTACTTGTCCTGTTTCATCAATATTGTATCTACTACCTAGCCAAAGAATTGAACTCAGAATTACTATGCCTAAGTTTCATATTCTTATCCAGATGTATGATTGTTTGCATTCTCCTGTTCATGCTACTGAAACACCTCATCTTTTTCTTTAGTATTGCTTGTCCTGTTTCTATCAATGTATTTTCTCTCTACCTAGCCAAAATTGGACTCAGATTACTGTACTTACTAGTTTTCATATTCTTATGGATATTTTATAGATTGTTTGCATTCTCCTGTTCATGCTGAAACACCTCATCTTTTTCTTTAGTATTGCTTGTCTGTTTCTATCAATATTGACATCTCTACTACCTAATAAAAATTGAACTCAAATTACTATGCCACTAAGTTTCTATTCTTATCAGATGGTATAGATTGTTTTGCATTCTCCTGTTCATGCTGAGGCTTACCTCATCTTTTTCTTCAGTTTTGCTTGTCCTGTTTCTATCAATATTGTATCTCTACTACCTAGCCAAAAGAATTGAACTCAGAATTACTATGCCACTAAGTTTCATATTCTTGTCAGATGTTATAGATTGTTTGCATTCTCCTGTTCATGCTGAGGGCTTACCTCATCTTTTTCTTTAGTTTTGCTTGTCCTGTTTCTATCAATATTGTATCTCTCTACTACCTAACCAAAGTGAACTCAGAATTACTATACCTAAGTTTCATATTCTTATCAGATGTTTATAGATTGTTTGCATTCTCCTGTTCATGCTGGGAACACCTCATCTTTTTCTTCAGTTTGCTTGTCCTGTTTCCATCAATATTTATTTCTACTACCCTAGCCAAAGAATTGAACTCAGAATTACTATGCCACTAAGTTTCATATTCTTATCAGATGTTATATATTATTTGCATTCTCCTGTTCATGCTGAGGCTTGCCTCATCTTTTCTTTAGTATTGCTTGTCCTGTTTCTATCAATATTGTTTCTCTACTACCTGCCAGATTTCATATTCCAAATTGTTGTTCTCCTGTTCATTGAGGAACTCAGTATTGCTTGTCCTGTTTTTTACTATGCCACTAAGTTTCATATTACTTACCCATCAGATATTCTTTTATAGATTGTTTTGCATTCTCCTGTTCATGCTGAGACTTACCTCATCTTTTTCTTTAGTATTGCTTGTCTGTTTCTATCAATATTGTCTCTCTACTACCTATTAAAATTGAACTCAAATTACTATGCCACTAAGTTTCATATTCTTATCAGATCTTATAGATTGTTTGCATTCTCCTGTTCATGCTGAAACACCTCATCTTTTTCTTTAGTATTGCTTGTCCTATTTCTATCAATATTGTATCTCTACTACCTAATGAAAAGTGAACTCAAATTACTATGCCACTAAGTTTCATATTTCTATCAGATATTATAGATTGTTTGCATTCTCCTGTTCATACAGGCTTACCTCATCTTTTTCTTTAGTATTGCTTGTCCTGTTTCTATCAATGTTGTCTCTTCTTCAGTATTGCTCAATTACTATGCCCTGTTTCTACAGATGTTATAGATTGTTTATTCTCCTCAGCTATCTTTTTCTTCAAAAAATTGAACTCAGAATTACTATGCCACACTAAGTTTCATATTCTTATCAGATGTTATAGATTGTTTGCATTCTCCTGTTCATGCTGAGGCTTACCTCATCTTTTTTCTTTAGTATTGCTTGTCCCTGTTTTCTATCAATATTGTATCTCTACTACCTGGCAATGAAATTGAACTCAAATTACTATGCCACTAAGTTTCATATTCTTATCAGATGTTATGAATTGTTTGCATTCTCTGTTCATGCTGAGGCTTACCTCATCTTTTCTTCAATATTGCTTGTCCTGTTTCTATCAATATTGTATCTCTATTTCAAATTACTATACCCACTAAGTTTCATATTCTTTGAACTCATAATTGTTTACTGTTCATGAAACACCCACTAAGTTTTTCTATCAGATGTTACCTAGATTGTTTGCATTCTCCTGTTCATGCTGAGACTGTTACCTCATCTTTTTCTTTAGTATTGCTTGTCCTGTTTCTATCAATGTTGTATCTCTACTACCTAGCCAAAAGAAATTGAACTCAAATTACTATACTTTTTAAGTTTCATATTCTTATCAGATGTTATAGATTGTTTCATATCTCCTGTTCATCTGAGCTTACCTCATCTTTTTCTTCAGTTTTGTTTGCATTCTCCTGCCAAAAATTGACTTCTATGCTAAGTTTCATATTCTTATCAGATGTTATCATTCTTTCTTCTTCTATTGCTTGTCTTTTTCTTTAGTATTGCTTGTCCTTTTTCCAATGTGTATCTCTACCTAGCCAAAAATTGAACTCAAATTACTATGCCCACTAAGTTTCCATATTCTTATCAGATGTTTAGATTGTTTGCATTCTCCTGTTCATGCTGAGGCTTACCTCATCTTTTCTTTAGTATTGCTTGTCCTGTTTCTATCAATATTGTCTCTACTACCTGGCAAAGAATTGAACTCAAATTACTATGCCACTAGTTTCCTTATTCTTATCAGATGTTATAGATTGTTTGCATTCTCCTGTTCATGCCATATCTCTAGGCTTACCTCATCTTTTTCTTTAGTATTGCTTGTCCTGTTTCTATCAATCTTTGTATCTCTACTACCTAGCCAAAAGAATTGAACTCAGAATTACTATGCCACTAAGTTTCATATTCTTATCCAGATGTTATAGATTGTTTGCATTCTCCTGTTCATGCTGAGGCTTACCTCATCTTTTCTTTAGTTTGCTTGTCCTGTTTCCATCAATATTGTATCTCTACTACCTAGCCAAAGAATTGAACTCAAATTACTATGCCACTAAGTTTCATATTCTTATCAGATGTTATAGATTGTTTGCATTCTCCTGTTCATGCTGAGGCTTACCTCATCTTTTTCTTTAGTATTGCTTGTCCTGTTTCCACCAATATTGTATCTCTCTACTACCTAGCCAAAAATTGAACTCAAATTACTATGCACTAAGTTTCATATTCTTATCAGATGTTATAGATTGTTTGCATTCTCCTGTTCATGCTGAAAGGCTTACCTCATCATAAGTTTTTTCTTTAGTATTGCTTGTCCTGTTTCTATCAATATTGTATCTCTACTACCTAGCCAAAAGAATTGAACTCACTAATTACTATTCTTATCAGATGTTATAGATTGTTTCATTCTCCTGTTCATATCAGATCTTTTTTTTAGTATTGTTTGTCCTGTTTCTCAATATTGTTTCTCTACTACCTGAAAGAATTGGACTCCTCATGCCACTTTTCATATTCTTTCAGATGTTATAGATTGTTTGCATTCTCCTGTTCATGCTGAAACACCTCATCTTTTTCTTTAGTATTGCTTGTCCTGTTTCTATCAATATTTATCTCTACTACCTAGCCAAAAATTGAACTCAAATTACTATGCCACTAAGTTTCATATTCTTATCAGATGTTATAGATTGTTTGCATTCTCCTGTTCATGCTGAGGCTTACCTCATCTTTTCTTTAGTATTGCTTGTCCTGTTTCTATCAATATTTATCTCTACTACCTAGCCTAGCCAAAATTGAACTCAAATTACTATGCCACTAAGTTTCATATTCTTATCAGATGTTATAGATTGTTTGCATTCTCCTGTTCATGCTGAGGCTTACCTCATCTTTTTTCTTCAGTATTGCTTGTCCTGTTTCCACCAATATTTATCTCTACTACCTAGCCAAAAGAATTGAACTCAGAATTACTATGCCACTAAGTTTCATATTCTTATCAGATGTTATAGATTGTTTGCATTCTCCTGTTCATGCTGAGGCTTACCTCATCTTTTTCTTCAGTATTGCTTGTCCTGTTTCCACAATATTTGTATCTCTACTACCTAAAGAATTGAACTCAAATTACTATGCCACTAAGTTTCATATTCTTATCAGATGTTATAGATTGTTTGCATTCTCTGTTCATGCTGAGGCTTACCTCATCTTTTCTTTAGTATTGCTTGTCCTGTTTCCTACCAATACTTGTTATCTCTACTACCTAGCATTCTCCCAAAAAACCTCTCTTTTTGAACTCAAAATTACTATGCCACTAAGTTTCATATTCTTATCAGATGTTATAGATTGTTTGCATTCTCCTGTTCATGCTGAGGCTTACCTCATCTTTTTCTTTAGTATTGTCCTGTTTCCTGTTGTTCTCTACCTAGCAAAAAATTGAACTCAAATTACTATGCCACTAAGTTTCATATTCTTATCAGATGTTATAGATTGTTTGCATTCTCCTGTTCAAGCTTACCTCATCTTTTTCTTTAGTATTGCTTGTCCTGTTTCTATCAATAACTCAATTGAACTCAAATTACTATGCCACTAAGTTTCATATTCTTATCAGATGTTATAGATTGTTTTGCATTCTCCTGTTCATGCTGAGGCTTACCTCATCTTTTCTTTAGTATTGCTTGTCCTGTTTCTATCAATATTATCTCTACTACCTAGCCAAAGAATTGAACTCAAATTACTATGCCACTAAGTTTCATATTCTTATCAGATGTTATAGATTTTTGCTTCTCCTGTTCATTGTTTGCATTCTCCTGTTCATGCTGAAACACCTCATTTTTTTCTTCATTCTCCTGTTTCTTTACCTATTGCAAAATTGAACTCAAATTACTATGCCACTAAGTTTCATATTCATGTTCATGCTGAGGCTTACCTCATCTTTTTCTTTAGTATTCTTGTCCTGTTTCTATCAATATTTATTACTATACCTAGCCAAAGAATTGAACTCAATTGTTTGCATGTTCACTATGCCACTAAGTTTCATATTCTTAAGTTTCAGATGTTATAGATTGTTTGCATTCTCCTGTTCATGCTGAGGCTTACCTCATCTTTTTTCTTTAGTATTGCTTGTCCTGTTTCTATCAATATTGTCTCTACTACCTAGCCAAAAATTGAACTCAAATTACTATGCCACTAAGTTTCATATTCTTATCAGATGTTATAGATTGTTTGCATTCTCCTGTTCATGCTGAGGCTTACCTCATCTTTTTCTTTAGTATTGCTTGTCCTGTTTCTATCAATATTGTATCTCTACTACCTAGCCAAAATTGAACTCAAATTACTATGCCACTAAGTTTCATATTCTTATCAGATGTTATAGATTGTTTGCATTCTCCTGTTCATATCTTTTCTTGTAGTCCTGCTTACCTCATCTTTTTTTTTCTTTAGTATTGCTTGTCCTGTTTCTATCAATATTGTCTCTACTACTAGCCTAGCCAAGAATTGAACTCAAATTACTATGCCACTAAGTTTCATATTCTTATCAGATGTTATAGATTGTTTGCATTCTCCTGTTCATGCTGAGGCTTACCTCATCTTTTCTTTAGTATTGCTTGTCCTGTTTCTATCAATATTCTATCTACTACCTAGCCAAAATTGAACTCAAATTACTATGCCACTAAGTTTCATATTCTTATCAGATGTTATAGATTGTTTGCATTCTCCTGTTCATGCTGAGGCTTACCTCATCTTTTTCTTTAGTATTGCTTACCTCATCTTTTCTTTATTGAACTCAAATTACTTGCCCTGTTTCATATTCAATAGATTGTTTTGCATTCTCCTGTTTATCTCTACCTCACCTCCTGTGTATCTCTCTACTCCTGTTTCCACCATATTCTTATCAGATGTTATAGAACTACCTATTAACTTGTCCCAAAATTGAACTCAGAATTACTATGCCACTAAGTTTCATATTCTTATCAGATGTTATAGATTGTTTGCATTCTCCTGTTCATGCTGAGGCTTACCTCATCTTTTTTCTTTAGTTTCCTTTTCCTGTTTCTCTCCACCAATATTGTATCTCTACTACCTAGCCATCAGAAGAATTGAACTAGAATTACTATGCCACTAAGTTTCATATTCTTATCAGATGTTATAGATTGTTTGCATTCTCCTGTTCATGCCAGGCTTACCTCATCTTTTTCTTCAGTATTACTTGTCCTGTTTCTACCAATATTTTTCTCTACTACCTAGCCAAAGAATGGAACTCAAATTACTATGCCACTAAGTTTCATATTCTTATCAGATGTTATAGATTGTTTGCATTCTCCTGTTCATGCTGAGCTTACCTCATCTTTTCTTTAGTATTGCTTGTCCTGTTTCTATCAATATTGTATCTCTACTACCTAGCCAAAAAATTGAACTCAAATTACTATGCCACTAAGTTTCATATTCTTATCAGATGTTATAGATTGTTTGCATTCTCCTGTTCATGCTGAGGCTTACCTCATCTTTTTCTTTAGTATTGCTTGTCCTGTTTCTATCAATATTGTATCTCTACTACCTAGCCAAAAATTGAACTCAAATTACTATGCCACTAAGTTTCATATTCTTATCAGATGTTATAGATTGTTTGCATTCTCCTGTTCATGCTGAACTTACCTCATCTTTTTCTTCAGTATTGCTTGTCCTGTTTCAATATTTATCTCTACTACCTGCAAAAATTGAACTCAAATTACTATGCCACTAAGTTTCATATTCTTATCAGATGTTATAGATTGTTTGCATTCTCCTGTTCATAGGCTTACCTCATCTTTTTTCTTCAGTATTGCTTGTCCTGTTCCTGTTTACACCTACCAATATTGATCTCTGAGGCTTACCTCACTCAAAATCTCTAATTGAACTCAAATTACTATGCCACTAAGTTTCATATTCTTATCAGATGTTATAGATTGTTTGCATTCTCCTGTTCATGCTGAGGGCTTACCTCATCTTTTTCTTCAGTATTGCTTGTCCTGTTTCCACCAATATTGTATCTCTACTACCTAGCCAAAAGAATTGAACTCAAATTACTATGCCACTAAGTTTCATATTCTTATCAGATGTTATAGATTGTTTGCATTCTCCTGTTCATGCTGAAACACCTCATCTTTTTCTTTAGTATTGCTTGTCCTGTTTCTATCAATATTGTATCTCTACTACCTAGCCAAAAATTGAACTCAAATTACTATGCCACTAAGTTTCATATTCTTATCAGATGTTATAGATTGTTTGCATTCTCCTGTTCATGCTGGGCTTACCTCATCTTTTTCTTTAGTATTGCTTGTCCTGTTTCCACCAATATTGTATCTCTACTACCTATAAAGAATTGAAAAATTATTAAGTTTCAATTCTCATGTTATAATTGTTTACTGTTCCACTAAGTTTCATATTCTTAGTCAGATACTTATAGATTGCCACTAAGTTTTTGCATTCTCCTGTTCATGCTGAGGCTTACCTCATCTTTTCTTTCAGTATTGCTTGTCCTGTTTCTACCAATATTGTATCTCTACTACCTAGCCAAAGAAATTGAACTCAAATTACTATGCCACTAAGTTTCATATTCTTATCAGATGTTATAGATTGTTTGCATTCTCCTGTTCATGCTGAGGCTTACCTCATCTTTTCTTTAGTATTGCTTCCCTGTTTGTCCAATATTGTATCTCTACTACCTAAAAAAATTGAACTCAATTACTATGCCACTAAGTTTCATATTCTTATCAGATGTTATAGATTGTTTGCATTCTCCTGTTCTAGGCTTACCTCATCTTTTCTTTAGTATTGCTTGTCCTGTTTCTATCAATATTGAACTCAAAATTGAACTCAAACTATGCCACTAAGTTTCATATTCTTATCAGATGTTATAGATTGTTTGCATTCTCCTGTTCATGCTGAGGCTTACCTCATCTTTTCTTTAGTATTGCTTGTCCTGTTTCCACCAATATTGTATCTCTACTACCTAGCCAAAGAATTGAACTCAAATTACTATGCCACTAAGTTTCATATTCTTATCAGATGTTATAGATTGTTTGCATTCTCCTGTTCATGCTGAGGCTTACCTCATCTTTTTCTTTAGTATTGCTTGTCCTGTTTCATCAATATTGTATCTCTACTACCTAGCAAAAAATTGAACTCAAATTACTATGCCACTAAGTTTCATATTCTTATCAGATGTTATAGATTGTTTGCATTCTCCTGTTCATGCTGAGGCTTACCTCATCTTTTCTTTAGTATTGCTTGTCCTGTTTCTATCAATATTTATCTCTACTACCTAGCCAAAAATTGAACTCAAATTACTATGCCACTAAGTTTCATATTCTTATCAGATGTTATAGATTGTTTGCATTCTCCTGTTCATGCTGAGGCTTACCTCATCTTTTTTCTTTAGTATTGCTTGTCCTGTTTCATATTCTTATCAGATGTTAGATTGTTTGCATTCTCCTGTTCATTGCTTACCTCATCTCTAGTATTGCTTGTCCTGTTTACCTAGCCAAAATTGAACTCAAATTACTATGCCACTAAGTTTCATATTCTTATCAGATGTTATAGATTGTTTGCATTCTCCTGTTCATGCTGAGGCTTACCTCATCTTTTCTTTAGTATTCTTGTCCTGTTTCCACCAATATTGTATCTCTACTACCTAAAATTGAACTCAAATTATGCCACTAAGTTTCATATTCTTATCAGATGTTATAGATTGTTTGCATTCTCCTGTTCATGCTGAGGGCTTACCTCATCTTTTCTTTAGTATTGCTTGTCCTGTTTCTATCAATATTGTATCTCTACTACCTAGCCAAAAAATTGAACTCAAATTACTATGCCACTAAGTTTCATATTCTTATCAGATGTTATAGATTGTTTGCATTCTCCTGTTCATGCTGAGGCTTACCTCATCTTTTTCTTTAGTATTGCTTGTCCTGTTTCTATCAATATTGTATCTCTACTACCTAGCCAAAGAATTGAACTCAAATTACTATGCCACTAAGTTTCATATTCTTATCAGATGTTATAGATTGTTTGCATTCTCCTGTTCATGCTGAGGCTTACCTCATCTTTTCTTTAGTATTGCTTGTCCTGTTTCTATCAATATTGTATCTCTACTACCTAGCCAAAAATTGAACTCAGAATTACTATGCCACTAAGTTTCATATTCTTATCAGATGTTATAGATTGTTTGCATTCTCCTGTTCATGCTGAAACTTACCTCATCTTTTTCTTTAGTATTGCTTGTCCTGTTTCTATCAATTTGTATCTCTACTATTGAACTCAAATTACTATGCCACTAAGTTTCATATTCTTATCAGATGTTATAGATTGTTTTGCATTCTCCTGTTCATGCTGAGGCTTACCTCATCTTTTCAAAGAATTGTCCTGTTTCTATCAATATTGTATCTCTACTACCTAGCCAAAAATTGAACTCAAATTATGCCACTAAGTTTCATATTCTTATCAGATGTTATAGATTGTTTGCATTCTCCTGTTCATGCTGAGGCTTACCTCCTCATCTTGTCCTTTTCTTTAGTATTGCTTGTCCTGTTTATTCTTATCAATATTGCATTCTCCTGTTAACTCTTCTCTACCTAGCCAAAGAATTGAACTCAGAATTACTATGCCACTAAGTTTCATATTCTTATCAGATGTTATAGATTGTTTGCATTCTCCTCTTTTCATGTTTCTATCTGATTGTATCTTACCTCATCTTTTCTTTAGTATATTATTTTGTCCTGTTTCTATCAATATTTTTTCTCTACTACCTAGCCAAAGAATTGAACTCAAATTACTATGCCACTAAGTTTCATATTCTTATCAGATGTTATAGATTGTTTGCATTCTCCTGTTCATGCTGAGGCTTACCTCATCTTTTTCTTTAGTATTGCTTGTCCTGTTTCAATACCAACTACCTAGCCAAATTGAACTCATCTATACCACTAAGTTTCATATTCTTATCAGATGTTATAGATTGTTTGCATTCTCCTGTTCATGCTGACCTCATCTTTTTCAATCAATATTGTTTCTCTACTACCTGCCAAATTACTATGCCACTAAGTTTCATATTCTTATCAGATGTTATAGATTGTTTGCATTCTCCTGTTCATGCTGAGGCTTACCTCATCTTTTCTTTAGTATTGCTTGTCCTGTTTCTATCAATATTGTATCTCTACTACCTAGCCAAAAAATTGAACTCAAATTACTATGCCACTAAGTTTCATATTCTTATCAGATGTTATAGATTGTTTGCATTCTCCTGTTCATGCTGAGGCTTACCTCATCTTTTCTTTACCTCATCTTTTCTTCAGTATTGCTTGTCCTGTTTCCACCAATATTGTATCTCTACTACCTAGTTTCCAAAGAATTGAACTCAAATTACTATGCCACTAAGTTTCATATTCTTATCAGATGTTATAGATTGTTTGCATTCTCCTGTTCATGCTGAGGCTTACCTCATCTTTTCTTTAGTATTGCTTGTCCTGTTTCTATCAATATTGTATCTCTACTACCTAGCCAAAAGAATTGAACTCAGAATTACTATGCCACTAAGTTTCATATTCTTATCAGATGTTATAGATTGTTTGCATTCTCCTGTTCATGCTGAGGCTTACCTCATCTTTTCTTTAGTATTGCTTGTCCTGTTTCTATCAATATTGTATCTCTACTACCTAGCCAAAAATTGAACTCAAATTACTATGCCACTAAGTTTCATATTCTTATCAGATGTTATAGATTGTTTGCATTCTCCTGTTCATGCTAAAGGCTTACCTCATCTTTTCTTTAGTATTGCTTGTCCTGTTTCTATCAATATTGTTATCTCTACTACCTAGCAAAAAGAATTGAACTCAAATTACTATGCCACTAAGTTTCATATTCTTATCAGATGTTATAGATTGTTTGCATTCTCCTGTTCATGCTGAGGCTTACCTCATCTTTTCTTTAGTATTGCTTGTCCTGTTTCTATCAATATTGTATCTCTACTACCTAGCCAAAAAAATTGAACTCAAATTACTATGCCACTAAGTTTCATATTCTTATCAGATGTTATAGATTGTTTGCATTCTCCTGTTCATGCTGAGGCTTACCTCATCTTTTCTTTAGTATTGCTTGTCCTGTTTCTATCAATATTGTTTCTCTACTACCTAGCCAAAAATTGAACTCAAATTACTATGCCACTAAGTTTCATATTCTTATCAGATGTTATAGATTGTTTGCATTCTCCTGTTCATGCTGAGGCTTACCTCATCTTTTCTTTAGTATTGCTTGTCCTGTTTCTATCAATATTGTATCTCTACTACCTAGCCAAAGAATTGAACTCAGAATTACTATGCCACTAAGTTTCATATTCTTATCAGATGTTATAGATTGTTTGCATTCTCCTGTTCATGCTGAGGCTTACCTCATCTTTTTCTTTAGTATTACCTTGTCCTGTTTTCTATCAATATTGTTTGCATTCTCCTACTACCTAGCCAAAGTAATTGAACTCAGGTGAATTATTACTATGCCACTAAGTTTCATATTCTTATCAGATGTTATAGATTGTTTGCATTCTCCTGTTCATCTTTGAATATTGTATCTCTACTACCTCATCTTTTCTTTAGTATTCTTATCCTGTTTCAATATTGTTTCTCTACTACCTAGCCAAATTGAATCTGAACTAGCCAAAGAATTGAACTCAAATTACTATGCCACTAAGTTTCATATTCTTATCAGATGTTATAGATTGTTTGCATTCTCCTGTTCATGCTGAGGCTTACCTCATCTTTTCTTTAGTATTGCTTGTCCTGTTTCTATCAATATTGTATCTCTACTACTCCTATGCCACTAAGTTTCATATTCTTATCAGATGTTATAGAATTCTCCTGTTCATGAGGCTTACCTCATCTTTTTCTTTAGTATTGCTTGTCCTGTTTCTATCAATATTGTATCTTTACCTATTCAGAATTTATCTAAGTTTCATATTCTTATCAGATGTTATAGATTGTTTGCATTCTCCTGTTCATGCTGAGGCTTACCTCATCTTTTTCTTTAGTATTGCTTGTCCTGTTTCTATCAATATTGTATCTCTACCCTAGCCAAAGAATTGAACTCAAATTACTATGCCACTAAGTTTCATATTCTTATCAGATGTTATAGATTGTTTGCATTCTCCTGTTCATGCTGAGGCTTACCTCATCTTTTCTTTAGTATTGCTTGTCCTGTTTCTATCAATATTGTATCTCTACTACCTAGCCAAAGAATTGAACTCAAATTACTATGCCACTAAGTTTCATATTCTTATCAGATGTTATAGATTGTTTGCATTCTCCTGTTCATGCTGAGGCTTACCTCATCTTTTCTTTAGTATTGCTTGTCCTGTTTCTATCAATATTGTTTCTCTACTACCTAGCCAAAGAATTGAACTCAAATTACTATGCCACTAAGTTTCATATTCTTATCAGATGTTATAGATTGTTTGCATTCTCCTGTTCATGCTGAGGCTTACCTCATCTTTTTCTTTCAGTATTGCTTGTCCTGTTTCCACCAATATTATCTCACTACCTAGCCAAAATTGAACTAATTCTATGCCACTAAGTTTCATATTCTTATCAGATGTTATAGATTGTTTGCATTCTCCTGTTCATGCTGAGGCTTACCTCATCTTTTCTTTAGTATTGCTTGTCCTGTTTCTATCAATATTTACTACCTAGCCAAAAGAACTCAAATTTTCTAAGTTTCATATTCTTATCAGATGTTATAGATTGTTTGCATTCTCCTGTTCATGCTGAGGCTTACCTCATCTTTTTCTTTAGTATTGCTTGTCCTGTTTCTATCAATATTGTATCTCTACTACCTAGCCAAAGAATTGAACTCAAATTACTATGCCACTAAGTTTCATATTCTTATCAGATGTTATAGATTGTTTGCATTCTCCTGTTCATGCTGAGGCTTACCTCATCTTTTCTTTAGTATTGCTTGTCCTGTTTCTATCAATATTGTATCTCTACTACCTAGCCAAAAATTGAACTCAAATTACTATGCCACTAAGTTTCATATTCTTATCAGATGTTATAGATTGTTTGCATTCTCCTGTTCATGCTGAGGCTTACCTCATCTTTTCTTTAGTATTGCTTGTCCTGTTTCTATCAATATTGTTTCTCTACTACCTAGCCAAAGAATTGAACTCAAATTACTATGCCACTAAGTTTCATATTCTTATCAGATGTTATAGATTGTTTGCATTCTCCTGTTCATGCTGTCCTGTTTACCTCATCTTTTTCTTTTATTGAACTCAAATTTACCTAAGTTTCATATTCTTATCATCTTTTCTTCAGTTTCTATTGTTTTCTCTACTACCTAGCCAAAAATTGAACTCAAATTACTATGCCACTAAGTTTCATATTCTTATCAGATGTTATAATTGTTTGCATTCTCCTGTTCTCTGAGCTTACCTCATCTTTTCTTTAGTATTGCTTGTCCTGTTTCTATCAATATTGAATCTACTACCTAGCCAAGAATTGAACTCAAATTACTATGCCACTAAGTTTCATATTCTTATCAGATGTTATAGATTGTTTGCATTCTCCTGTTCATGCTGAGGCTTACCTCATCTTTTTCTTTAGTATTGCTTGTCCTGTTTCTATCAATATTGTATCTCTACTACCTAGCCAAAAAATTGAACTCAAATTACTATGCCACTAAGTTTCATATTCTTATCAGATGTTATAGATTGTTTGCATTCTCCTGTTCATGCTGAGGCTTACCTCATCTTTTTCTTTAGTATTGCTTGTCCTGTTTTCCTACCAATATTGTATCTCTACTACCTAGCCAAAGAATTGAACTCAAATTACTATGCCACTAAGTTTCATATTCTTATCAGATGTTATAGATTGTTTGCATTCTCCTGTTCATGCTGAGGCTTACCTCATCTTTTCTTTAGTATTGCTTGTCCTGTTTCTATCAATATTGTATCTCTACTACCTAGCCAAAGAATTGAACTCAAATTACTATGCCACTAAGTTTCATATTCTTATCAGATGTTATAGATTGTTTGCATTCTCCTGTTCATGCTGAGGCTTACCTCATCTTTTCTTTAGTATTGCTTGTCCTGTTTCTATCAATATTGTATCTCTACTACCTAGCCAAAATTGAACTCAAATTACTATGCCACTAAGTTTCATATTCTTATCAGATGTTATAGATTGTTTGCATTCTCCTGTTCATGCTGAGGCTTACCTCATCTTTTCTTTAGTATTGCTTGTCCTGTTTCTATCAATATTGTATCTCTACTACCTAGCCAAAAATTGAACTCAAATTACTATGCCACTAAGTTTCATATTCTTATCAGATGTTATAGATTGTTTGCATTCTCCTGTTCATGCTGAGGCTTACCTCATCTTTTCTTTAGTATTGCTTGTCCTGTTTCTATCAATATTGTATCTCTACTACCTAGCCAAAAATTGAACTCAAATTACTATGCCACTAAGTTTCATATTCTTATCAGATGTTATAGATTGTTTGCATTCTCCTCTAAGTTTTTTTCTTTAGATATTAGATTGTTTGCATTCTTGTCCACACCTCATCTTTTTCTTTATATTGCTTGTCCTGTTTCTATCAATATCTCTACTACCTAGCCAAAGAATTGAACTCAGAATTACTATGCCACTAAGTTTCATATTCTTATCAGATGTTATAGATTGTTTGCATTCTCCTGTTCATGCTGAGGCTTACCTCATCTTTTCTTTAGTATTGCTTGTCCTGTTTCTATCAATATTGTATCTCTACTACCTAGCCAAAAATTGAACTCAAATTACTATGCCACTAAGTTTCATATTCTTATCAGATGTTATAGATTGTTTGCATTCTTGTTTTGAGGCTTACCTCATCTTTTTCTTTAGTATTCTCCTGTTCTACTACCTGCCAAAGAATTGAACTCAGAATTACTATGCCACTAAGTTTCATATTCTTATCAGATGTTATAGATTGTTTGCATTCTCCTGTTCCTCATCATCTTTTTCTTTAGTATTGCTTGTCCTGTTTCTATCAATATTGTATCTCTACTACCTAGCCAAAATTGAACTCAAATTACTATGCCACTAAGTTTCATATTCTTATCAGATGTTATAGATTGTTTGCATTCTCCTGTTCATGCTGCCCTAAGTTTCATATTCTTACCTCATCTTTTTCTTTACCTCATCTTTTTCTTGTCCTGTTTCTATCAATATTGTATCTCTACTACCTAGCCAAAGAATTGAACTCAAATTACTATGCCACTAAGTTTCATATTCTTATCAGATGTTATAGATTGTTTGCATTCTCCTGTTCATGCTGAGGCTTACCTCATCTTTTCTTTAGTATTGCTTGTCCTGTTTCTACCAATATTGTATCTCTACTACCTAGCCAAAGAATTGAACTCAAATTACTATGCCACTAAGTTTCATATTCTTATCAGATGTTATAGATTGTTTGCATTCTCCTGTTCATGCTGAAACACCTCATCTTTTCTTTAGTATTGCTTGTCCTGTTTCTATCAATATTGTATCTCTACTACCTAGCCAAAAATTGAACTCAAATTACTATGCCACTAAGTTTCATATTCTTATCAGATGTTATAGATTGTTTGCATTCTCCTGTTCATGCTGAGGCTTACCTCATCTTTTCTTTAGTATTGCTTGTCCTGTTTCCACCAATATTGTATCTCTACTACCTAGCCAAAGAATTGAACTCAAATTACTATGTTTCATATTCCATGTTATAGTTTCATATTCTTATCTTTTCAGATGTTTCTATCAATATTGTATCTTACTAGCCAAAGAATTGAACTCAAATTTTGCATTCTCCAGATGTTCATGTTTGCATTCTCCTGTTCCTCATCATTTTTCTTTAGTATTGCTTGTCCTGTTTCCACCAATATTGTATCTCTACTACCTAGCCAAAAATTGAACTCAAATTGCCACTAAGTTGCCATTCTTAATGTTTAGATTGTTTATTCTTATCAGACCTCATCTTTTTCTTTAGTATTGCTTTTGCATTCTCCTACCTTCATGAACTGAATTACTATACTAAGTTTCATATTCTTATCTTTTTCATTTTGTTCATTGCTTGTCCTCATCTTTTTCTTTAATATTGTCCTGTTTCCACCAATATTGTATCTCTACTACCTAGCCAAGAATTGAACTCAAATTACTATGCCACTAAGTTTCATATTCTTATCAGATGTTATAGATTGTTTGCATTCTCCTGTTCATGCTGAAACTTACCTCATCTTTTTCTTTAGTATTGCTTGTCCTGTTTCCAATATTGTATCTCTACTACCTAGCCAAAAGAATTGAACTCAAATTACTATGCCACTAAGTTTCATATTCTTATCAGATGTTATAGATTGTTTGCATTCTCCTGTTCATGCTGAGGCTTACCTCATCTTTTCTTTAGTATTGCTTGTCCTGTTTCCACCAATATTGTAAGTTTCTCTACTACCTAGCCAAAGAATTGAACTCAGAATTACTATGCCACTAAGTTTTCATATTCTTATCAGATGTTATAGATTGTTTGCATTCTCCTGTTCATGCTGAGGCTTACCTCATCTTTTTCTTTAGTATTGCTTGTCCTGTTTCCACCAATATTGTATCTCTACTACCTAGATTTTCATATTCTTATCAGATGTTATAGATTGTTTGCAAAGAATTGAACTCAGAATTACTATGCCACTAAGTTTCATATTCTTATCAGATGTTATAGATTGTTTGCATTCTCCTGTTCATGCTTACCTCATCTTTTTCCTCATCTTTTCTTTAGTATTGCTTGTCCTGTTTCCATTCTCCTGTTCAATATCTTTTCTCTCTACTACCTTGCCCTGTTTGATTGTATCTCTACTAAATTGAACTCAAATTACTATGCCACTAAGTTTCATATTCTTATCAGATGTTATAGATTGTTTGCATTCTCCTGTTCATGCTGAGGCTTACCTCATCTTTTTCTTTAGTATTGCTTGTCCTGTTTCCACCAATATTGTATCTCTACTACCTAGCCAAAGAATTGAACTCAGAATTACTATGCCACTAAGTTTCATATTCTTATCAGATGTTATAGATTGTTTGCATTCTCCTGTTCATGCTGAGGCTTACCTCATCTTTTTCTTTAGTATTGCTTGTCCTGTTTCCACCAATATTGTATCTCTACTACCTAGCCAAAGAATTGAACTCAGAATTACTATGCCACTAAGTTTCATATTCTTATCAGATGTTATAGATGTTCATAGCTTACCTCATCTTTTCTTTAGTATTGCTTTCTCCACCAATATTGTATCTCTACTACCTGAATTGAACTCAAATTACCTATGCCACTAAGTTTTTTCTTATCAGATGTTATATTGTTTGCATTCTCCTGTTCATGCTGAGGCTTACCTCAAGTATTGCTTGTCCTGTTTCCACCAATATTGTATCTCTACTACCTAGCCAAAAATTGAACTCAAATTACTATGCCACTAAGTTTCATATTCTTATCAGATGTTATAGATTCTCCTGTTCATCTTTTTTGTATTCTCCTGTTCATACCTGCCAAAGGCTTGAACTCCTGCCATCTTATTCTTATCAGATGTTATAGATTGTTTGCATTCTCCTGTTTCCACCTCAATATTGTTGTCCTGTTTCCTCTACTACTACCTAGCCAAAGAATTGAACTCAGAATTACTATGCCACTAAGTTTCATATTCTTATCAGATGTTATAGATTGTTTGCATTCTCCTGTTCATGCTGAGGCTTACCTCATCTAAGTTTTTTCTTCAGTATTGCTTGTCCTGTTTCCAATATTGTATCTCTACTACCTAGCCAAAGAATTGAACTCAAAAATTACCATGTTTCATATTCTTATCAGATGTTATAGATTGTTTGCATTCTCCTGTTCATGAATCTAATTGAACTCAAATTACTATGCCCTAAGTTTCATATTCTTATCAGATGTTATAGATTGTTTGCATTCTCCTTAATTCTTCAATTGCTTGTCCTGTTTCACCAAATTATCTCTACTACCTACTATTATCTCTAAGTTTCATATTCTTTTTATTCATGCTGAACCTCATCTTTTTCTTCAGTATTTTTTTGAATGACAAAAAGAATTGAACTCAAATTACTATAACTAATTCAAATAAATATTTGGGAACTATTTTAAGAGAGAGCAGAATGCATGATACCAAAATTCAAAGGCATATTTTTTTTTTTTAAGCGTTTCACCCCAAGCAAGGCGGGAAGCCACTAGGATGCAAGGGGTTACAGAAAATTTGGAGCAAGATCAGATAGGAGTGATAGAAGAACGGATGGGGAGAAGGGTAGTGGACAGATCAAGGCAACTGGAGATGTCGATTGACATTACATTTGAATAGCTGGAGATTATAGCTCTCAGGGAAACAGGAAAAGGGAAGGGAGTTCCACATGCGAGAGGTGTGAGACATGAAGCTATTGGAGTAGAAGAGACAGCTACATTTAGGAGTTTCGACAGTGAAGGAGTGAGAGCAGGATGCCAGCCTCGTCAGGCGCTTGAACTCATGAAGACTGGGAACCAGCGAATGCAGCTCCTCGGAGCAATTGCCATGAAAGTATTTGTAAAACAGACAGAGAGAGGCGACGATGTGTCTGGGAGAAAGTGACTGTAGACGAGATGCCAGATCAGGACCAATTATATTGCATATCCGCCTCTGAAGCCTATCAAGAACCCCGAGGCAAACAGAAGGGGCACCAGACCATATATGGCAGCAATACTCATGCAAGGGCGAATTGTTGATTTGTAGATCTGGAGGATTGATTCCGGGGAGAAAAATTTCCTGGCACGGCACAGGGAGACAACTTTCCTTGCAGTGGACGAAGCAATTGACTCAATGTATTTGTTCCATCTCAGGTCAGCCGTCAACGTGAGACCGAGCAGCTGCAGAGAGTTGCTCTCGAGAAGTTGAGCGTCAGACATTCTAATGGAGGGCAGGGAAGGTTCTCTGTGGTGATTAATAGAGAGCAGTTTTGTTTTTGAAGTATTAAAGTTGACCAGCCAGTTCCTGCCCCAGTTCACAACCGATTGGAGGTCCTTTTCAAGACGCACAGCCAGGTTATTTTTGTCACTGATACTAGATTTGTTTTTGAGGCAGGAATAAATTGTGGTGTCATCCACGTAGATACCAACTTGGGAATTTATGGCATCAGGAAGGTCATTTATGTAGATAAGGAAAAGAGTGAGGCCTGGAGGGAGAGAGCCTTGTCTATGCTGTCAGAAATGCTATCAAGTATTCCACAGTCTTGAGATGATGGAGAGTGGTAAAGGAAGAAGAGATAGCTTACCGCATTGGGAAGAGATAGTCGGAGACATGTACGACTGATCTGGCGATTCGAGAGACAACTCTCTGGCCAGAGGGAGATGGTCCTTGACATAGACACCAAGGCCATGCATGTGGGTTATAGAGTCTTTTCTGAGGAGAGGAAGGTAGCCTGTTATAGAGAGATCAGAGGAAGGGATAGACGAGACAAGGTCAGTCTCACAGAGAACCAGTATATCCGGGCAATTTGCAGTGAGGAAAGATTCCATACTGCAGAAGTTTGTTCTAATGCCACAGATGTTGGAGAACGAAATGTTGAGGGGTTTAGGTGATTTATGAGTGGCTGGTTTAGGATTACTTTTTCGGTCTTTGTAAGTCATGTTGAATTTTCGTTGGAAGATGAGAAGGCCCGAAGTAAAAGAAGCAGACAGTTACGCCCGTGACGTGAGCAGAGAGGAGTTGGCATCACCTGCATCATAATGTATGTGGCCTCAGGGTTGCCCACTGCAGGGACACCTTTCCATGCATGACATGGCACTACAAACACCCCACTATTATACAACTGTTGATCAGAGCAGCTGCTCAAGACACTACGCAAGAATTAAGGCTCCTAACTACCAGTCAGAAACAGCAACAAGAGAACTGTCAGCCGTGTACCCTCAGAATGAAGAGGTGATGCCACAGACTGCACACATCACGGGAGAAACAGAGCTGCACTAATACAGAGGCCAGAGGGAGAGAGAGAGAGTACCAAGAACCCCTTCCTAAACAAGAAACAAGGTGTAAGCCTCTACTCATGTCCAAGAGAAGGGGGAGGAGTGTTGACTGAGCGGTAGGAAAGCCTACCTACTCCTATTACATATAACACATACAACAACAAAAATAGAGGGAACGATGAGAGGGGGAGGTAATTTGCAAAGAGTCCTGGCTGACATTTGGATTTACCCATTCGCAACATTAAGTTTTAACTTGTATAAGTCCCATTGTCTATTCTAAAAAGAAAGATGTTTTACAAAATCTAAGCAAAATAATAAGAAACGGGAATATTTTGTTAAAAACAATGAAAAGAGTACTGAACTGTTATGTAATATCGGCCCTCCTATATGGCAGTGAATGCTGGACCATCTCATAACAGATGAAGAAGAGACAGATCTCCTTACTGATGAAGAAGAGACTTGAGGCAATAGAAATGTGGTTCTTCAGAAGGATGTTGAGAATACCATAGGCCAAACATGTCAGCAATGACAAAGTTTTAGAGAAAATCGAAACAAAAAGGATACTTATACTTAACATCAGGAAGAGACAGTTGAAATTTCTAGGGCACATAATGAGAAAAGGGGGCTAGGAAAATTTCAAACTCACAGGGCAGATTGAATGCAAGAGGGACAGAGGAAAACAGTGGATAACCCACCTAGCGAGCTTGAGGAAATGAATGGCAAAGAAGGTTTAGGAGAGATAAGAAAAAGACAAAATTTATTAAGAGCTACAAAGAAGAGGAAATTGTGGAGAGCCATGATCACCATCGTTCTGTACGGAGATGGCACATAGAAGAAGAATTCCTTAACAAAAGCTTCAGCTGCATTCATATCAGTAGTTGTATATATAATATATAGGGCATATAATGAGGAAAGAGGGCTTGGAAAATTTGATACTCACAGGCCAGATTGATGGCAAGAGGGACAGTGGAAAACAATATATAACCTACTTAGTGAGCTTGAATGAATGGAGTGGAACAAGGTTTAGGATGGATAGCAAAATGAGAACATTTATTAAGAGCTACAAAGGATAGGAAATTATGGAGAGCCATGATCGCCAACGTCCTGAAGAGACACGGCACATAGAAGACGAAGAATGAGCTTGAGTAAATGGATAGCAGAACAGGGTTTAGGAGAAATAAGAAAAAGACAAAATTTATTAAGATCTACAAAGGAGAGGAAATTGTGGAGAGCCATAATCGCCAACGTCCTGAAGAGACACGACACATGGAAGACGAAGAATGAGCTTCAGTAAATGGATAGCAGAACAGGGTTTAGGAGAAATAAGAAAAAGACAAAATTTATTAAGAGCTACAAAGGAGAGGAAATTGTGGAGAACCATGATCGCCAATGTCCTGAAGAGACACGACACATGGAAGACGAAGAATGAGCTTCAGTAAATGGATAGCGGAACAAGGTTTAGGAGAAATAACAAAGGGACAAAATTTATTGAGCTACAAAGGAGAGGAAATTGTGGAGAGCCATGATCGCCAATGTCCTGAAGAGATACGGCACATAGAAGACGAAGAATGAGCTTGAGTAAATGGATAGCGGAACAGGATTTAAGAGAAATAAGAAAAAGACAAAATTTATTAAGACGTACAAGGGACAGGAAATTGTGGAGAGCCATGATTGCCAACGTCCTGAAGAGACACGGCACATAGAAGACAAAGAATGAGCTTGAGTAAATGGATAGCAGAACAGGGTTTAGGAGAAATAACAAAATGACAGGAATTATTAAGAGCTACAAAGGAGAGGAAATTGTGGAGAGCCATGATCGCCAACGTCCTTAATTGAGGTCGCACATAGAAGACAATTATTATTCTCCTCGGCCTTTTGACTGGGGGTTTTGACAATTAATGGATCGTTTCTTGGTGGAAGACTGAGATTCGATCAAGCTTTGACTAGCTTGGACTGGCTTCGGCCTGGACCTGTTAGGACAAGTTATGACCAGCTTTGACTAGGCTCTGACCAGCTTGGACAAGCTCTGACCAAATTTTGACCAGTGGCCTATGAGTGGAAACACTCGGGTCTCCACGTTAATCGACCTTGTGTCATATCTTGATTTAGTGGGGAATCAAGTAAATACCATAGAAGACAAAGAAGACAAAGCAACTGGTTGAGCTTTAATCAACAGTTACTGAGTAAAATTCTTTTAAACTTTACTGTAATAAAGTTTTCCGAAAGATTTATATGTGAAAAAATATATTTATATCATTTGGTCTGTTGTCTTCACCTTTATTGCCATGTTCACAACATTTCAGCCATTGTACACTTCAACCATCTTCAGGTGATATAGGTTGGAATTTCAAACTGAACCATTTATTTAGTCCATGGGTATTTAGTCAATGGCTGGAGTGTACAATAGTCAAAATGTGAATATGACAATAAAGATGAAGACAACAATCCCAATGATGTAAACAGTTACAATTCTCTCAGAAAATCTCAGAAATGTAGACAGATGTAAAAAAATATTTCACAGCAGAACTTAATGTCTGAGCTCATCTCCATTTTTAGGTTTAAGAGACATGGCTATAATCCTGTCTGTCTCTCTCATTATAGAAGACATAAGAAACACCTCTTCAATATTCCTTTTTCTTTTATCTTGCCTCATATTTAAAAAAAAAAAGTTGCAAGGATTTCTTTTTATTCTATTTTAAACAATATTTTCTATTTATTGATAAATCTGCTTTGTATGAATTTAAATCTCTCTAAAATCAAATTATTTTTATCTTTCAGGAGGTCCCAGTATGGATAAGTTGCTGCCTGGAGACCAAATTATTAAAATCAATGGGGAAGATGTGAAAAAGTCGCCTCGAGATTATGTTATTGACTTAGTCAGGTAGGTTTTTTTATCATATTTAGTCTATTATCTTTCAATTCTTCCATTTAAGATCCTGTAAAATAGTAGTTCTCAACCTTTTTTGCCCAATGCAGGCTTTATACCATACTTCTGTGAATACACCCATTAAATTTCTGAAGATGATATAACTTAAAAGAGGTCAATAATATCAGATACATACACAAATGTATTCAAATTACAGGTGTCATTGACTTCTCATTAATGACTTTAGGAAACAGATGAATCTATCTTCCTCCCACTATGGGTTAAATAATATGACAAACTTGGCTCTCCTGTTTTGGATGAGAGGTACTCTAGGAAAACTCTGAATTCAAACCTATGGAAGTCTGGTGAAATCATGGAATTACAGTGAACCATTTCTTTATTATCGCTTCTTTCAAAACAAGTCGCTGGTTCTACATGTCGTCACCACTAGAAATGATCTGTTTGTGCAGTCGAGCACTTCAATTTCTAAACTAAACTGTTGGCTCCCTCATACATCAAAGTTGACAGCAGGGCCTACTGTAAATATATAATTATATTGTAGATCCACATTATTCATTATACATCTCTCCCACATCATCCCCGCTTGTCCGATTCAAAAGGTGCATTACAAATAATATGCATATATTATTGAAAATCTTTATTCTTTTTCATATTAGTACATATATATTTACATGGATTATTTTTATACAGAAGTTTCACAAATTCAATAGCAACAGAAAATGTTGATGGATTTTTAAACCTGAATACATGTACAGTAATTTGTTTTAATTCATAATTAATTATTAAATAAATAAACCGAAGCATACTTCAATATACAAAAAGTTCAATAAAATGCCGGGACATTGGAATTCAATAAACAAAATGTCTAATAAAAGCTCAGGGTCATTAAATCAATTTTATTCTGATGAAAATTACAGTCAATGAGAAAATTGTGAAAAGTAAAAGGATTTTCACTCGCCACTGAAAGCCTGAAATTTCCCATTAGGAGGAGGGGGATATCTCTTATTTGAGCAATTCTGCTCTAAAATAATTGCCATCCAACTGTATACCATATATACTTGAGTATAATGTGAGTTTTTATGATAAAATTTTATGCAAATATAGGGGGCACTATACAAGCAATTATCATATCATGGTTAGTAACAGCATAAGGTATGCAGAGAATACCATATTGATAGCAAACATGGAAATAAAAGTACAGGAGCTTCAAGACAAGGTTGTAAAAGAATGTGACACAAAAGAAGCAAACCAATTGTATGAAGACAAAGCATGGTCGCCAATAAAAGGAACATATCGTGTTGCAAACAACAAATTAAAGACGTCAAAATAAAGCAAATATGAAAATTTAAATTCCATATATACTTGTGTATACTGTTAGTTTTTATGATAGGTTTTTATGCAAAAATAGGGGTTTGTACTTTACACAGGTAATTTTTTTTTCAAAGAGGTTAAAAATCATG
Organism: Acanthosepion pharaonis; assembly: GCA_903632075.3. Lineage (NCBI taxonomy): Eukaryota > Metazoa > Mollusca > Cephalopoda > Sepiida > Sepiidae > Acanthosepion > Acanthosepion pharaonis. The sequence continues at coordinate 1,244,008 of CAHIKZ030003131.1, forward strand.
CATTTTTGATGACCATTTGCACTATACACAGGTAAATCTTTTTCTGTAGTGGTGAAAATTCAAGCAAAATAATTCAGGAAACCACATAGTAGTTTATATGGCTAGGAGGAGAAGATAACAGTTAACACGAGACTTGAACAGGTTAAGATTGTAGTGATTGGGAAAACATCCTCTTGGGAGTCTGTTCCACAGAGCAACAGTTCAGGGGAAGAAACTGTTTGAGTGGAAATTACTTCTGACTGATGAAGTACAGAGGGAATGTAGGTGGTTTTCCTACAATGTAAGTACACGACAGGTCCTATCTATGAAAGTTGGATCTGGTGGAGCCAGGGAATGTAGTTCGTCTGAGCACTTTCTGTGGAAAAAGCAATAGAGTAGCGAGAGGCTCGCCACATTCAGCCTGTGAGAGAGAGAGAGTTTGGAAAATAATTTATAATGTTATGTGCTGCTTTCCTCTGTCCCTCCTCTCACTTGCCTTCAAGATATCCTGTGAGTGTCGCATTTTCCACGCCCTCTTTCCTTATTTCTAGGGCAGACCCCTAGAAATTTCAGCACACTCTAAAAATGACACTTATACATAAAATCAGAAAGCCACAGGGCACATAATGAAAAAAGAAAGCCTGAAAAATTAAACAGGGCATGTAGATGTTGAGAATACCATAGACTGAACATATGACAAAATAATTCAGGGGTCACATGATAGTTGAAGTCAGATAATGCAAGAGTATATATGGTGAATATATTTTTAAAAAATACCAGAAGATTACTACAAAATACGTCAAAGTAATTTGATTTTTTTTTTATCACCAAGTCATTTAAAGGCCACTTTTGTCATCCTTTAAGCTTAATGTCAAGACACTTGCTGTTTATGGTGTTATAATTTGGGATATCTAGAAAGTGTTTTAACAGAAGACGGAATGTGCGACATTGAAATCCAAAAGCACATTGGCATAGTCAAAGTGCGTTCCAAAAGCTAAGCAGAGTATTAAGAAACAGAAAATTTTCACTAGAAACAAAGAAAAGAGTACTGAACTGCTGCATTATATAAGTCCTCCTTTATTCAAAGATGAAGTGGAGACATGAAGCAAAAGAAACATGGTTCTACAGAAGGATGCTGAGAATACCATGAATGGAACATTGGAGCAATGACAAAGTTTTAGAGAAAATGGAAACAAAAAGGAAACTTATATGGTTTGCTACAATGTAAATACATGACAGGTCCTAGCCATGAAAGTTGGACCTGGTGGAACCAAGGAATGTAGTTCATCTGATCACTTTCTTTGGAAAAAGAAGAGAGAGAGTTATAATTTCTAGGTCACGTAATGAGGAAAGAGGGCTTGGAGAAACTGAAACTAACAGGATAGATTGAAGACAACAGTAACTGAGGAAAATAGTTATAGTAAGCCTGAGTAAAAGGATGGTGGAACAAGGTTTAGGAGAGATAAAAAAAGACAAAATTTATTAAGAACTATAAAAGACAGGAAATTATGGAGAGCCATGATCGCCTACATTGTGAACATACATGACACATCAAAGGACAAGAATTTTTCATAAGGAGTTCCTATTATTTACAACATTGAACTCTTTATTTACACTATTTACATTATTGTCCACATCTTTGTTGCCATATTCATAACATTTTGGCTGTTGTACACTCCAGCCTTCTTCAAGTGACTGAAATTTTGAACTGAACCCTTTATTTCGTCCACCATAGATTGTTCTAGTGTCACATGTCATGCCTCTTCTGGATGTCTCAGTATCAGTTATCTCCCTTTAACTCAACTCTCCAAGTTTTTGTCCACCTCAGCTGTAGTCAGGTATTGAACTCACAAATCTTTCATTCAAGTCATTGATTCAACCAAGGTTTTTATCCACTGGGCCATGAAAATCGCAAGGCAGCAAAGCCACTACGACACAAGCGGTTACAGCGTGTGGAAAAATTAGAAAACAGAAACATTAATGATGAACAGAAAGAGAAGAGAGTAATCAGGTCCTCAGTAGATAGCGATTGACATTGTATTTAATTTTTTGCAGATTAAAATTGGCTGGAAATCATGGAGCTAGAAGGGGGTTCCAAAAACGTCTGAGAGAAGAAACTGTTAGTATAGAACTTACAGCTACATCTAGTCAGCTCAATTGTAAATTTATGAGATATCAATGCCAGTCAAGTGCTGCACTTAAATAAAAAAAAGATCTAGGTACCATTGAGAGGAGCACATTCAGGAAATTACCATGAAAATATTTATAGGAAAGACATAGAGAGGCAACGTTATGGCAGTGGGATAGTGACTGAAACTGAGCTGCCAGATCAAGACCAATAATATTGCAGATTCTTCTTTGCATCATCAAGGAGCTCAAGGAAAATAGCAGCAATATTCTAAGCATGGGTGAATGGTACACTTATAGATATGTAAAATTACAGAGAAAGAGGCATAGTTTATGCAGATATGTGCAGAAAATAACTGTCAACCCTTGAACAGGTCAAGATAGTAGTGATTGAGGAAGCAGTATCTTGGTCGTTGGTCCATGTGAGCAATTAGTAGTTGTAATTAGTGAAACTCTAATGAATATAAAGTTTAAAGTTAGTTTCACATTTACTATTCCCAAAAATGAGTAAATACTAAACACTTAAAATATATCAGTGTGTATCAATAACACAGGAAACTGAATATAGTCTAGGCTGCACCAGGGGTACTTTCATCACAAACTGTAAATTGATACAACCCCACAAAAAAATGTAAAAACTCATGTCATGTTCTTAAATAGCCTCATCAGATCAATACTTTCATATTAATGCCATCCATGATGCCAAAATTGTTCAGAAATATCTAACCCAGTGTTTCTCAACCTTGTTACCCTTGCATAACCCTTAAAATAAATTACATGTCTTAAGGAACCCCTCTGCAAAAACAAAATTATATACCATATCTTTCTCATTTTATTTTCATTGTAGTTCACATAGTAAATATCTTAATATGTATTTTTGATTAACTGGTTTAAAGAAAAATTAATACTTTGTTGTCAAATTTTTCAATAATGCTAAATAAAATTCATACTGTCCATTTATATTACTTCATCAGGGAGTTTTCATTCACACAAAAAATTATAAACTCAGTCGTAAAAAATAAACATAAGTAACCAATATCAGATACCTAAAATATAAATGTAAACAGAATGAAAACAGATAATTGCCATATCATTTTTTAATTTTTCTTCCTTTACTGGTAATATTGAAAAGACATAAGGTAAATCAAAGCAAAATGTCCTGTGAACCAATAAATGGGCTAAGAAAATGTTACTTTCAGAGCCATTTGATAAAGTGAAACATGCTTTTCTTATGTGAAACCTGTGCCTGTGCTACACAAAAAATTGGAGGTCAAACTTTAGATAAGCACACCCAGATTTCATTCTCAATTGAGCTTATCTCAACTGTTCTCGCAGGATCTTTGGGGACCTTTTTTCAGAAACTTAGGGTTCCAGAGAACCCTTGTTGAGAAATGCTGATATTTCAGCTGTATCACAACTGCTTTCACTGATTAAAAGTAACTTCTAGTTTCTATGTCTTAATGAGGACCATCCTTCTTATATCATTCAAGTGAATGAACCTTGTAGTTCTGAGAGAGAACAATCCTTCTTTGAACCTCATGGGGTGCTGCGGTAGAATCACAAATAAACAATTGTACCAAATAGAAATAAAATCACTTGTGGACTTTCAGCAGTAGGCAACAACTAAAAGAGATAACATATATTACTCAACAAGAAAATAATGACATAATGAAGATGTTGACATTCCACATTACTTCAAACAAAAGGTTAGAAAGGAAACCTCCATCAATATTAAAAAGAGTGATAATGGCAGACTTGGAAACCTATTTACTTGAAAAATTGTTTTAATACAAAGATTGGTTAATGAATGTCAAAGGTTTCCTTATACAGGTAATATTGCCAATACTGATGGGAGTAGTTATGACTCTAAAGCCTTCCATGTTGGAACAAGGGGATAATGATTACAACAGATCCTAATGATTGAACCAGTGGATGAAGAGGGCTATGCATGGTGGACATGTTACAGAAGGTGCCACTTGAAATTATGAGGGAGTCAGTGGCAGTCTGTTGCAGTTTCATTCCATATGTGCTACAGAGGAATGTCATGAAATCAAGTGTGTGGGTCACATCCTGGCAAATTGAGGTCCACCTTAAACAAATTCACATCATCAGCACTTTCTTCTACTCTGATTTTCTTTCACATCCCACCAACTCTTGCAAAGCCAAACAGTGATAGGGAATGGATGATGGGAGCAGGTTTTGGTGAAAGTGGAAACTTTTCATTCTGAACCTGCATGTTGGCAGTAAAGTTAGTTATCAACAGTATCATCATAATGTAAGTGTTCAGCAAAAAAGAAATTTAATTCTTGGATACGAGATAAAGCCAACAACTGATGACAATGCTAAATCAGTTTCATGCAAGGCATTTGTTAAATATTGCACATGAAATCTCTGATGCTTATTGACCATATATAGACAAACATATCAAAGAAAATGTGGCACATTGCCACAACTTTGCTTTGGCAGTAAAAGCCTCTATTTTGGTTGGGTTGAGGGTTCATTGTGATTATATAGGTACCATCAAGGGCAATTATTATCTACTTGCCAAAAACAACCATAATTAATTTGATCATTTCTTTCCAGATTTATTCTACCAAAGATTTTGGTTTTGGCACCAGTTCTACTCCAGCAGAATTTGCTCAGTATCAAATATATCACAATCTCACCATCCTATCCACAAATACCTCAGCAGAAATGTGGAACTTGTCAAAAGCTGTCCTTCTTTGAATAATGTAAACTGGTGCTATGGAATTACAAACAAATAACTATCAAATAACAGAAACTAAAAACTTGATAATGTTTATTAACATTTTTCTTATTATACTTGTTAAGTGACAAATGATGTTAATTATATAGTGTCCCCTTTTCGCAAACTTTCACCTGGTCTTCATTTTGTCCTCCTCATCACTTGAGGACTTCAACAACATATAGCATGTATCTTGGGCTTTTTCTTGTAACAACCATACTTTCTATCTGCTTACAATTAATTGTTAGTCCTTTTTCCAGTTTCACTGAATGTTTTTTAATGGTTTCATGGATAAGCAGCTCAAAATGAGAAATTAAAGAGCTAAGTTTGAATTCCGGTCAAATTCCTTGTTTTCACTGATGGGCAAATACTCTTGTATAGTATGAATCCATCTCTTCTCCCCATCCGTGGGTTAAAGCGTAGAACCTGTACCTGAAAAATCATAGTTTTCTCTAAAAACAATTGTACAGTGAGTGGTCATGGTTAAGTGTAAAACTGCCTAACAAACAAAATTGACAAAGTTTGTAATAAACAATTGCAATAACAAAAAAAAAAATAAATAGAACAGAGAAAAATATAATAATATAAAACAAGCAAATAATATATGCAAGGCGAATTAACTGGAATAAGGCAAAGCAACATTAATACAGCAAAAAGTTCACAAAGTAAGTATTAGGGTTGACACACAAAAGCAAATTCGGTTTAGCAAATGTAGCACTCTGACTTTAAGACAAGACAGATTGGGACTGAGTCAGATGAAATCAAGAACTGGCCTATTTTATTGGCTAGGAAAAAATCCCAGCATGCATTTGTTTGCCTCTGCCTATAACTTGGGAAGGGGGAAATCAATCCACTATTGCACTGAAACCAACAAAAATGTTAATGTTATATTCACTTGGTTGTAAATAACTACAAAGAGGTGATAAGCTGTAAAAAAAAGTAAATCAATCAAACAATCCCATTCCCTTTACTACCTTGTCTAGGATTTCCTATAGTTTTGCTGCTGTATCTTGCAATTCTCTCTCAAAGACTTCAGATTAAAAGTTATTAAGAGATGTAAAATATTAAATCTACAGATGTCAAGTATTGTAACACTGATATGATTTATACTTTGAAGATCAGGTCATTTATTCTATCCATTTTTTCTATCCATCCATCTTCTGACCCACTGTCATTGGTATCAACAATCTTCTGGATAATCCATACACTTGGGCCAAGAACAAAAATTTCTGAGTCCCAGCAACTGTCAGTTGCGCTGGTCTTGATAGTGAGATCAAATCCCTCTCTCTAGTGCCACAAGAGGGTACAGTTTCGGGCAGCTGTTCTCCAGGCCTGGGCACCTCACAGTATTATTTTCCACAGTTGTACCTCTGTCCTCTAACAGAGCTGCATCTGAGTTGCACTCTGCCCAAAGACAGAGACACAACTGTGCAAGGATAAACCTTACCCAGCATGTGCCAGGTAAGTTTTACTCTGTAACCCTCTACCTATAATGACAAGATTCTCCACATGTTAACAATATGAAAATAGCGTTCTCTACATTCCTCCAATTGCTAAGAACATTCTGTTTTTTGTTATTATTAGTTACGTTCTTTAATTAAATTCATTTCGTTTTTTGCTTTGAGAAAGCCCACATTGCACGAAATGCATCAGCAATAACTACAGTTTTCCTATTGTCATTTATTTTTATAAATATTTTCTATTCTATAGGTTAACTCTGAGAAATTTTCATATATATATATATATATATATATATATATGTATATATATATGACTTATGCTACACCTATCCGACCATAGCTCCATTAGGACTCATTCAAACACATGCAAAAATCTACCAGACTCTATCCAAAACATAGTTGTAGAAAATACAAACATAATAGCTTCATCCACATGTAAAAAAAGACTCAAAATAATGGAAGCCCTAATAATAAAAAAGAAAATGCCAACACTCAATAATATTATAAACATGGCCACAAAAATAAAACATTCCCATAACTTTAGACACATACATAAAATACCCACTTAGATATGCAGCACTTTTGGACAATTGTTACACACACTGAGACCAGAAAAAATACACTTGTATGAACACAAGAAAAATCAAATAAAAAGATTAATGGCAGTACCATCTCAGTTGTCTTTAAGGAAACATGTATAAAAGAGAGATTGCTCCCTAAATATATATATATATATATATATATATATATATATATATATATATATATATATATATTACTGCAAATGTTATTTACATTATTTATATTCAGACTATTGTCCTCATCTTTGTTGTTGTTAAATGTTTTGGCTATTGTACTCTCAGGCCTTTATCAGGTGTATATCAATCCAGGTAACCTACAGGAAGTGGAAAGAGAACAGTCTATCCCCATAGATTAAATAAAGGGTTAAGTTCACAATTCCCTGCAAGTTACATGGATTGATATAATAAATCTGAGCAACATGCTATTTTACTTGATTTGTTCTTTACCTCCTCTCCTATCTCTTGTCAAGCTACATAATACTGTCGTCTTGGCAGTTTGGATCATACATTGATATTTCATTCCACTCATCTATTAGACTGAAACCTTCTATTCATAAAACCTCTTTCCATTACTATCATGCTGATTGGGGTTCACTTTGGAACTTTCTTCGATTCACCCTTTGGATTGATATTTTTCTCATTGTGAATTGTACTAGTGAATTTTCTTTTTGGGTCAAAGCGAGCACCATGTTCTGGAATCACTGTTTCCAGCTATACCAGCATGATAGTTCCAATCAAAACAGACACCTATTTGGGGTGACATAATAAATGTGTCTTTGAAGGTGCTAAGTCTTTGTTTGCTGAGAGAATGGGACATTGTATTGTACTTGACAAATTTGGCTCTTGTCATTACTGGAGGCTCTGTAATAGTGTATTAAATAAGAGTAAGTTTTCTATTCCTTCTTTTGCCATTCAATTTAAGATGTTAACATCTGCTGATAAAGCTGAATGTTTCATCTGTAAATTCTCTTTATATTCTACTCTTGACTCATTCCACTTGGAACTGAGTCTCTGCATATAACCCCTTCCATGGAAGGATTGGACAGTTCTGCTATCATCTCTGATCTAGATCCCCACAAAGCATATGGATCTGATGGTATCCCTGTAATAGTCATTAAGAAATGTGCTTCTGAACTGGCTCCTGTTCTCTCTAAACTGTATAATAAATGCTTTGCTGCCTCTTGTTTTCCTGCTTGTTGGAAATCTTTGTTTGTTGTTCTGGTCTTTAAGAACTCAGGTGAACTGTTCAATCCTTCCAACAATCAGCCTATTAGCCTCTAGTAGTTTACCAACAATCAGCCTATTACCTCTTTTTGGTAAACTACTAGAGGCCCTAATAAATACTGAATTATTTAAGCATCTCACATCACAGGGCCTTTTTTCACACAAGGAATATGACTTTTTGATCTCTAGATCAACTTTTGATGTATTAATGATTATTGTAGAAAGATTCTATAAATCTTAAGATAAGAATGGTGAAGCTTGTGCTGTTAATTTGGACATCTTGAAAACATTCGACAGGATTTGCATACTAGTCTTCTTCACAAGTTGAAAAGTTGTGGTGTCTCAGGAAGAATTGTTGAACTGATTCAATCTTTCATATCAAATTGTGAAATGAAAGTTATCCTGAACACTCACTTTCTATATACTTTTGTACTAATGCAGGTGTCCCCCAGGGCTCTATTCTTGGCCCTACTTTATTTTTAACTTTCATTAATAACATTCCTGATGGTATCTATGCTGATGATACAACCATTTACTCCTGTCTTGATAATAAGTTTGATCAATTCAATAAGGTCAAATTGGCAGCTGATGTCAAAAACAATGTACAGTCTGTTGTTAACTGTGGCAAAGAATGGCTTGTTAATTTTAATGTCTCCAAAATGAAACTTATCTCTATTATTAATCATTTGAGAAACTCCTTTCTGCCTTCCATCAGCATGGTTGATGCTAATCTCTAGAAGAATGACTCATTCTGCCTTCTTGGGCTAACATTCTTGGCTGACGTGAAGTGGAAAGACTATATTGAATGCATTGCTAAGTCAGCTGCTAGTAAATTTGGTTCACTGTGCCATGCTTGACAATTTTTCACTCCAGAATTCATCTTTAGACAAATTCTACAGATGCATATTGGATTTCTTCCTAACCAATAAAAAATGAGCAATTCTCAGTATTAAACCCAAATGCTATAATCACTGGACTGTATCCCTTTTACATGTGAACACAATTATTTTTAACTTTTTGTTTTGTTACTTATGCTTTGCCTAGTTTTAGCGTGGATATATATTGTGTGCTTAGTATTATTTTGCCCTGTTCTTTTTTCTTCTTTTCCATATTGCTTGTTTAGAACTTTGTTAATTCTACTTGTTTAGAATTTTGTCAACTGTCTTTCACCATAGCCAATTGCTCCACAGTATGCCATTAAATTAAACCATTTTGGGGACAGTAGGCATTAATGTGTTATAAGTAGATATCTATAATTAATACTGGATTCATTAATTATATAATTAATACTTGGTCCGTCCTCCTCTATGGATATGAAACTTTGACTCTCCTGGTTGAGGCAAGAAAAAGGAACCATGTGTTCAAGAACAAATACTTGAGAAATATCCTCTGCATCTTCTACTGGGAGCACAAAACCATGACTATGTACGGAGCAAGGTTAAAAGTCTTGCGGACTGACAGGAATTTCTCCTCACCACTATTAAATATTGAAAGATATCATGGTTTGGCCATGCTACACAGCATAATGACTTCTGCAAGATCATTATGTAAAACACAGTTAAAGGTGGATGCAAACAGGGCCAATGCAAATGCTGGTCAGACAACACCAAAGAGTGGATAGACATGACAATGCCAGAACTCTTGAGAGCCTCTGTCAACAGATCATCCTGGTTGTCTGTTTCTTCTGTTCTTAGGTCCCTCTGGGAGGATTGAAGCAGTCAAGGGACTGATGATGATGATGACGAATACAGGATTTTAATTTTAATTTTTATAATTAACTAGCAGTAGAGCCCGGCGTTGTCCAGGGTTGTAACAGTAGGCGATAGATCAAGTACCGACCATCATAAAGACTGAAAAATAAAATTGACAAAGATTATTGTTTAAGGCTGACGGACACGCATGTCTTAATTAGTTTTTTGTTTTGTTTTCTTTTTTTGTTTTTTTTACAAATTGGTCAAACCCAAACTCAAACAAAAACATTGTTTTCAATCTTTATGAGTCTATCGATTGAATAGAATTTTATTAGAAACATTTGTCTTGTAAATGGAATTTTTAAAGCATTCTGAATGTAAAAATAAAGAAAAAAGTGTCCAAGACAATAAGAAACACTACCTGCCAAAAAAAAAGTGAAGTTTTGTTGAAATCAGTTGAAAAATGTAGGAAATCCGATCTCATATATAAATGAACACACACACACACACACAAACAAACAACCTGGGTTTTATAATAAGTATAACTCGATATGAGTTGTCCCCTGTTCATTCTCGAAACAGCGATGCCTCTTAATCATGTTTTCAAATTGATTTTGTGCAAAAACAATTGTGTTTTTCCAATTTTTGGCACTGTCAGAACTACTGCAAGGTAATTTTACATAGTCCTGTGAAGTTTTGTTGAAATCGGTTGAAAAATGTAGGAAATCCGATCCAATATATAAACGAACAGACACACACACACACACACCCAACCTGGGTTTTATAATAAGTATGATACCAGATTTTATGATGAACATTAACCCCTTCCCTTGCATAGATGTGCAAATACATTTTTACCAAAAGTGTTTTTTCAGATATGGATGAATAAACATCCAAAACATAAAATTCAAAAACCAGTTCTAGACATGTGTTTATATGTCAATCTTGATTCATTTATACCCTTCTGAACTTAGTCAATGCTTGGGTACTTCAAAGTGTCTCAGTTTCTTAGTTACTATATTAAAAACAAATAAAAAAATTTGTCCAAAAATGAAAGTTTTTTTCCCAAAATAAGGGGTTAATGAGGTAACCAACCTAACCTCAGCAAGGATCCAGGTTAGTAGATTGTGTATTTGTTTAACCATTGTGTCGTACCCCAGAAACGTACTCATGCATAAAGCTATTTTTAAATTTGGGGTCTAGATTTGTGACTATTTAGTTTTAATTCTTATCAATTGAAAGAAAACTTTTTCACCAGAATATAAAAAATGTTTTATTCACTGGAGAAATTTTTTGGCATCTTCAGCTTGTAAAAGTAACAAAAAAGCAAAAACAGTTTAAAATATAATTACGCAAAAATGAACTGCTTGCCACACATGACATAATTACATCTTGTATTTCCCATGGGCGCCATTGTGCTTATGTAAATAACAGTTCAACTTCCAGATATTGATTTCCTAGGTAGGCCTGTTCTCCTTATTGGAAAGACAAAAACAATAATCTCTTCTTATCCCCATTTCCTGCCAGTTGTGCAATATTCAGTTTTGTAAATTGCTACAGAACCAAAATATTAACCTGAAAACTCAAGTCATGTACTTAAAGCGATTCGTCAGATTGTGACTTTCCTATGGATGCGATGCATGGCACCAAACCCGTTCAGAAATATCTAAACTGTCAGCAACTGCTTTCTCAGATCAATAGTTAAAAATGGCTTTGAGTGAGTGGGTGTTGGTGAAGACTAGTGCAACAGAATCATAAACAAAGAAATACACCAAATAGCAGAGACCCTATCAGTTGAAGACTACCAACAGCAGCAACAACTTAAATGGATATCACATGTAACATGAAGAGCAAATAATGACATAATCTAGATGTTGACATTACATCAGTCAGTTATATGCCATGTATGAAACATGCTTAAGTGAACATGTATCTTTTTGATACATGACTGACAAGGCAGATTTTTTCCTGCAATAGACCAATTGCCATCCAGGGTTATAGAACCTGGTGTGTCCTACTGTTTACCCATAGCTGGGGGGAGAAGAAGAGGATTCATACCTTTTCCAAGGGTATTAGCATGTAAATGAATGTAATGGATTTGACTGAAATTCGAACTCGACTCTCTGATTCCTCAATCTGAGCCGCTATACATTATTCCACCATGCCTCCAACTACTTCAAATAAAAGGTTAGAAAGGAAACCCCCATCAATACTGTAAAGAGGAATAACATCTACTGGATATGTCAGTCAGTCAGTAAAGTGCCATATGTGATACACACTTGGGTAATCATGTATTTTTCGATACATGACTAACTAGACAGAAGATTTTTCTTGCAGTAGGCTGCCATTTCTTCCTGTGGTAAACTTGTTAGCAACTAAGGCTAAAGTTTGTCCTACTATTCAAGCCATAGCTGAGGGGGTCGGAGGTGAAGAGATGGATTCATAACTTTCCCAAGGGTATTTGTGCGTAAGTGAATGCACTGAACTTGAGTTGAATTCAAACTTGGATCTCTGAGTTCTAATTCTAAGCTGATATCCATTAAATCACAATACACATCTAGGACATAAGAAGCCTATTTTTCTGAAAATTTTTTTGAAAGATTTTATAAACTTCAGCCGACAATAATACTGGCTGCTCAGTGAATGAATGCTAAATGTTTCTTTATAAGGAAATAGCTAACATTACTGTTGTAACCTAGGGAAGGTTACTGAATAGAATAATCACATGAAGGTTGGTAATGAATGATAATACTTAGGACAAGAACAACACATATAAGATTCGCCAGTAGTGCGTAGAAGAAATAGTCAACTGCTAGAAGTGAGTCAAGTGAATTCCACAATGAATCTCCAACTGCAGGCCAACATTCAGTATTTACTACTGTAGTTATGGGAATGGGGGCATATCCATTATTGTCCATAAGTATGCTACAACAATTACTATTACCATATCTGAGTTAATTATGCAATGCTGAAAATATATTTTATTTTTCTTCATGTAAAAATGATTGCAATAAAAAGCTTTTTTTTTTACAAAATTTATTATTGAAACATAAATTCATATAAAGTATGGATAGTGAGAAACATATTTTCAAAATATAAGGTCAGAGTAAAAGTTCATCTTATTTTTTTGAATAGGTGGCATTTGAATGTATAACCTTATTTCACAGGTTACTGGAATTTATGTGTAGCTCTGGGGAGGGTAAAGTGTTTCGCAGTCATTCCCACTTACGATTAGAACCAACTGTCCAGAGGTGGTTCACTAGTTTTAGAATTGAAAGATTTTATCTGGAAGGCCAACAAAGTTTCAAGTGGCCTGTAGTTATCATTGAACAAAGCAAAATGCTGATTAAAAATAATCCTGGTCACATGACATGGGACATTGCAAAGATAATCTACATATCTCATTGTAAGACATTTGAAATTACTTGGATATGTGAATTGCTACCATCATAATTTAACAGAAAAACATAAAATACACTGAATTTCCATCTATGATTTCCCTGCTCAAATGCAACAAAATGATCCATTTTTGAAAAGAATGATCAGAGGTGATGAAAAATGGCTTCTTTACAACAATGTGAAGTGGAAAAGTTCATGAGGAAACCTAAGCCAGTCACAAGTGATGCCATGTTTCTGGTAGGATTGCAAAGGGTATGGAGAACTCCTTTCACAAAATCAGACATTGAATATTGTTCCAAATTGAAGATATTAGAGGCAATAGTCAAAAGAAAGTGCCTGGAATTGACCAATTGTAAGGATATTGTCTCACATCAAGACAATGCCATGTTTTTGTAGACTTGGTAGAAATTGGTAAAACCTATCTGAGATGCTTGCAATACTCATCTGACCTTACACATTTAGATTAGCCTTTATTTCAATCCCTTCAAAATCTTCTTAATAGGAAGGATACCAAATTCTAGTTTCATAAATATATGCAGAAATATCTAAAAATTGTCTTTGAATTTCACTTTAAAATACTACAAACTTCTGTTTCTGTAGTGGATTAGTAAATAGGATTGTATCTATTTGCATGATATAACAATATATAATTATGTATAATTTAATGTATCAACAAACAGTATTTAGAAAAATATGACAAACTGGAAAGATTTTTTGTGATGTGTTTGAAACTACCTGTGTCTCTCATTTCGTGCACATGTTTAGACATGACAATGTCAATAAAGCCAAGTCTGATGAAATCTTAGCAGATGAAACACATCATGAAAAACCTTCTCCAGTTTCTCATATGTTTCTAAATATCTATTTGCATATATTATTTCATGGTAATTGTTTGAATGAGCTCTTTGCTATGGTACCTAGAGTTTTTTTAAATTTATGCAGAGCACTAGACTGGCAGCAAGATCTCATCAATTTATAGTTGAACTGGCTAGATATAGCCATAAATTCTATGCTAACAGTTGCTTCTCTTGCACTTCTCACTTGTAGAAATTCCTTCTGGCTCCATGCTTTCCAGCCAACTTTAATCTGCAAAAATTCAAATGCAATGTCAATCACTATCTACTGTAAACCTGATTACTCTCTTCTCTTTCTACTCATCATTAATGTTTCTATTTCTAATTCTTCCACACCCTGTAACCCCTTGTGTTTTAGTGACTTGCATGGGGTGATACTAATTAAAAAAAATGTTAAGTAGAAGACATAAGTGTATAGTAAACTAAGGCAAGTAAGAAGTTGACTAAATATGACATGTTGTAGAACAACACAATACAACAGCTCCAACCAAATAAAAAGAAAGAAATACTCATCAAAAATGAATGCAGTGTGACCAGTACTAATCCCATACCAATCCTGTACTAATCCTGTACTGTTGGGACCTGAGGAATGATGGATTAGTGAAAATGCTGAATCAAAAAAGGATTATCTTTGAACAAGAATCAAGCAGAAAGTTCAACTTCTTGAAGTTACTCAAAGCTTAAACGACTTTATAAAAACTTTTTCTAATTCCTAACTTTTGTCTTCCTTTGTTTTTCTTACACAAATCTGTCTCTTTGAAGCACTTTTGGCAAAAATAAATAAGTAGAAGAAAATGGCAGTTTTTCATTTAGTTTCTTTATATCACACACTGTTGAAGAGCCAGTGTTATTATAGTTGCATAAGCTTTTCACTGATATGTTACTGTCCAGTTTTTACAAGAGTTCAACTTAATCTTTAATCGATAATGTGCAATGTTTTTGCTTTGCAACACAGGATGCACTTCCTTTATTCACTGGGGATAAATAAGAGCAAATAATATTATTTGAGGCAGAAGAATACGCAGGAATCACTTGCCTATATTTACAAGAGTATACAAATGTGTAGACAGATATTGTGAAACTAAGTTGGTTAGCCATGGAGATTTAAAATTTAAAATTACTGTGCTAAATTCAAAATCAGCACTAAATTCTTGAAGGTATTAGATTACTGAAATAATAATGTTTCTAATAATCATTTATCAATTCATTTTCAAAATGCAACAATTATTACCAATTAAAAACTGCCCAAACATTATTATGGTCAATCCATAAGGATGTTCCACCTCTTCACCATAATAGTTTAATACTCTTCGGAATATCAGTGTGATGCTGATCATATAGGGAAAAACAGTTAAATTTTGGAAGTGAGAATAAGTCAACATGTACTGGCCAATATTTCCAATGGGTAGACAAATATCATGAAACCAAGTTGGTGTGGTGGCCAAGGAGATTTAAAAATTAAAATTAGAGTGGCCTGTGAAATTCATAATCAGCGCTAAATTCTTGAAGGAATTAGATTACTGAAATAATAATTTGTCTGCCAATCATTTATCAATTCATTCTCAAATGCAACAATTATTACCAATTATTTACAGCCCAAACATTGTTATTTTCAATCCATAAGGATGTTCTTTTCAACATATTAGTTTAATAATTTACTGTTTGGATTATCAGTGTGATGCTGACTATATAGGTAGAACCAGTCAGATTTTGGAAGTGAGAATAAGTCAACATGTACCAGCCAATTTTTCGAAAGGGCAATTTAATCATTTAAGAATGTATCTTAACATATCTCTCAAAATTTATTTTATTAAATGAGTATCAATGAACCTTTCAGCAAACACCCTATCTGGTGCTTCTGTTATGTATTTAGAGATTCTTGATAAAATTAAAAGAAGAATACAAATTGTTATCGGTCCTGGCTTGGTATCTCAGTTCCAGTCATAACATAGCTTCCCTATGCCTTTTCTATAAATATTTTCATGGTAATTATTCTAATAAGCTTTCCTGTTTTCTACTTAGATTTTTTAATTTAAGTACATTACTATATTGTCAACAAGGTTTCATTTTTACAGTTGAAATGGCAATGTGTAACTGTAGGTCTTTTCTACCATACTTCTCAACTGTGAAACTCTCTTCTGGCTTCTTGCAACTTTGATTTTCAAAAATTGTTATTTTGTGTCTTCTTAATTCCTGTTCTTTTATTGTTAAAACAAAAAGAAATCTTTCCCATCACCTTAAATTTACCTCCTTGTGAAAATACTTTCATGGTAGTTTTTTTGTTTCTTTATAAAATGATAAATAATAAATCTTTATTAGATGGTAAATTATGAATATTGCATTGCAGCTAGTTTACCATAAACATGTAAATATAAAATTAATCATTTAAATAAAAACACAATCTAGCAACTAAATAGTGTGTAACATTTTTGTTAATAAAATTCTAAACATAGCATTTTAAACAATAAACATTGCAAAGGGAAAACTATCTTTTTGACATGCTGCTTTTTTGCTGGTCTGAAGATAAAAATTTTACAAACACACACACACACACACACACACGCACACACACATATATATATATAATATATATATATATATATATATATACATATATATATATATATATATATATATATATATATGTTTACACAAAAAATATCTTGAAATAGTAAAGAGCAAATTTATTCAATAAAATCGCCATTTGTTTCAACCATGGCCTCTATATGACTGGATTATCTTGCACCTCTTCTGGATGGTCTCCTTGTTTAAGTTGGTGAATGCTACCATAATTCTTGCCTCCAGTTCATCTTTGGCATTACAAGGAGTTTCCTTGGTCTATTGTTCAATTGCACCCCACACATAATAATCAAAAGTGTTGCAGTCTGGGAAGTTGGCCATATAATGGAATGATGTGGTTGCTGAAATTGTCTGTCAGCCATAACTGGGTTCTCCTGCTTGTGTGGCATGTTTCAGAGACATAGGGTCTTTCAGTAGCCACCCTCTTTACCCAGGGCAGCACTACCTACTGAAGGCACTTGATATAGGTCTCTGTGTTGATTCTGAAGCCCCATGAGGAGATGAATTAAGGCATAATATCGCCATCACTAGTGAGCATTCCAAATACTTCCATAATCACCATTAAACTCATCCAATTCTTTCCAAACCCTTTGCATTGTCCTCACATTGAGACCCAAATAATCTGAAATGTTTATATTGGAGCTTCCCCTGCAAATGCCAAGCAATACAGCATGCTATTTCCAAGTTTCTTTCAGAGAGAATTAAGTCAAGGTACATTTTTCTCACAGACGGTCCCCAACTGACCCTACTATACTGTGCAGTCAACAAAATCAAAAACAAACAACACGCATGTATGAAATTAAAAATATAAAATGGTGACAGTTTACCCATCACCCCCCTCTCTCTCTCTCTCTCTCTCTCTATATATATATATATATATATATATACCAGGTGTAACAGCAAAATTGTCCAAATCATGTAACAGCAAAATTGTTGAATTGTTAGATTAAGCTTTGTAGTGTTGTATCTTAGAAATGATTAAAGATATCTTACCAGAATTCTCCAAGGTTTTTCTAGCACTACTAAGAATAAGAATGTATTTAACTCTAAATTGAAATGATGATCCCTCTTGCTGTTGTGACCTCCTGATCCAGTTTTTCTCTCTACTGTTCACTCTTTTTTAAACTTATACACTGTTCTCTTGATGGTTCTTGAATGGAATTTGATCATGAAAGTTGGCTCCATTACTGATCTTTTTCCTCTTACCATTGCTCAGTTGGGAAGACTTATTGGTTCTGGCACAAAACGATTTTAACCTGTTCAATTTTTAGCTGAATAACTCAAAAGGTTTTTCAGTGATTCTTACGAAAAAATAGTGTCTTAACTGAAAACCTAGAAAAAAGAAACTCAGTTAGTTTAGATATGCAAAATTTTGTGGGACATGTAGTTACACAATTTAGACAATTTTGCTGTTACACCTGGTATATATATATATATATATATATATATATATATATAATTATTTATTTGAAAATTATAACATAAATATGTTATAAAATCACTACAAAAATAGCCATGAAGAATGTCAACATCATCACTTGATAAGACACCAGAGGTATTGAAACAAAATGGCTATTTTTGTAGTGATTTTATAACATATTTGTTATAATTTTTAAATAAATAATTATATTTGCTCTACTCTCTATTGAGCACTCTTTTAAGAATAGTAATTGTTGGTTATTGAAATTTATTCCGTACACACCAATCATATACTTGGGTATATATATATATATATATATATATATATATATATATATATATATATATATATATATATATATATATAATGTATGGCATGGTACAGTGTGTTTTATATAAAAAAAATTAATATATTTCAATGAAACTTTATGCACAGTTAGGCACATAAGTTATAAAAATGACTTGATGTGGCCACTATTGGTTGCCACCATTTTCTTCAGATGGAACCAGAAATTGCACCAGGCATTTACGATGGCATCCCTGTTCATGTTATCCATGATGTCCCTCATGGCTGCTTTGAGAGCCTCCTTGTTGTTGTAGGGCTTGTTGTTCACCTCTCTCTCCAAGACGCTTCACACAAAATAGTTAAGAGGATTGCAATCTGGTAATGAAGTGTAGAGATATAAGTCAGGTAACCAGTGGCACAGCGAGAAAAACAATATGCTCATTTGTTCCCCAGCTGATGCCCATTTCTTTGGCAATTTCCCTCATTTTTTTGCTGTGGTTCTCCTTGGCAATCTCAACAGTGTTCATGATTAACTTGGGCATCCTGGTGGTGCCAGAGCACTTCTTACGAATCTTGTGTTTTAGCCTGAAATTGTCCTTGTCATCTGAGGCCACATATGCTTTGTTTATAAATTCGAGGGGAGGGTTGATCATAGCAATCATTCCTAGGGGTTGAAAACAACTGGGTTCTTTCCCCTATTTTATGCATGTCCTCCTGACAGAAATCAAAGGGGCAAGAAATGATAAATGGTAGCTTTTTTTTTTTTTTTCACTTTTTAGGTTTACCACTTTATATATATATATATATATATATATATATATATATATATATATATATATATATATACTAGCCAAATTACCTGTGGCTTGCTACTTGTCACATTTTTTTTTTTGTAAGAAAATGATGATTGATTTTAAATCATTGTTATAATTTTGGGAGAAAAATGATGTATTTCAATATCACTCAATGATCCTGTTGATGTGACCTCTATCTTCTGGCTTTCTCCTACTATAGTGTGCATTCACTTGAATGTTCTAAGAAGGATGGTCCTCTCTCAGAGCCACAGGGTTCATTCACTTGAATGTTTTAAGAAGGATAGTCCTCTCTCAGAGCTATAGTGTGCATTCACATGAATTTTGTAAATAAAGCTTGTATTTTTGCCCAATCTCTGTGTTTATACACAAACTACAACAGCTAGAAGTCAATTAAGATTTCACTTAATGAACCTGTAACATTTTTTTATGATTTTCTCTCTATTCCTATTATCTTCTCTTATTTTAATCCTAATTTAAGACTGCCTCATTTAAGATTTCTTTGACTCAGTCTTAAACTTGATAATCATCATATTTTCTAAGACTTGACATGTGTCTTTTTAATTAAACAGATAAAAGGATAATTTTTGATAATTATTCATTTTGATCTTTGTTTTCAATTGAATACAAATAGTTCAGGTGCAGCAATTGTTATTTTTGGTCCTTGCCTGAAGAATTAAACAAAAGACTTGAGCTAAAAAAAAATATTTTCTACCTATAAAAATCTACAAAGGAGCTCATCTTAAAATACTATATTAATACTTTTCAGCTTGAACAATTCTTCTTTTTTTTTTCTGGCTTCATGTCTGCCTCCGTAAATTCAGTTCAGAAAAGATAAAGTTTCTGCTCTTTAAACATTGTTTTTTTTCTCCAGAGTAAATTCATCTTGACAGAGTTGAATTTACTAAAAATAAGAAAATGAAAGAAGGAAAACAAAAATTAAAAGAATGTCTTTAAACTTAAATGCATGAGAGAATAAATAAATTGGTAAGGCATACAGATATGTTTTCATTATCTTCTGTATAAAATCACAGACATGTCAAGTTGCAGAGGATAACCACTGACACAGTAAGCGTCTGTCAGTATCATGTGACTATGGTGTATATCAGGGTGGTGTATTAATCCATGTTGCAGATTCCTTGTCATGCACATTTTGCATTTCTTCACCACCCACAAGGTGGTTTATACTGCATTTATGATGAGCAGGATTTACTCACAGTTTTCAGAAAAGGGTTCTTAACCTGGCTTGTTCAACAGTTTGAACAAGGCCAGTACACTTAAAGCCTCGATCACGATGACTTACAACTTTGTGGACATGTAGCTGAGTGTTAGTCTCAGAATCTTAGTATTTTGACCATAATGTCAAAAAACAAAACTCAGATTTGTCCAAGATCTTCAGTGAATACAAACAACAAATCTCATAACTGTCTCTATTTCTTAGATGACGTATTGTAACTATTTACTCTACTTACATTGTGTGAACTGCTGTCCTCATATTCACAATGTTTCAGCAGTCTTCTTCAGCTGACATACATTGGAATTTTAAACTGAACTCTTTTTTTGTCCATTTTTTCTGGATAACTCAGTTTCAGTTATCTCCCTTTATCAACACAACTCTATGGGTTTTGGTTCATCACTGCTATGGCTGGGTATTGAACTCACAACTCTTTGGATCAAGTCATTGGATTACTTCAACCAACACTTTTAGCCACATGTGTCCTTGGTGACATCATTGTATGAATTTTTGAGTCTTTAATGTCTCAGTACATATTTTTACCAGAGCTCATATTACAATTTTTAGTTATTATTATTGTTTTTCTCTAGCACTCTGTATTACAGGCTTTATTGTATTCTGTCTGACATGAAGTGGAAAGACTATATTGACTCCATTGCTAGATCAGATCCTAAGAAAGTTGGTGAGACAATCTTTCTCTGTGGAATCTATCTTGCATATGTATAAGTCTACTATTTGCCCATGCTTAGCATATTGCTGCCATATATGGTCTGGTGTCCCTGTTTGTCTACCTGGAGCTTCTTCATAAGATCCAAAGAAAAATCAGCAATATTTTTGGTCCTGATCTGGGAGCTCAGCTTCAGTCACTTGCCCACTGCCTCTCTGTGGTTTTTTTTTATAAATATAAATACTTTCATGCTAATTGTTCAGATGAGCTCTTTGCTATTGTATCTAGTCTGTATGAACTTAAGTGCAATATGAAACAGGCGGCAAGATTTCATCAATTTACAGTTGAGCTAGCTAGCTATAGATGTAACTTCTATTCTGACAGTTTCTTTTCTTGCATTTATTACATGTTGAACTCCCTCTTGGCATCATGCTTTCCAGCTAACTTTAATTTGCAAAAATTTAAATGTAATGTCAATGGCTATCTGCTGTCGTCCTGATTGCTCTTTTTTCTTTCTACTCATTACTAATGTCTCTGTTCCTAATTCCTCCACACCTTTTAACTCCTTGCATGTTAGTGGCTGTACTCTCTTGCTTGGAGTGATTCCAATTAAAAAAAAAAATGAATCTCATTTTTTTGGATAAAAACGTCCTCCTATAACGTATTACCTGAGAGATTAAAGTTTGATTTTATGATGTATAATTAATTATATTTTTTATTGATTGATTGATTTCTTTTTTTTTTTTACAGCTTATCAACCTTTTGCAGGTTATTAAAAGCCAGAGAAGGTTTTTAGATAGAATTTTTTGGAGATAAAAATGATTTACTGATACAAGTCCTACTAATTAACATATAGCTAGAGTGAGAAGAGGTTGATTCATATCTTTGCCAAGGCTATTTTCACCTAGGTAGATACAACAAAATAGACTGGAACATGGCTCTCTGATCTCCAATTATGAGCTGTTATCCATTACACCATCTTAAAGCACCTGGTATTGCCAAGCTTTTAACTGGCTCTTTACTAACCAGTCTTGAAGTTGCTAAATTTGGTGATCACATTAAAAACAGTGTTTCAATGTGAACGTGGTTTGTCCTGATCTGGCATCCTGTTTGCAGTTGCTGTCTCACAGACTTGCTGTGGCTTCCCTCTGTATTTTCTACAAGTACTTTCATGGCAACTGCCCCAACAAACTACTTTTACTGGTTCCCAAACTACATGATTTTAAGGTTGGCATTTTGGTCCCACCCTTTCACTATCAAAATGTCTAAATGTAGCCATCTCTTCTACTCCAAGAGCTTATCTCACACCTCCTGTCAATGGAACTCCCTTCCTATCACTTGCTTCCCTGATAGCTACAATCAAATATTCTAATGTAATGTCAATCAACATCTTCTGATGCCTTGACCTTGATCTCTATCCTTGTCTTTATCTGTTTCCCAAACACTCCTCTTTACTCTTACTCTCACTCTCTGTAACCCCTTGTGTGCTAGTGGAACCCCCATGTTGCTTGAGGGGATTTGCTTAAAAAAAAGAATATGGCTGTAAATGAATTACATTTTTAAAGTTCATCTTGTGCAACAGTTACAGACATAAAAAAAAGAAGAGTTTAAACAATTTCAAACTTCCACTGATGTTCCATATGTTCTTTTCAAACACACACATACATAGACATGTTTTTTTTTAGGAAGAACAGGGATTAATCTTGCATATGTTTATTTCATGCCCATTCCTTTGGGAAAAGCATGTATTGACGTCTTTAAACATACACATACATAGACATGCTTTTTGTTGGGGCAGGACAAGGATTAATCTCACATATGTTCATTTCATGCACATTTCTTTGAGAAAAACATGCATGGAACTTTTCATGCATACACATATATAGATAAGTTGATTTACGACAGGGATTAATCTCACACCAAGCATGATGGGTCCTGTCTGACAAAGGATTTTTCACAATGATTTGAGGCAGTGTTTTACAATGCTGAAAGCTCTTCCTGATGACCAACTTAGACACTCACAGAAGTCCAAATAAAACGTGAGGAAAACGTTTGTCAAGAACTCATCTCTAGGAAGGTTACCATTTCTACACTCCTTCCCATTTCTAAATATCTGAACAAAGTTTTGTCCCTGGCAGTCCACAATGTTTGAGTAGACGTTTATCCCTTGTTTCGTATTTAGGATGTGGTTTATGGTTCCATATTTAATTTCATTTTTTCTTTCCACAGTAGGAGTAGATTGGATTTCCCATCTTCTGGTTCACACTCAACCCCAATATTTTGAACAAGAGTAGAGGTTTATCCCTTGTTTCCTCTTTAGGATTGGGTTTCTGTTTCCTTCTAAAGTCTTCTTCAACTCTATACTTCTAACTTCTCCACCTAAACTCTGACTTTTTATTTACAATTTATTTGCAATTTTCTTCAATAGGAGTAGATAGGTTTGCCTATCATCCAGTTCACACTCCTCCCCTGTCTTTTAAATGGGTGTAAAGATTTATCCCTTTTTTTCTGTTGAGGTTTGGGTTTCCAGTTCCTTCTGACATCTTTTTATTCTCTTTCTCTCGCAGTATCCCCTTGCATCTTAGTAGTATTGCCACCTTGCTTAATATGGTAACTCTTATTCTGTAACCCTCTACTTCTACTTGGGCCTTGTACAGGCTGAAGACCATTGTAAAACAAAAAAAATTCAGTCAGGTCAAGGATTATTTCCTGCTGCTGGTACCATATCACACAATAAGGTCAATCACTATTTGGAGAGAAGATGAACACTTTTAAATAATCCTGCACATGTTTAAAAATATAAAAATACTCCAGCATGCCACTGAGATGATCTAATTGATCATGAGACTTCTTTTTTGTACTATACGCCTTTAGGATGTGGATGGTCATGGCTCTCCACAACTTTTCTAGTTCAAAGCATTGTTTATTTCCTTACTCACTCACCCATTCACTGTTCTGCCATCCATTTATACAAACTCAGTAGGGATGTTACTTGCTGATTCTCTCTGCTCTTCTTGCCTTCAATATTTTCTGTGAAGACTTTTTCAAGTTCTCTTTTTTCCTTATCAGTCCCACAAATTTCTACTATCTTTTTCTGATTCTAAGGGTTTAATTATTTTTGCATTAATGTAGATATCCTTGGATCTACATTGTTCCTAATTTTCACCAACAACTTTCTTGATATCATCAGTTCTCAACTCGGTATCTGTTGTAGCATACCTACAGACGATAATGGGTATGTCCCCATTCACATAAATACCGTAGTAAACATTGTATATTGGTCTACAGTTGGAGATTCATTGTGGAATTCACTTGACTCACTTCCAGCAGTTGACTACTACTTCTACACGCTGCTGGAAAATCTTATGTGTGTTGTTCTTGTCCTAAGTATTATCGTTCATAACCAACCTTTGTGTGATTATTCTGCTCAGTAACATTCCCTAGGTTAAAACTGTATCTATACTGATGACACAACTATTTACTCCTAACTTAATGGTAACTCTGATCAGTTCAATAAGGTCAAATTGGCAGCTGATCTAACAAATGACCTACAGTCTGTTGTTAATTGGGGCAAGGAATGGCTCTAAGACGAAACAGCTGTCTTTAAATCATCTTAGAGAATCTAGTTTATCTTTCACCAGTATGACTGATACTAATCTTCAGGGGAGTGATTCATTGTGCTTTCTCAGTCTAACATTTTCTGCTGGGGTGGGGATAAAAACTGAAATATCAAAAGGCATGGTATGTGGAATTAGAGCAATCTACACTGGACTTAATCTGGGCTTAATAAAGGGTTCAGTTTGAAATTCCAACAAATATCACCTGAAGATGATTGGAGTGTACAATGGCCGAATGTGGCAATAAAGATGAGGACAACAGTTGAAATGATGTAAATAGCGTAAATAGTTACATTACCTCATCTCGGAAATGTAGACAGAAGATATATCATCATTTACTTGATGCAATTTGTAACTGAATTTATCATTTGCCCAAATTTTATAATAATTTTCTTTCTTTTTTTCTTGACTAGGTCATCAGAGCATACCATCACACTGACGGTGTGTCAACCTTATGTAGAAAATGTAAGTATCCAAAAGTTTTTTCCTTATAATAACCAATGACATCACAAGTAAAACATCCAACAAACATTTAATTTGTTCAAGTAATATATATATATATATATATATATATATATATATATATATATATATTTGCTTTCATAAAATTATCCTTTGGAAAGATAGGAATCATTCACTATATTTTCCATCAATGATTTTGTTGAGATCAGTCTACACAAGTCTTCATTTAACAACACATCGTTTAAATGAAACATTAAAAAAAAGTTATTCTCTGAAGAAAAAGTAGAAGCAGAACATCAGTTGAAATAACATTTATGCAGAGTGCCATCGATAAATTGTCTTCTAGATTATTCAAAAATGAAAATAATTCTGACATCTCATTTTCACAGATATATTTACCAAAATTACATAAAGATATCTTGAAATTCTAAAGAGTAAATTTATTCAATAAAATTACCATTGGCTTCAACCACAGACTCCAGATGACTTCAGTATCTCTTGCGACTCTTCTGGACAGTCTCCTTGTTTAAGTTGGGGAATGTTACAATAATCCTTGCCTCAGTTCATCTTTGGTGTTACAAGGAGTTTTGTTGGTCTCTCACTCAATTGTGCCCCACACATAATAATTAAGAGGTTTGCAGTCTGGGGAGTTAGGTGGCCAGATGTAAGGGGTGATGTGGTTGCAGAAATTGTCTGACAGCCATGACTGGGTTTTCCTGCTTGTGTGGCATGGTGCAGAATCCTGTTGCCTGACATAAGGTCTTCCAGCAGCCACACTCTTGATCCATGACAGCACTGCATCCTCAAGACATTGATGTAGACCTCCATGTTGAGTCTGAGGTCCTCACCAACATATTCAGGAGTTCTTTTCTTATCAGAACAAGTTTTCCTAACTACTTTACCTTCATAAACTATTTCCAGATCCTCTGCACTTTCCACAGATTGACATCCAAACACTCCAAAATGTTCATATTGGAGCTTTCAGCAAGTACACCATTCCATTTCTAAATTTCTGGTGGAGGGAATTGCGTCATGGTGCTCTTTTTCTCAGAGATGATTCTCAACTGACCTTACTATACTGTACAGTTAACAAAATACAAAAACAATGTGCATGCACGAAATTAAAAAATAAAATAACAACAATATTCCCATCACACCGTGTATATTCTTTTCAGAAATATACAACAATAAAATTTTAAATTTTCCTTACAGTGAAATTTGTTTTATCAAGTAATTAGGGGTTATTACTGCAGTGTAAAATGTATGAACAGACTTACTTAATGATGGCCAGCCTAATGTATTTGTGAGTTTGGATACAAAGACTTAGTCCGCAGCTGCTTGTTATCCCTTTTGTTGTGTGCATGGACAAGACCTTAGTCTGTGGCTGCTGGTTGTCATCTCTTCCATTGTGTGCATGGGTATGGGTACATGTGTTTGTATATGTAAACAAAACAGGCCTCCAAGATTGTTTTGAATCCTGTAATGTAGTATACTTCTATTTTTACATCCATAAGGGAGATCCAAAATCTAATTTCACCTAGAGGTGTGAACTTTTTTTGAAAATCTTTTTTCTTGAATTTGTTCGAGTGGTGAAGGGAGTTATTGTTATTTTGTAAATGGTCCAAAAATAACAAATAGTAGGTCAACAACTACATCTGCCAACCATGTTGGTATTTGCCCTATTTATTTGTTCATCCAACAAACCTTTTCATGGAATTTTATTGATTGAAATATATATATATATATATATATATATATATATATATATATATGAGATTTAATTTCTATAAATTAAATAGCAAAACAAGGCCCTCAAGCCTTGGTTGGTAATCATTCTACAAGGAAAATTGAATTAAAAACTGGTTAGACATGAGCCTGATAACTTGTAAAATCGTATTTGTTACAGAAAAAACAGCAGCAAGACAGGTGTGGTAACCTTTAATTTAGGGGTGAGCAAATAAGAAATTGCAAGCAAAAATTACTTCACAGGAGGGGGCAAATTATTTTTTGAGGTATGAGGCTCCTAGGGTACCTTCTTGGTGCTGGACATAACATGGTGAGGCAGTAGTTCTATTCTCAACAGGGAAGTCTCATGGCACACGGGAGGAAGGGATATACCAAATACATTAGAAATTACTATAAAATATTTTGCAAATTATTTCTTTTTATACAAAACATGATATAATGCAGGATTTATTAAGTAATGTAATCACCTATTTGAACTCTAATCTATATATAAAATTCTGTGACTACTGTTAGTCCATCTGTCTGTTCGTTTGTCCATCACACTCTCTAAAATTGACATACATTGACTAATCAAAACCAAATTTTGGGGAGAAGTGCAAATAGGTAAGGCGAATACAAAGTACAGGTGGTTTTTACTAGGGTATGTAACTTAGTACAATAAATTTTCTTTAATTTTTTTTGAAAAATTAAAATTTTTATTATTTAACATACAAAGTACTCCCATTGTTTTAAAAATAATTTAATGATTAAAATAACAGATACTTATTTAATAAAAATGTAATATTGTTTTTCAAATATCTTTTCTTGAAATTTTTATATATGCATGAATCCAGTTTTCAGTTTGCCCTTTGTTTGTGAGAACTATAAACAAATCACATGGTCAGACACTTCAAAAAGTTGAAATTTGGCTCCAGAAAGAAATATTTACACATGGCCAGTTGTATGTTGCCTGCTCAAGAGTAAGAAATCCTAAGAATTTATTCTTTGCTGTTTAAAAGGAAAAAAAAGAAATTTTCTTTAAAAATATTGTTTATCATGAAGTCCTATAAAATTAGATTAAATGAAAGAAATTATTAAACTGCAAAGTAGGGTCTTTATCATAGTATTTGTTCAAACAAATCAGCTTATTCAGCTTTCATCGATTGGTTTGTAAAATTGACAAAAAGTAGAGTTTGTAAATATCAACTAAACATGTTAGCGATAACTTCAACACTACTAAATACTGTGAAGATTTCAACTTGTGTTAGTATGTTGCAAAAAATTCTAGTTATTCAAATTTAATATTTTTTGAAAAAGAGTTCAAGGTTTCATAAATATATAACTTTACATCTTTGACCAGAGTGCACATCTGTTATTAACAGTAATGTCAGACATTACCTTATAAGGACATTTGGTATTTGTTGACTGAGCAGCAAGTGCTATTTTCTATTAAAACAAGTTTTCAGTAAACTAGGTTTCTAAATTCCAATAACTGTTATTCCAGTATTGATGGGGGTTTCCTTCCTAACCTTTTGTTTGGAGTATCAGTATCTTGATTATGTTATTATTTTCTCTGTAAGTTACATGTGCTATCCACTTTAGTTGTTGCTGCTGTTGAAAGTTCTCAAGTGATGTTGTTTCTGGTATTTGGTACAGTTCTTTGATTGTGGTTCTGTGGTACCAGTCCACAAAGTTCAAAGAAAGATGGTCCTCTCTAAGACCTACAGGATCTTAGAAGCCATTTTTAATCATTGATCAGAGAAAGTTTTTTTATGCAGCTGACAGTATGAATATTTCTTAACAAGTTTGTTTTTTTGCTATTCTCATGTCTCTGAAATGAAATAAAAGGAAATAAAAAGAGTTGATCAACATGATGGCATGATCATGTTGAAATAATTTTTGCAAGTGTTAAGCAACTCTATGAGTGCTGCTGATGCCATGTATTCCAGTACTGCCTGGTTTGGTAATTAGAAACTAAACTGCTTCCTCCACCAGGCTTTTCTGGTGAGGAGGAAGGCTAGACATGCAGCAGGATTAAAACCAGAGTTTGTCAACATTCATACAAACCTTTCTGTAAGGTCAATGGCCCTCTAGCTCAATAGGATACAATCGACTCCATCGCTATGGATGCAGCCAGTGCAGTGATGACACAGCATCATTGGGTGGAGAGATTACTACATTTAAGTCAAAAACTAGGGTGGAGGATTCTCTTGATGGAAAAAATGGCAATGTGTTCAATGTGAGCCTTCAAGTTGGACATCAGTTGTGATTTGACCTGGAGATGGATGGGCTCCGCCAGGTCTACTTACCCAAGAAATGTTAAGCATAAATTAAACACAGAGGATGCTCAGCTGTGCAATGACACTACAATCACAGCCAGTGATGATGAGGATGATGATGATGGAGGAAAAGGAGGAGAAGCGATTTTACATGAATATATTTGAGGAGGCATGGTGGAGTAATGGTTAGTGGCTTGGATTGAGGAATTGGAGAGCCGAGTTCGAATTCCAGTCGAATCCATTATATTCACTTACATGCTAATACCCTTGGGAAAGGTATGAATCCTATTCTTCTCTCCACAGCTATGGGTAAATAGCAGGACAGATTGGCCTTGGATGACAACTGGTCTACCACAGAAAGAAATGGCAACCTACTGCGGGAAAAAATCTGCATCATCAGTCATGTATCGAAAGATACATGATTGCCTAAGTGTGTAACACACGTGTTGCATAACTGACTGATTTGGGAAGAATATTAGAATAATCCAGAACCTATAATGGCAATAAACCACCTGCATACAAATAGAAAATCAATAAATATACAAAAATAGAAAGTGGTGTAAGACAAGAATGTCTTCTCATTGGACTTATTCAACTTATACAATCAGGCGATGCTGAGAAAATTAGAAGTCCTATCAGGATTTAGTATATCTTAATAACATGAGATATGCAGATGATAAAATGTTGATAGTAGATACAGAAAGGAAAGTACAAGGACTTCTACAAAAGGTAGTGAGGGAAAGCAAGAAGAAAGGACTAAGCATCAATTGCAAGAAGACTGAATGCATGGTTGTTAGTAAAAAGGAACAGTCCAATATGCAAATTACAAATTGGAGGCACCAAAATCAAACAAGTACAACAATTTAAATATTTTGGAAGTCTTTTAACAGAGGACCAAAAATGCGACACCAAAATCTGAAGCTGCATTGGAATAACTAAATATGTCTTCCAAAAATTAAGCAATTAAGAAACTGAAAAAAAATGTTAGAATCAAATAAAAAGTACTGAACCATTATGTATTATCAGCCCTCCTATATGGCAGTGAATGAAGAAGAAGAGACTTGAAGCAACAGAGATCTGGTTCTACAGAAGGATGCTGAGAATACCATGGAGCGAACATGAGAGCAATGATAAAATTTTAGAGAAAATAGAAATAAAAAGCAAACTTAGCATTAGAAAGAGACAGTTGAAATTTCTAGGGCACATAATGTGGAAAGAGGGCTTAGAAAATTTGATACTCACAGGACATATTGAAAGTAAGAGGGACAAAAGGAAAACAACACATCAGTAAGTTTGAGTAAATGGATGGTTTAGGAGAGGTAACATAAAGACAAAATTTATCAAGCACTACAAAGGACAGGAAATTGTGGAGAGCCATAATCATCAAGTGCTAGTAATTAGATGACTTTTGGCACGTCAGTGTCACATATAGATATAGAATTGATTAATGCAGAGATTATATTGCAGAAGCAAAATAAATGATTAAAAACCAATCATTGTCCAACAGACATTATTGATTGAAATTAACTTCAGCATGTAGTATGAAGTCATTCATTAAAATATACATTATAAGCAAAGCCTATTAATTAAAGCAATTAAGAAGTTCACTTCCTTAATTAGTCTTTATGAGAATTAAGATACTTTACCTTGATGAACTCCAACCTATATAAACATAATTGTCATAAAAATGCAAAAAACAACAAAAGAAAATAAAAATGCAATCTGAGTTTTAAAAAACAAACATGGAAACCGAGTCTTAATCCTATTGAAGACAAATTAATTCTTATCTCCACTAAACATTTGTTTATATATATATATATATATATATATAGAGAGAGAGAGAGAGAGAGAGATATGTGGAGACTGAGATAGATAAATAGATAGATAGATAGATAGATAGATAGATAGATAGATAGATAACGTGGAGACAGATACATAGATATGTGGAAACAGATAGATAGCTATGTGGGTAGATAGATAGATGGGTAGATAGATAGATAGATAGATAGATAGATAGATAGATAGATATGTGGAGACAGATAAATAGATAGTTATGTGGAGACATAGATAGATAGATAGATAGATAGATAGATAGATAGACTGATGTGAAGCCCAAGATTTACTCAAGGTAAAGTTTTACTGAAAGATGTTGTTATCTCAATGATAAGAGTAAGGGGTAAGATTCAGTTTATGAGGATATGTGGGAAAGATAACAGTTAACTCTAGACTAACAGGTTAAGACTGTAGTGTATTGGAAATCATCCACTTGGGAGTTTGTTCTGCAATGTAGTAGTTTGTGGAAAGAAGTTGTTCAAGTAGAACTTACTTTTTACTCATGGAATTCGGAGGGAATATATATGGTTCACCTCATTGTACATGGTCTGGCTGGTCTTAGCTGTGAAGGTTATATTTGGTGGAACTAAGGAATGTAAGTTGTCAGAATATTTTCTATATCTAAACAATTCCATAACATGTCTTCTGAAGAATGGTATCAGAAATTTTGAAATCAATCGTATTGACCAGCTAAGATACGTGAAATTCAGAGTTGTGCTACCAATGAGGAAATAAATATATATTTATTATTAATATTAATTTTAGGTCTGTTATTATACAAGCA
This sequence comes from Acanthosepion pharaonis, assembly GCA_903632075.3. Lineage (NCBI taxonomy): Eukaryota > Metazoa > Mollusca > Cephalopoda > Sepiida > Sepiidae > Acanthosepion > Acanthosepion pharaonis. Next base: position 1,275,767 of record CAHIKZ030003131.1, read on the forward strand.
ATGTTTTATTAGAAACTGCACTCTCCTATCAATTTTGGCACACAAGGATCCAACAATCTCATTCAGTTTTTATGTTTGTGTCGTATGTATCCTGCTAGTGACCTGCATACAAGTCAACATCTAGTGCAAAAGCAAGGCTCTCAGGAGGATGGAATAGTCCATACATACCTTTTCACCCCTCCGGTATAATCCACTTTATACCAAAAATCACCTATCAACCAATCAACACTCTAGTTTCATCAAGCGAGACTTCTCATTGACTCAGACCCCAAGAACTGTAACAAGTTCACGCAAAAATGTCTTTTTGCACCCAGCGCTCTGGAGCCTATTTTCTTGACCAAAACTCTATAAATAGAAGAATCCGAATCAACTCAAGCAGTCAGAAGACTGTTCTAGTTCCACGTGCCATGTTTGATGGATGTCAGTTATCAGTTATCTCCTGCTAATTTTCCCTCTGAAAGTTCTCCACTCCCTTAACCGGATATTGAACTCATACTTTTTGGGTCCTGTCACTGGATCCAACCAACGCCTTTATTCACTGTGCCATGTGTCCTTGAGGACATCTGGGTGAGCGAAATAAAGGGTTCAGTTCGAAATTCCAACCACCTGAAGAAGACTGGAGTGTACAACGGCCGAAACGTGATAAATATGGCGACAAAGATGAGGACAATAGTCCAAATAATGTAAATAATGTACATAATACCTCATCTCAGAAAAATAGACAGATACTGAAAGGCCGAAATGTTGTAATAAATATGGCGACAAAGATGAGGACAATAGTTCGAATAATGTAAATAATGTACATAATACCTCATCTCAGAAATATAGACAGACTTCAATACTCATGTTTCTAAATTTGTTGTGGATGAACACCAACATCATTAACCCTGTCGATAAAATAACCTTCTGATACCCAAGATACATTCGCCAGGACATAGCAACAGGAATAGTTGCTGACACTTTTTACCTTGTCTTTCATCTCTTTGCTGACTGATTTCAAAATTTCTGATACCATGCTGGTGCAAATATCTCCAGTTATTTCTATCTAAGGCAGCTCACTTGAAGCTAGCATGAGGCACATTGACAGTTGGGAGGTTCTGTCCAACACTCCTTTTCCCACTGTCAAGCTGACTATACATACAGGACCTTAGGTATTCTGTTGTCACTCTTCCTTGCAAAATGATTAGCCCAGCTGACTGCATCAGGAAAGTCTCAATTCCATCAAGGGCGCATGAGAGAATCAGCATTAGACACCCTCTCATCAAAAGTATAGCCACAGATTTTACAGAAACAACTTTCGTGGAAGACATCCAACTGAATGATATTGGACTATCTATCTATCTATCTATCTATCTATCTATCTATGTTTAATTTATTTGTTTAAACATTATTTTTTTTAAATGAATACTCATATTTGAGTAGATGCTCTGTCTTTTATTTATTTATTAAACAGTATATGTATTTATTTCCATCTACCGTCCTGAATATTCAAGAAATCTTGATACAAAAATGTGTCCTCCAATCAGATCTAATTATGGTTTACCCATAGGGGATGCAGGTTTGAACCCTGTTGGAGGGCAAGTATTTTTCTAACAAGATTGCTTAAATAAAAACAGAGCGTCTACTCAAATTATAGTATTCATTTAAAAAATAACATTTAAACAAATAAATTAAAAATATATCAGGTTTAATCCATTTCTTATATATATATATAGAAATATATATATATATATATATATATATATTTATATATATTTCTAAATATATATACATCTTTATATATATATATATATATATATATATATATATATATTTCTAAATGTATATATATATATATATATAGGTAACTACACTCATCTCGGAAAACCTTTCTTGATTTGCTAATGGTCAAATCAATCTTGAAAAAAAAGAAAGAAAGAGCTATGAACATGAACATCTGTCGAAAATAATCGTACAGCATACAGGTCCAAAGCCCAAAGAAAATACCCTGATACGAGTAATCAACTAACTTAAAAGTGCTCAATACAAAAGTAGAGCAGACCTAGTCAAACCTAGAGAGCTAGACAAACCTACCAAGGTTTCACCTAAGCAGATCGTCAGTGAAAAGCTGGAAATATAATATATATACATATATATATATATATATATATATATAGCTGGAATATATATATATATATATATATATATATATATATATATATATATATATATATATATATATATAATAAATAAAAAAGAAAGAACAGTAAGATATATAATCCGGTGTTCTTATAGATATTTTTATTTTTACAAAATAGTACTCAATGTAAATTTACAGAGCATTAATATTATAAATATTAATTGATTTAAAATATGTTTTTTTTCGCTACACAGTTCTAACCATGGTTAGAACTGTGTCAAAAAAAAAACATATTCAAATCAACTAATTTATAATATATATATATATATATATATATATATATATATATATATATATATATATATATGTATGTATATTTCTAGAGAATTAATGTATTTATTTTTAATCCAACATTTTATTACTTCAAATGTTATTACAGTGGACAATTTGTATTTGAAATAGACATCCCATTTTTATTCTTTGAGTAGTAGTATTACATCTATCAGTCTGTGTATTCAAGAAATCTAAGTAAAGAAAATGTTTTTGGGCAGGGATTGAACCTGTGACTGCCTTTAAAGTGAAACACCCATTTGGCATGCTTTACTGCTTGAACATGAGGAACATGACAGTATGTAAGGCTCTTTTTACCGTTTTTAAGGAAAGCACATCCTCTTCACTCAGATTATTTTTCTCAAAAGCCCATATCTGTTCAGTTCATATCTGTAAAGAATTTAAAACACACCAGATCAAATGTTGGTGTCCCCAACAAAAGGCAGACCACTTTGATTCCTGCTGGAGAATACCTATTCTTTACAAAGATTTCTCAAATGTGCATACTGATAGAGGAAATACACATATATGGGCATCTATTTCAAATATGAAATGACTATCTTGTCTATTTATAGGTACATCAGTAAGTCTTCAGGCTTATCCATTCATTGAATATTGGTGCCACATCTGGTCTGGTACTTCTGTTATGTATTTAGAGATTCTTAGCAAAATCTGAAGAAGAATCTGCAATGTTATCAATCCTAACATGGTATTTCAGTTTCCCTCTACTGTAAAGTAGCTTCCATGTGCCTTTTCTATAAAATTCTTTCATGATAATTGTTCTGTTGTACCTATTCTTTGCAAATTTAAGGGAAGTACTAGATTGGCAACTAGGTCTCATCATTTTTCAGTTTAAATTGCTAGATGTACCCATAAGTTCTATAATAACAGTTTCTTTGCTTGTACTTCTTTGTGGAAGTCCTTTCTGACTTCTTGCTTTCAAGTCAACTTTGATGTTCAAAAATTTAAATGCAGTGTTAAGCATCATCTTGTCTTCCTAAATTCAGTCCTTTTTTTGTCTTCTCTCTTTAATAATTGTTTTTTTCAGATTCTTTTAGTGACCCCTTGTGTTATAATGGCTTTATTGTCTTGCTTTGGGTGAAATGATTAAAAAAAGGAAAGAAATGCTTATAATTATATACTTCATTTTGCAATATAAACTTCTTTCTTCTTAATTCAGTGGTGAAAGTGAATCTGTTAGACTGAACATTATAGAGTGAAAATTTCAGATCAAAATTTGACTAATAACTACTTGGCAGACTTACTATTGATTCTTTTGTATTCTATGGGAATTAAAATGGATTACAGTTAAAGGAAGCTTCTGTAGAAAGAACAGGTATTATACCCTTTATTTTGAAGGTGTGGTAAGCAGTAAATAGAAGAAACCTACTCATTGGTCAAAATTAAACTCCTTATATTGTTGCTATGCTGGCCTATGTGAGGCATGAATCATGAATGAATGGTCTTTTTTTTGTTTGCATTGACCATAGCATAGGCAGGAAGGTACACACAGCCTATGGGAAACCAGACTTGAAGTCACACTCTTGGAGAGTGAAAAAGGCTCTTATAACTCGGCAGAACACTAAAGTGTACAAAACTCTTTTACGCCTTTCTTTTATTAAATAATTATAAAACCTACATGGTTGACATGTTCTTTCTTTTTCGCTAGAACCAGATTCAAGTGAAGTAACTTTGTTATTTCAATACTGTATTAAATTGCCATAACACAACTCGAGTTTACCATTAACACTTATTATTTTTATTTTACTTGCGTTGCATTTCATGCGTTATACACAAAATTCCAAATTTGTTAGTTTCAATAGATTCATTTCCCCTGCAAAGAAACAAAGAAATCCTCTAAAATCCCCAAAAAGGTCATAAAGTGTTTTTTTTTTTTTAAACTTTTCTTTTTGGGAGGGGGGTGTCTATTCCTCTTGCCTGTTGATAACCTGCTAACAAATCAAGTATACTTTTTTTATCCCACTTTTCAAATATATTCTCTAATGCTATCTATAACATTCAGTCATGTATTTTTTCCTTTATTGTTTCTCATTCTCCAACATCAATTGCTAACTAGTTTTTTTTCAGTTTCCTATGGCATGATATTATCTGCATGAGCTTGACAAATCAGTTAGCAGGTCAATTTCTTTCAGTTGAGTCATTGCATGAGGCCCGTTCCTTCGTGATATCTTTGTTCATTTACATGATGTTATCATCATTATCAGTATTGACAAATTATCATCAGGCCAAAACTGTGTGTTGTTAAAGAGTATATATTTTTCATATATCTATCAATGTGTATCTACTTTTGCTTACTCATTGAATTATACCAGAGGCCCTGAATTAAACTTAACACATCCACTGCTGTGAACATAATTATATATCTTAATGAAACCTACATTACCTGCTGTTGATGTAGATATACATTATCAAGAGGTACTTATAGCTCTTTGCAAAACTTACATTACCTGCTGTTGATGTTGATATACATTATTAAGAGGTACTTATATGCCTTTGCAAAACTTACATTATCTGCTGTTGATGTAGATATACATTATCAAGAAGTACTTATAGCTCTTTACAAAACTTATATTACCTGCTGTTGATGTTGATATACATTATCAAGAGGTACTTATAGCTCTTTGCAAAACTTACCTTACCTGCTGTTGATGTAGATATACATTATCAAGAGGTACTTAGATGTATTTACAAAACTAACATCACCTGCTGTTGATGTAAGTATACAATTTCAAGCAGTTCTTAGATATCTCTGCAAAACTTACATTACCTGCTGTTGATATAGATATATATTTTCAAGAGGTACTTAAATATTTTTATGAAACTTACATTTCCTGCTGACAATGTATATATATCATTATTTTTTCTTAAAAGGTTTGTCCCTGTTGTTTGTGTTATAAAATAACTAGTACTTAGTACTATTTTGTAACCAGTGTAAATATATAGTAGCATACCATTCTAACAGTTTTATGATGTATTTTTATGATGTCATTAGCATTGTCATTTAACTTAGTCTGCACTGTAGAGAACCCAATTAAAACTAAAATGATGGCATCCATAAGAAATTACCATTAGTGCCTTTAGAGTAATTTATTTTAGGCAAATGGCAACTTTCTATGTTTTTAACAAAATAGGCCAGCACAGCCAGGCAACAATGCTTTAACAATGTAGCAGTTAAAGTGTTTACACTGCATACCAGCAACAAATATGCAAAAGAAGAAATAATTCTTCTCACAATTATCATCTATTAGAGACATCATTTCCAATAAGCCTAAAGTTAACCCATTTTATTTTTTTATAAAAGAAAAATCTTGGAAGGGAAATAACATATTTAATATATATTTGACCTTATTTTGTAGGCTGGCCGAAGATCTGCCTTCCTTACTCCTGCAAAGAAAGCACGCTTGAGGAATAATCCAACACGGGTTCGTTTTGCTGATGCTGTTATTGTCAATGGCACCTCTGTGATCAGTGTAAGTAATATTGAAAATGAGTTCATCATTTTTTATAGCAACTTTTATTGACTGCTTTTCAAGTTAGAGGTGTCACTAAAAACTGAAGTCAAGATGCCAGGTCAGGGTCAACAACATTACGGACCCTTCTTTGAATTTTATCAAGAATCTTGAGATGGACAGCAGGAGCACCAGATCAGATATGGTGGCAGTATTAAATAGGAGGAGGCATATTGGAGTAATGGATAGCGACTCAGATTGAGAAATCAGAGGGCTGAGTTCAAATTCCATTCGAATCCATTACATTCACTTGCATTCTAATACCCTTGTGAAAGGTATGAATCCTCTTCTCCTTCCCCAGCTATGGGTAAATAGCAGAACAGATCTGGTTCTATAGCCTTGGATGGCAATTGGTCTACTGCAAAAAGAAATGGCAACCTACTGTGGGAAAAAATCATCAGTCATGTATCAAAAGATGCATGATTGCCTAAATATGTATCACGCATGGCACATAACTGAACTAACTGGACAAATGGCAGATTTATAAATATGCAAGATGGATTCTAATGAGAAAAATTTTATGGCACAACAGAGTAAACCAACTTTCCTTGCAGTAGACGTAGCAGTTGATTCGATATAGTTGCTCCATTATTTACATTATTCGGACTATTGTCCTCATCTTTGTCGCCATATTTATTACAACATTTCGGCCGTTGTACACTCCGGCCTTCTTCAGGCCAGAATGCCAGAATAATGCTGTTAATTCTTTAAAATAAGGCATGAATCTAAAATTACATTAGATTTTCTGTTTTGCTACATAATCCTTTATTTTTATCAAGAAGAATTTTTTAAGATATTTTTTTCTTTTGCAGCCGTCCTGCCAAGAAAGTTATGTGCCTTTAATGCCAAATGTTCTAAAAGTGTTTCTGGAGAATGGACAGACTAAGTCTTTCAAATATGATAATAAAACCACTGTGAAGGTAAGGTTTAATATCCTCCGAGTCTTCTTTTTAATTAAAATTATTGGATCATTTTTTTTTATCTAGATTTATATTATGGAAATATTTAGGAAATATCCAGAGGTGAAAGTGTATATATACTTCTGTATTACACATTTTGTTTTTAGAATTTATGTAATAAAACTATTTGATTATATATATATAATTGGGAGAAAATGTATGACAAAGTGAAAAAAGATTTTTTGTAATGCATTACTATTACACATGCACACGGACAAGGGATGCTGGGAATTTTTAATTTAAATTTTGGCAACAGTATTCTAAGCATGGGCACACAGTAGGCTTATAGATATTTAGAACAGACCCTGGAAAGAAAGATTGTCATGCACAACACAATGAACCAGCTTAAATGCTGAACTAGTAATTGATTCAATATATTCTTTCCACTTTGTGTCAGCAGAGAATTTTAGCTTGAGAAGACGTAGTAAGTCATTCTCCTCATGCATTGGTAGATATGGTATATTTTTGGGTGAAAGTTCTCCCTATTGGGGATAGAGCATATGTAAATATAAATGTGCCTGAAGATTGCGTTCAAGCATGAAACAGTCTGTTTCTACCCAGTGTTGATCTCAGTATCCACTTTAATACATACATATATATATATATATATATATATGTAAGCAAATATATGGATATAGATCCAACAGTATGAAGAAATTCTAATAGTATATTTTCTTCACATATATATATATATATATATATATATAAACAAAAATTTAATACTGTTCTACAATCTACATTCAACATCATCACTTGTCTTATCAAGTATTGTCACATGTCTTATCAAGTGATGATGTTGAATGTAGATGGTTTTACAATGTACATTCAACATCATCACTTGATAAGACATCAAAGATGTTGAAACAAAATGGTTATTTTTGTAGTGATTTTATAACATATTTATGTTATAATTTTTAAATATATATATATATATATATATGTATGTGTGTGTGTGTGTGTGTATTTTCAAATCTGTTTAATACCCAAGTATTTGTTTGGATTAAATAATGTCTAGTGGCCATTATTAATGTATTCAGTTTTATGTGCAGATGAGTTTTGGAATGGTAATGAGCTCATCTTTTTCACTATTTTCTGAGGTTCTTATGGAAAATGTGTTTGTCCAGCATACTGTGGCTGATGACAAGATAATTTTTTAAATTTTATTTAAAGTTTGTTCTTTTCCTCTTGCATGAAATCATAATGTTTATCATCTTTTCTTTGCAGGACGTTCTTAATTCCCTTCAAGAGAAACTAAGCATACGAAGTATTCAGCATTTTGCCCTCGTTCTCTACAACATGCGCAGTCCCATTCCTGGAAAGCTTGCCATTCTACGAGAGGATGAAACTATAGCTGAGGTAAAGTCTGAAACTATTCCCAAAGTATAGAATGGGATTCAAAGTTAAGGATACATCAAGCAACGAAATTAATGACAAAAAATCTTTACAAAGATCTTCATCGCCTCATTTGAATATCTCAGGGTTTTTTTTAAATTATTTCACCTTGATAACTCTCCAAGTTTTTGTTCTTTCTGCTGAGGCTAGGGAGTGAACTAACAACTATTTGAGTCAAGTTACTTTTTGGATCAATTAACCAACATTTTTATTCACTGGGCCATGTGTCTTGGGGAACCAAAAAACTGAGATATCCAAAGGCATGATATGTGGAATTAGAACAATCTACCATGTGGACTAAATAAAGGTTTCAGTTTGAAATTCCAACAAATATCACCTGCTGAAGGCCAGAGCATACCCTGGTCGAAACATTGTGAATGTGACAATAAAGATGAGGACAACAGTCAAAACAATGTAAATAGTGTAAAAAAAATCTTCATTTAATCCTGTAAGTATGTAAAGACTGTTAATTTATAAAAATGTTATGGTTAGCCAAACTTTTAAAAACCATAAAATATGCAGATAGAATCTTTTTAATTTTGGATGACGGAATGTTACAAATAATTAGAATAAATTAATTAAATTAAGGTTAAATTAATTAAATTAATTAATAATTAGAATAAATTAATTAAATTCAATATTAAATTAGAATAAATTAATTAAATTTAATTAATGAATTAAAGTTTTCTTAGCAGTTCAAATAGATCTTTGTGTCATACCTTATCAAATGCTTTTGTATAATCTCTGAAATCTAGACATAGGTCTTTCATCTTATTGTTGTGAGTTCTGATAAAAATAAAATAAAGCATAGAAATAAAATATATAAACAAAAATGAAAAGAATTCACATTAAAATAAGGCACTTGCAATTTTCTTTAAAACATTTATCACTTTCTTCCTCTCTCTCTTTCACTCACTCTCTCTCTCTCTCTCTCTAAACTTCTCTCTCTATACTTCTTTCAATTCATGAGAGGGCAATCCGCAAATAAAATGAGGAAGAAGAAAAGACTGAACCTGACCAAAAAAACACTGGAAGTTTGCAGGAGATGTGCCTACTTATTTGTGACTGAAAAATACCAAAATCAAGGAGACTTCATGCATAACTTTAAAGAAAATGAAAAAGAAAAGAACACCAGAAAATAAAATAATTTTGGCCAATCAAAAAATTGACACAAAGAAACTTTTGATGTTAGCCAAAATCATGGTTTGTGCCAAAATCTCGGAGCCTGGTCAAAAGGCTGACACTTCTGATAGAAGCATATTTTTATAATTACCCATCTGAAAGCACTCAATGAAAACAGTGACTATTATTTTCCATTGTTGAGTACAGAAAAGAATGATTGGATTCGAAATCTCTTCATAAATGTTACTTCTAATATTGGCTTTCACTTATGTGAAGAAGAAGAATTAGCCACCAGTTCTAGTGATTGAGGGCTCGAAATAAAACATTTGATGCTACTCATTGATGCATTTTGGATTTCAATACAAAAAGAATATCCCACATAAGCTAAAAAGGCTTAATCAGTTTTATTGCCATTTTTTACTTTCTATTTATATGAATTAGGCTTCTCAACCTAAATAATGTTAAAAAAAAATAAGAAGTGAGAAAGATTGCACTCAACTGAAGAGGAAATGAGAGTCTGCTTATCATACATTCTACCAAACATTGAAGAAATTGCGAAAAAAACACCAGGCATAGATGAAATAAAACTGATTTAAAAAAATACACACACAAATATGAACTTACTTTATTTCAATGTTTCTATTCAACTATTTATGCAGCTAATTTAGTAATATACTAATGCTAAACTATTAGTCCTTCCAGACACACTAATATATGTAAGCTGAGAAAATATTTCATGGGACACATAAAAGGATCACTCTAGTGTGTGCCACAACATGACAGTTCAGAATCACTAACTAATTTCATTTAGTTTCTGTTTTGTATTGTTCATGTTTTTGTCCATTTTGTTATTAAATATCACTTATTGTGATCATATTATACTGCCAACAACATTTCTGTCATCTTGAACTAATGTAAAAATTATATTTTATTCCTATGAGTGCCATTTCTTTTTACCTTATTTTACTCACTTTCAATACTTAACGTTATATGTATATCACAAGAACATTAAGATACTCTTACATCTTACTTATTATAAAATGCAGATTGTGTGTGTGCGTGTGTGTGTGTGTGTGTGTGTGTGTGTGTGTCTGTAACATTTATATATTGGATAGGATTTCCTACATTTTTCAACCGATTTCAACAAAACTTCACAGGACTACATAAAATTACCTCGTGGTGGTTCTAACAGCGCCAAAAATGGGAAAAATATAATTGTTTTTGCACAAAATCAATTTGAAAACATGATTAAGAGACATTGTGAAAACAACATCGGGTTGTTTGTGTGTGTTTTCCTTTAAATATGGGACCGGATTTCCTATATTTTTCAGCCGATAAAACAAAACTTCACGTTTTTTTTTTTTTGGCAGGTAGTGTTTCTTATTCTCTTGCACACTTTTTTCTTTATTTCTAACATTCAGAATGCTTTAAAAATTCTATTTACAAGACAATTATTTATAATAAAATTCTGTTCAATTGGGAGACTCATAACGATTGAAAACAATGTTTTTGTTTGAGTTTGACCAATTCGTAAAAAATAAAAAAAAAAAAAAACTAATTAAGACATGCGTGTCCGTCAACCTTAAACAATAATCTAACGATCTCTACTGATTGTACGAATACAAACATTGGATAAATTCTTTATCTTTAGGGAAAGATAATGAAATCTAAACATACACAAGTCGTAACTAAAAATAATAACCGGAACGGGAAACTACTTTAAATACACATGGTGTCCAATTTTTTTACTGTATTCAATAAGTAAAAATCATAAATTGTAAAAGATTATTATTAAAGAAAGGCTACTAAATGAATAAGATTTGTTAGATCATAATTAATAAACCCAAATAAAGTTAATATTTTTTGTATTAGAAACAACGAGTGGAAAATATATTCAAATCAGAATTCTAATTATGAATCACCACAAGCAAAATATGCAATTTTTTTACAGTATTCAATAAGTAAAAATCATAAATTGTAAAACTAAAAGATTACAGAAAGGCTACCTACATTTTTCAACCGATTTCAACAAAACTTCTTTTTTTTTTTTGGCATGTAGTGTTTCTTATTGTCTTGCACACTTTTTTTCTTTATTTTTACATTCAGAATGCTTTAAAAATTCCATTTACAAGACAATTGTTTATAATAAAATTCTATTCAATCGGTAGAGACTCATAACAATTGAAAACAATGTTTTTGTTTGAGTTTGGGTTTGACCAATTCGTAAAAATACTAATTAAGACATGCGTGTCTGTCAACCTTAAACAATAATCTTTGTCAATTTTATTTTTCAGTCTTTATGATGGTGGATACTTGATCTATCTTTTACTGTTATACCCCTGGGCAACGCCGGGCTCTACTGCTAGTATAACATATAAAGTGACCAAGATGCATTGCTTGTGAGTAAAATAGCTTCAGACATAATAATAGCCAACTTACAGCCACATCATGTTGAAACACTGATTCTTATATGATCACAGAGGTTAAGCAATGCTGAGCCTAGTCAGTAGCTAAACGAGTGACTGCTTGGGAATACCAGGTGCTGTAAGCTTGGATGTCTAGGTGGTGCCTTATCATACTGAAACACTACTTTACTTACAATCACCAAGGTTAAGCAATGTCATGCCTGGTCAATATCTAGATGGGTGACCACTTGCGAATACCAGGTGCTGTAAGCTTGGAGGTGCGGATAGTATAACGGGCTTACAGATATTTCACATTAAAATACTGGTTTTCTTACAATAACTGAAGTTAAGCAACATTGAGCCTGGTCAATAGCTAGATGGGTGACTACTTGTGAATACCAGGTGCTGTAAGTTTGGATGCACAGGTGGTATAATGTGCTTGTTGAAACAGGTTTTCTTATGGTTACCTATTTAGGTTAAGCAATGTCACACCCGGTCAGTACCTAGACATGTGATGGCTTTGGAATACCAGTGGTGTGTTTGGATGTATAGATGATCTAATGGATAACAACGCAGGATTGGAATTTGGAGAGCCAAGTTCCAATTCTACTTGGGTTTGTTATATTCATTTATGTGCAAATACCTTTGGGTAAGGTATGAATCCACCTTTTCTCTCTCCTGCAATGGGTTAATTAGTAGGACTTGTATTAGTAAACCATTATTATTATTTCCCCAAAGTTCTTATAATCTAAAAACATCTTCTGTCTTTAAATAACCAACCTGAAAAGGTTGATAAGCCATAAAAACAAATCAATCAATCATCGTGCTAGCTAACTCTTGATTATATATCTTGAACAAAATATTATTATTTTTTAATAAACTTTAGTTGAAATTTATGTGTTCATTTTTTTTTTTTTTTTGTTTTCTCTCCAGATTGCAGCTAAACCAGGTTCTCGTCATTTTCGGTGTCTATTTCGGGTGACATTTGTACCTGTGGATGCTTATGCTCTTTTGAAAGAAGACCCTGCATCATTTGAATACTATTTTACACAGGTATGTATTCATCAGATATATATATATATATATATATAGTTAAACCTAGAGAGTCAGACAAACCTAACAAGGTTTCACCTAAGCGGATCGTCAGGAAATGCTGGCTCCGAAAGAGTATAGTTTCTTATACTTATAAGATTTCTATTAATAATATATATATATATATATATATATATATATATATATATATATATATATAGATATAGATATATATTTAGTTTATGCAAAACTAGGTAATCCACATGGGTAGACCCAAGGAGGATGATATGTGGAGAGCTCAATGTAAAATTCAGAGCCGATATGTTTTAATAAAACAGACCACTTTAAGGTTTCATGTAATAATTTATTTCACCATAACCCTTTAACAGGGCTCTGAATCATCAGACTTTACTTCCAAGGTTGAAAAAAAAATTTCAACCTTTGGAAGTAAAGTCTGATGATCCAGAACCCTGTTAAAGGGGTTATGGTGAAATAACTTATTACATGGAACCTTAAAGTGGTCTATTTTATTCAAACAAATATATATATATATATATATATATATATTTTTTTTTTTTTTTTTTGATAGACAAATTGGAAAAAGTTTTTGTGGCATATTTCATCCATCGGACTGGTAGTTTCAAAATTTAGAAAGATATTTCTTTTTTTGTGATCTAGCCAAATTCACCTAGAATAATTTTGTTTTTGTTTCCATCATCTTTGTTATTAAATATCTCACATTATGATAACAAAAGATCTACAAAGAATGATAAAACATTGTAAGAACCTGGATGCATATTTAATGCAGATGAACTGGCAATTAAAGCACTTTCTAAACATTTTTGTCTTAGTCAATTATTTTCTCTTTTAATGACAGTAACATTTTTTTTATGTCAAAATTGTGGTCAGTTTTGCTATGGTGAACAACCAAGTTTTGTGTGTTGTTTTTTAATACATATATATATATATATATATATATATATATATATATATATATATATATATATATATATAAAAGTGAACATTAAAGTCAACACTCAGGGGCGACAGGCTGTTTCATGCTAGATCCAATCATCAGGCTGCCTGACAATTGTGTCTCGCATGAAACAGCCAGTCACCTCTGAGTGTTGACTTCAATGTTCACTTTTATATTTATCTTTACATACACTCTACTTCTGATATTGAGCACTTTATTCCATAAATATAACACACCTTAAAACTATATTTCTTCATATATATATATATATATATATATATATATATATATATATATATATATATATATATATTTATCAAATGCATTAGTCATACAGAAAAAATAAATTCAATCACAACTTCAATCTAAAGAATGCCAAACTTATTAAAGGAGTAAATAACTTACTTAGATGGAAAATTCTTGAGAGTGCTGCTGTTGAGTCTTACAAAAATATAAATCTGCATCCCAGATTTTATTTAAATATCTCTGTTCCTGAAAGAAATACTTATTTTCCAAGCTAACATACATGACTATAAAATTTAAAAAATCATAAGGAAACAGTTCTATTGAAACCTTATAATATATAAATTAATCTGAACTAGATAATATAAATAATAATTACATTATAAAAAAAACAAGCAATAACAGCAAAATTTACTCACTTTTGTTTGTTAGAAATCAAATTACACCAATTAGCATTCTCCATAATTTCCCTAGTCTTTCAATTAGCCTTATATATATATTTATGAGTTTTCTTAAATTTAAAAGTTTAGAAAAACTAAGAACCTTTTTACTTTTGTTGATAAATATTTGTTGCAAAATAATATCCTTACATTTGCCTTGATAAAGTCCATCAGAGGACAAAACGTGTTGGCTAAGATAAGTTTTCTTTTACTCTTTATTCATATTGTCTTTTTACAGATATAATTTTAGATACATCTGAATTTTTACACATATATTTTTTATGTCCAGTTGGTTTCCTTGAATGTTTCTTAACCCAGGCTGAATATTGAGTTTGAGCCATAAACAAAGAAACAATCGATGCAGGAGAAAAAAAAAACCCTCCTTATCTGCTCCAAAATGGTCAAGCTTGTTTCACCTGCAGGGAAGGTGATGGCTTCAGTCTTTTGGGAAGCAAAAGGCATTGTGTTTACTGAAAGCTTCGAAAGGGTTACACTATCACTGGAGTGGACTATGCCAACTTACAGAGGCATTTTATGAAAGGCTATCAAGACCAAACACACAGGGAAACTGACAAAAGGCATCTTGTTTCATCATGACAATGCTCCAGTACACAATTCCTTGGTTTCAGTGGCTACTCTGCAGGATTGTAGTTTTGAACTAGTTGATCACCGTCCCTATTATCTTGATTTCCATCTGGTCAGCAAAATGAAAAAAATAATTGTCTGGGAACCAGTATTGCATTGATGATAATGTCATATCACAGTCAGTTTAGCTGGAAAGAAATAATGCAGTTATTAATAAGAGTTTAACTTAATTCATGCAAGATCTCACAACTCTACAACCACTCTTTCATAGTTGGCCTATGAACTTTTCAGCCCATCCTTGTACATTCGAAGTCAGATATCAGTTTATCTGGGAATCAACAATATATTTATTAATAAGAAGAGTTGAAATTAATGCATACAAGATTTCACAATTCTAGCAAAACTCCTTCATAGTCTGCCTATGAACTTTTGAGCCCACCATCTTACATTTGGAGTCTTCTTTGAACAATTAGATGCCAGTTTACTTGGAAGGAAACAATACATTTATTATTAAGAAGAGTTGAAATTAATGCATGCAAGATTTCACAGCTCTGGCATCACTCCTTCATAGTCAGCCTATTAACTTTTCAGCCCACCCTCATACATTTTAAGTTGTCTTTGAACAGTCAGATGATAGTTTACCTGGAAAAAAACAATGCATTTATTAATAAGTGTTGAAATTAATGCATGCAATATTTCACAACTCTACCACCACTCCTTCATATTCAGCTGACCCGTGTATATTTGAAGTCTTCTTCGAACAGTCAGATGTCAGTTTACATGGAAAGAAACAATGCATTTATTAATAAGAAGTATTGAAATTAATGCATGCCAGATTTCACAGCTGTAGCATCACTCCTTCATAGTCAGTCTCTGAACATGTCTGCTATCCCTCATAAAAAGATGAAAATATTTAAATCATAATCATATTCAAAATTCGATCAATAAACATTTCAACAGTTTTCCATCTGGTCATACATGCTGTGATGTATAAATTGTCATCTAAATTATGCAAAAATGAAAATAACACTGACATCTCATTTTAAAGGATATATTTACCAAAATTATACAAAAATATCTTAAAATACTAAATAGTAAATTTATTCAATAAAATCACCATTGGCTTCAACCACAGTCTCCAGATGGCTTTGAAATCTCCTACAATTCTTCTGGATTATCTCCTTGTTTAAGTTGGTGAATGCTGCCATATTCCTTGCCTTCAGTTCATCTTTGGTGTTACAAGGAGTTTTGTTGGTCTCTTGCACAGCCCTCCCCCACACATAATAATCAAGGGTGGTTGCGATCTGGGGAGTTAGGTGGCCAGATGTAAGGGTCGCTGTGGTTGCAGAAATTGTCTGACAGTCATGAATAGATTCTCCTGCTTGTGTGGCATGGTGCAGAGTCCTGTTGCCTGACATAGCCATCCTCTTGACCCAGGGCAGCACTGCCTCCTCAAGGTATTTGATGTAGGCCTCCCTGTTCAGTTTGAGGCCCTCACCAACAAATTCAGGCTTTCTTTTTTTTATCAGAATGATCAGAATGAGTTTTCAGAGCTACTGTACCTTTGTAATCACTATTAGACTCATCCAACTCTTTCCAAATCCTCCGGACTGTTCTCAGATTAATACCCAAACACTCTGAAATGTTTATATTGGAGCTTCTGCCAATCAGTACATCATGCTGTTTCCAAATTTCTGGTGGAATGAATTGCGTCATAGTGCTCTTTTTCTTACAGACAGTGCCCAACTGACCTTCCTATACTGTGCAGTCAACAAAATCAAAAACAAATGGTGCATAGGCGTAAAATTAAAAATATGAAATTGCGACCATTTACCTATTGCACACTGTATATCTGAACATTTGAGATTGAGAAAGCATTAATATGGATAAATATATATAATGCATTTTTTTTTAATATTTGTCTTGTTCCTCTAATAGATTCCTTATTTTTGTATTTTTGAGACATGTATTGATTTCCAAATTTCTCTTTAATGTGCTAATGGACAGAGACAATTTTAAGCTTGTCAGTTCTGTAACCATACAAGAATTTTTTCCAAATCTTTTTTCTGCCATGCCTAGCACACAACGTATTTATTAATTCCTCAAATATCAATCATTTGATCTTACTTTGTTCATTGAGAGTCTATAATTTTATTCATCGCAAGTCAATTAGCTCACTCAATTTTCGATCGTAATTATCCACGGTTTCTGTCATTTTTAATTTAGTCGACGTCCGTTAATGGCTGACAAGATCAATGTCTCTTATTTTTACGCTGCTTTTGTATCTTAATTTGCAGTGTTGCAATGATGTTGTCCAAGAGCGATTTGCAGGTGACTTGAAATATGAAAGCATGTTTCGGCTGGCGGCACTTCAAATCCACCAGCACGTGACAAGTCGGGGTACTCAAACCAAGTTCTCCCTCAAGTCCTTTGAGTAAGTAACTTTCAACTTATTTTATTGTTGTGCTGTCACTCATATAAAAGAAGAAACGAAAGATTAATTTGTCACAATGGAATGTTAAAAGAACTGCAGAAATTTTGATGGAAAAACTTGCTCATGTAAAAAAAAAACAAATTCATCCCCAAAGAAAAAGGAAAGTGAAAGAAGAAAACAAATAAAAGTCAAATAAAAAAAAAAATTATAATAAAAAATTTGTGGAGATTTATTTTATACCAAAATTGTTTCTTTTTGTTTTTTAATCCAGTTTCTTCTGATAAAGAAAGTTTTCATATGTTAAGAAATAGATTAGATATAGGAAAGTTTCTTACTGACTCCTCTTACTACTTCAACTCAGACTTTTACTTGAACTGTTACTGGGACTAACCACTTGATATTTATACATGGCACATAGGCATAGTATTAAGCGCATGAATATGTGCGAATATTTAATAGAAAAATGCTTGGCTCTATTTGAAAGTGTTATTTTTTTTAAATGATGTTCACCTTGTACAATTCCCAAGAGCCACTCGAGATAGAGGGTTACAGTTTAAGAGGCACAGTTTATGGAGATATTTGGTTGAAGATAATTGTTAACTCTAGACATGCACATTTTAAGATTGTAGTGGCTGGTGAATCAACCTTTTGGGAGTTGGTTCCCCTAAGCAGCTGTTTGTGGGAAGAAGCTGCTTGAGTAGAATTACGTCTCACTAATAGAATACAAAAGAAATGAAGTGACTCTCAGTCCTTGTACAAGGTGAATGATTTAGACATTACAGAAAAAACTGATAGAAATAGAAAGTTTGTTATTTTACGAATGGACTTGACGAATCAGAATTAAGGAGTGTTAAAATTATTGTTTTTTCCTTCTATTCATTTAATTTCATTCACCTCACATATTAATTAAACTTTTAAACTTGAATTGATCAATTAATAATAGGAAATAGGGAAGAAAATGTTTTTTTAATTTAATATCTCCTTTGGATGTCTGCACGTAAAATTCTTGATTTTAAACATTTGATTAATTTTTCTTACTATTATTTCTTACCTCCAAATTTAGACCACAATCCAGACTAGCATTTGCCGCACTGACAAATTATACATGGAAATAATAACTATTCGCAACTACAAAGATAAATGCCTTCCAAAAATAATATTTTGAATAGATTTTAAATGTTTTGAGATTCTTAAATAAAATATCTTTCATCATTGCGTATACCATATTTCTATGTTTATAAGACACTTGAAAGCATAAGATAATAGCTGGCCACTCGTATTTGAGGATACCCATCTATTAGGGGGGCTAGCCAATCCCTATTGCAGACGCTGGCTCAGGCACATTTGTGTTTGTTCAACACCCACAGGGCCAACCTATAATTTATACTGCAACTATGCTAAGCAGACCTTAGTTACAGTTTCTGGTAGAAAGTGTGTTATCTAGCGTGATCAATAATTTGAACAAGGCCAGCACACTCAAGCCCTCAGCCACGATGACTTGTGGCTTTGTTCTAGCTCAGCTATCAACGGCCCTCAAGAGTTCTGTCAACACAATTTCACTCACTTGTGTCAAACCATAGTATAGTTTTCAGTCATTTTCCAAAGGTGCCACATGTTGTGATTGAACTTGATACATTCCAATAACATCAGGAAGTTTTCTTTCTGACAAATTGACTATGCTGAGATTTGAACCCGGGCCACATGATCAGAAAACGAACATTCTAACTACTCAGACACTTGAAAGCATAAGATACCTGTCATCCAAAAACTTTTTTGAAGGAAGAAATTGGAAAAAAATAATCTTACCCACTATCCCTAATTTTACCAACTGAATAGCATATTAAAACCTGAAGACCTGACTAATTATAACAAATTCATCACAGACTGAGAAGAAGTACCAAATTTATGGTAACTATTTAGAATGTACTAATTAGAAGAGAAGTTAACTCTCATCACCGACCTTTTATTTGTAGGATGCAGAGTGGTTTTTGAAGATAATGCATCTTATAAGCAGTAAAATATAGTACTTTATAATTTCAGTTTCTTAATCACTTTTTCTTATTGTTTGTGGTGATATTTTTGGCTATTCCATTCTTGAAATTATAGTGTGAAGGGAACTTAAGGACATATCAAGGAAGCAAGAAACTGGAAGAGAGTTCCAGAGGTAAGAAATATGAGAAAAGAAACTATTAGAATAGAACTTATGGTTCCATCTACCTGGTTCAACACTAAAACATTAAGACCTAACTGCCAATCTAGCAGAAAGCTCAAATTCATGCAGTTCAGGTACCAAAAGTACTCATAAGAATAATTGCCACAAAAATATTTATAAAAAAGATAGAGGCAAGCAATCTCACCAAAGTGGGAAAATGTCTGAAGTTGAGCTGCCATGTCAAGACTGCTTTGAGATTTATCAAAAATCTTGTTATATAGGAATAAAGTGTCACTTCCAACACTTGAGTTTGAACATAGATTGCCAGTGAGCAAACACAGATGATCCTATTATTGAATTAAGTAGACCATGTAACCATAGAGTAAGTGCATATATGAGAAGTTGCGTGATGTCTAGGGGATCAACTTTCTAGTCTATACTATTTCTCTACTCTATTCACTATACTATTTCTCTATTTGGATCACTATATGGGTTACTTGTTGAGTGAGTATTATTGAGTAAGTACTATTAGTGCGAGTGTTATTCAAAGGTGTCTGACAATAGCATTGTTCAACGGCGTACTATAGTTGTATCAGTGATTACAAAATCTCTATTACAATGAGCATTACAAAAGTGAAAATGAGTATTCAATGGCATCACAAAAGTGGCAACGAGTGTTCATTGAGTCACAAAAAAAATCTTTAAATACATTGCAGAAGCACCAGACCAGATATGGCAGTAATATTCAATTTACAATTGGTAAATTTATAAATGTGCAAGAAAGATTCTGAAGAGAATTGTTTAGCATGACACAGTGAACCAACTTTCCTAGCAGTAGATCAAGCAATTGATTCAATATAATCACTCCACTTCATGTCAGAGGAAAATGTGAGATCTAAAAGGTGTAATGAGTTGTTCTCTTGAGGTTAGCATTAGCCATATGATAGAAGGAAAAAATGGTTCTATATTTGAAGAATATCCATTACAAAAAGCATATAATGATGATCATGATAATATATTAACAAAACTTCTAGAATTTTCCCTAAGTTTGACACCTCATTTTAACCAGAACCTTACTGACCATTTTTGTTCCTTTTTGATGTCATTTATTTATAATAAATAAATGGCAAATTCTGTCTGTCCATCCAGGTGTCTGAAATCCCCTTTAACTTGAGCCACACTTGCTCTACATAGACATATTATACCATTTTGGAATTAGGATGATCCCAGGATTGAAAATCCACCCTTCATCTGGTGCTTGAACATCCTGCATTGGGATTTGTGTCCGGATGAGGAGGGAAAAGTTAAAAATTCAAATCTTTTTATATCCTATACATATACACATATTATACCTTTTTGGAATCAGGATGATCCCAGGATTGAAAATCTGCCCTTGATCTGGTGCTTGAACATCCAGCATTGGGATTTGTGTCTAGTGATGAGCGAAGAGTTAAAAATTCAAATAAAATTTTTTGTTTTAAACTCAGTTTAAATTATCTCAAAAACTTTGTAAATGGAGTGCGGCTTTTAAGCTAGTAACAATTAACATCCTATCTAACTGAACAATGGCACATAACACTCATTTAAAATGTGGGGTCAGTAATGTGACTACTGCTCTCCACCTTAAAATGTCGATAGCACAAATGTTGACGGCTAATTCGCTTGCCTCCAGCAGATGTGGTAGGGTTTATAACAAGTGCATAAAATCCACCTAAATCTTTGCTTGTCAAGTCAAGTGATGATATTGGTAAATACTTTGTCAACAGCTCCAGGAAAATCAATTATTTCACTGCCTTCATCACTATTTATGAATTGTTTTGAATCATCCAATTCACTGTTATTGAACAAAGTCATAGAATAACATCACTCCAGGAAACAAAGGAATTTCTTATTCGATAATTTGTCAGCCAAACCATAACAAAGAAATTGCTATTAATATATATTCATCAACTACTCCAGGACTTTTGTTGTATTTATCATTAACTATGATGATGATGTTCTGAACTCAAGGAGAGATGGCATGTTCTTTTGAAGCTACAAAAATTAACAGATTTTAATTTTAACTGAAGAAACATAAATAGGGGAAGTGGTGAGAGGCTGGTCAATATTAACTACTAGCAGTAGAGGCCGGCGTTGCCCAGGGATGTAACAGTAAGAGATAGATCAAGTATCGACCATCATAAAGACTGAAAAATAAAATTGACAAAGATTATTGTTTAAGGTTGACGGACACGCATGTCTTAATTAGTATTTTTTTTTTTTTTTTTTACGAATTGGTCAAACCCAAACTCAAACAAAAACATTGTTTTCAATTGTTATGAGTCTACCGATTGAATAGAATTTTATTATAAACAATTGTCTTGTAAATGGTATTTTTAAAGCATTCTGAATGTAAAAATAAAGAAAAAAGTGTGCAAGACAATAAGAAACACTAACTGCCAAAAAAGAAAGTGAAGTTTTGTTGAAATCGGTTGAAAAATGTAGGAAATCCAATCCCATATATAAACGAATGCACACACACACAAACAACCTGGGTTTTATGATTAAGTGTAACTCAATATGAGTTGTCCACCCTTCATTCTCGCGATGCCTCTTAAACGTGCTTTCAAATTGATTTTGTGCAAAAACAATTGTGTTTTTCCAATTTTTGGTGCTGTCAGAACCACTGCAAGGTAATTTTACATAGTCCTGTGAAGTTTTGTTGAAATTGGTTGAAAAATGTAGGAAATCAGATTCAATATATAAACGTACACACACACACACACACACACACACACACACACACACACACACACACACACACACACACACACACACACACACACACAACTTGGGTTTTATAATAAGTATGATTCCAGATCAACATTAACTATTCCAGATCTAGCAAATCAGATTCATGACCTATTCATTTGTTACAATTTACTCATTCACCACAAGAACTCATCCATCGTCATTCAGCCTAATATATACTACAATACCACATATTCATAGGGGACCTTCAAAAACACTTATGACATAAAAATTTCTTAATGTACAAATGTCCTTTTTTTTGCAGGTGGAGGGGGGTATCATTTTTTAAAAAAATATATAAAAATGTAATGATGTGAAATGTGGGTGGAGGTGATGAACCAAAAAATGAAATTAAAATATAACAAAACATTAAAACTAAAAATGATATATGTTAGTAGGACCCAGCAACCCCACAAAAATTAAGAGAGGCTGTTGTGTTCTACCCAGAGGCAGAATCAAGAAGCTTGCTCACTAATGGAGAAGGAAGGATAAAAATAAATGGTGGAGAAGGAAAATCAAAAACTGAGCCAGTCGAGATGAAAAAAAAAATGGACAAAAACAAACATTTGCTCCTCCCTGATTTATAAGCAGAAGTACACAAATGTGTGCTGGGATTTTTTCTTAACCAATAAATTAGGCCAGTTCTCAGTGTAATCTGACTCAGTCATTGGCTGTCTTGTCCTCAAGTCAGAATGCTATGTTCGCTTGTCTGAACATGTTTTTGCATGTCAAACCCAATTCTTAGTTTGTGAACTTTTTGCCATATTACTGTTGTTTGGCCTTATTTCTATTAATTTGCCTTGTATATGTTGTTTGCTTGTTTTATATTATTTTTTGCCCTTTTTCTTGTTTTTGCTTATTGCAAATTTTGTTGATTTTGTTTGTTGCAGCAGTTCTGTTACTTATTTTGCACTTAACCATAGTTACTCACTCCTCAGAAGGTTCATCTTCTTTAAGATTTATCAGATTAATTCATTTGAAACCATTTTTAACAATTGATCTGAGAAAATGTTTGTATACTGATGTGTTGAATAACTATAATTTACTGCCAATGTCAGAAGACCCAGAATTAAAAAAATAGTTTCTTGTGAGACATCACATTAACTACAGTATAACAAAGAAATTTCTAACTAGAGATTTTTTCAGTTGCTCCAAGAATGACAAAATTTCTCATCTCTCATCTGCCATTATATGAACATAAAATTTCCTGGCTTCTTAACCATAAAATGGCTGTGAATAATTGTAATCACAGTCAATATAACATTTTTATTTTCCTTAATCTAACATCATCTTTTTGGGAATAACCTTCTTTTATAGGCTGTGTGCCTTCAGAGCATGGACCAGTCATGGCTCTCCACAACTTCCTTTTCTTTGTAGTTTTAAGCAATGCTTGTCCCATTACTATCCCTCTTGGTCCCTTTTCTGTCATCCATTTGCAAAAGCTCATTAGATAAGTTAATTACTGCTTTCTTTTATGTCCTCTTAGTGTCAAATTCTCAAAGACCTTTTTCCTCATTATTTATCTCAGAAATTTCAACTTCAACTTTGTGATTCATTACATATTCCTTAAGGCATCTTTGTTACTCATTTGTTATCACCCTCCTTCTATAGAACTACATCTCTGTTGCTTAAATTAAAATATCTTTCAAACATACATCGTTCTGAAGTCTTTTTTTCTCCTTCTATATGATGTGTCCCTTCAGGACATGGACAATCATAGTTCTCTAAAACTTTGTCATTTGTAGCCCTTAGTAAAGCTTGTATTTTTGCTATATCTATATATATATATATATGTCCTGCCAACCATTTACACAAGATTGTTAGGAAGGTTTCTTTTGTTCCTTTTGGCTTCAATATATCCTGAGAGTGTCAGGTTTTCCAAGCACTCTTTCCTCATTATGTGTCCTAGAAATTTAGACTCTTCCTGATCATAACTCTCTACAATTTCTTATCATTTGTAGCCCTTAGTAAAGTTAGTATTTTTTGCTGTATCTTCTAATCCTTGTTCTGCTAACAATTTACATTTTACACAAGCTTGTTAGGAAGTTTTCTGTTGTAGGTTATGTGCTGATTTCTTTTGTCTCTCTTGCTTTCAATATATCCTATGAGTGTCAAATTTTCCAAACCCTCTTTCCGAAGTATATGCTCTAGAAATTTAGTCTCTTCCTGATGCTCTTCTCAAATTTCTTATTTTTCTTTTTCTTTTTTCAGAAAAGAGTTTGGCCTGAATAGATTTGTACCTCGAACTATTCTGGAAAATATGAAAATGAAAGATGTCCGTCGAACTCTGACACATTACTTGCGACAGAACCAAAATCTAACACTCCCTGGTCAAAAGCACCTCCCCACAATCCAAGCAAGACTGCACTACATTAAGATTCTGTCGGACCTGCTAACTTTTGGCGGCAGGATTTTTTTGGCCACAATCGCTGTAAGTTTTTAAATTGAGAGGAAATATTTTCTTCTATATTAAGCATAGTAGAAATGGTGATAGTAATAATAGCCAGTTGCTTCTAAGCAAAGATTTGGCATTCATTAATGGAGTTACAGGTAATAATCAAATTATGCTTTTCTTTACTGTTTAGCCATTGGGTTGGGATCAAAGTGTAGTACCTGCCCTAGGGCGGATAAACTACATTTTATGCCTCAGTTGTGTCTCTGTCTATGTACAGGAAAAAGCAGTACTAGTAAGAATGGAAATGAATTACAGATTACCTTGCATTATGTATGTGAGGCAAAATGGACAGAGTAGAGATTTAGAATGCTAATTTTCAAGACAGGTACTTATGTAATGTTACCTTAGTAATATCTAATAAAAATACAAGATTAAATATTCCATATATGAAAGTATTATTAATTCATTTCTGAAATTTTATCAGTTAACACCTGAGTGTGTGGTTTGGGAACTTTCGTTGAACCATGATCATCTTCTCACAAGAACATGAGAGATCCTGGCTTTTCTCTCATGGGTGGAGCACTTATATAAGTCCCTGTCATCATCATGTCCCATGTGTGCATATCCTAAGCTCAGCTGAGTTGATCTTCTGTTTACACGTGAGCACAGACTGGCATCTTTGAGGCTTGATAATGTATCTGGTGGCTATAAGGTTGTCTTCTGGGTCAATGTTTTGATATACCTGGCTCATTTGATACTCTGGTGCGACATTTTGTTAGCATTTGGAACAGCCCAACATGTAAATTACTAATTGGAAACACAAAAATCAGGCAAGTACAACCAATTTAAATATCTGGGAAGGTTTTAAGAGAAAACAGAAAGTGCAACAGCAAAATTTGAAGGTGCCGCTGGACAGTGAAAGATGTCTTCCAAAAGGTAAGCAACATATTAAGCAATAGGGAAAATTCATTAGAAACAAAGAAAAGATTACTGAACTGTCATGCAATATCAGTCCTTCTATATGACAGTGAATGCTGGAAAATCCCCACACAGATGAAGAGACTTCAATCAATAGAAACAAAGAAAAGATTACTGAACTGTTATGTAATATCAGTCCTCCTATATGGTAGTGAATGCTGGAAAAACTCCACACAGATGAAGAGACTTCAATCAATAGAAACAAAGAAAAGATTACTGAACTGTTATGTAATATCAGTCCTCCTATATGGTAGTGAATGCTGGAAAAACTCCACACAGATGAAGAGACTTCAATCAATAGAAACAAAAAGAAAAGATTACTGAACTGTTATGTAATATCAGTCCTCCTATATGGTAGTGAATGCTGGAAAAACTCCACACAGATGAAGAGACTTCAATCAATAGAAACAAAGAAAAGATTACTGAACTGTTATGTAATATCAGTCCTCCTATATGGTAGTGAATGCTGGAAAAACTCCACATAGATGAAGAAGAGACTTGAAGCAACAGAAATGTGGTTCTACAGAAGAATGCTGAGAATACCATGGAGTGAACATGTGAAAAATGTTAACATGTTAAAATGTTTTAGAAAAAATGGAAACAAAAAAGACATTTATACTTAACATCAGAAAGAGGCTGTTGAAATTTCTAGGAGACATAATGAGGAAAGAGGGTTTAGATAGACATTGAATGTAAAAGGGAAAGGAGAAAAGAGTGGATAACCTACCTAAAAAGCTTATGTAAATGAATGGAAGTACAGGCTGTAGGAGTGATTGAAAAGACAAAATTTACTAAGTGCTGAAAAGGACAGGAAATTGTGGAAATCAAAGATCAACAACATCATGCAGGGGGTATTGTAATTATTTTATTATTTACATTGTTTGACCTGTTGTCTTCATGTTTATTGCCATATACACAACATTTCAGCCATTGTACACTCCGGCCTTCTTCAGGAGATTGAACACATGGCTCAATGGATAAAAGTGTAGGTTGGATCAAGTGACGATGCAAAGAGTTGTGAGTTCAATACCTGACTATAGCAGTGGTGAATAAAAACTTGATGAGTTGAGTTAAAGGGAAATAACTGAGACATCCAAAAGAGGCATGGCACGTTGAACAGGAACAATCTACCCTGGTGGATGAAATAAAGGGTTCAGTTCAAAATTCCAATCAGCTTGAGAAGGGTGGAGTGTACAATGACTGAAACATCATGAATATGGCAATAAAGATGAGAACAGTTAGAATAATGTAAATAATTATGAAGAGGCATGGCTCATAGAAGGTGTGACATTGAGTGCAAAAACTACTTAAGTATGTGTTCTCTGCCTATCTTCTTCTTCTATGTGCTGTGTACGTTGGTGATTATGGCTCTCTACAATTTCATGATTTTTATAATAAATTTTATCTTTTTATTATCTCCTTTAAGCCTTGTTCTTCCATCCATCTACTCAAGCTCATTGGATAATATACATGTTGTTTTCCTCTGTTCCTCTTGTATTTACTCTTTCCTGTGAGTATCAAATTTTCCAAGCCGTATTTCCACATTATGTACCCTAGAAAGCTACAAAGGACAGGAATTGTGGAGAGCCATGATTGCGAACATCCTGAAGTGGCATGGCACATAGAAGGTGTGGCATTGAGTGCAAAGACTACTTAAGTATCTTTTAGTACATATGGGGGTCACCACAGTTCAACTCCTCTGAGAACTAAGGCTCCTAGTTGGCATTAAATTTGTTTTAAACTTCTCATATTTGCTGGCATGAATCCCATCGAACAGTTGAATGATCCTGTGTTTACTTAATTTGAAGAGACAAGCCAAAGTTCTTTTGAGTGACACAGCTGGAAGTAATTAGCAAAGGTCACTTCAGGTAACTAGAAGATATTGTGATTGTATCAATCAGATACAAATAGGTGGTACCCAGACCATGCCAAAAACAAATTCTCAACTAAAATAACACAAGATCGTATATATAATGCCTTACAAAATATAGAATAACTTGTGTTAAATAATTATTTGTGATTGGTTTGGACAGATTAGTATTTTACTGGCATTATTTTTCTATAAAATGATATTTTCTACTTTGCACACAGACAAACACACACACATGCACACACACACACACACACACATATATATATATATATATATATATATATATATATATATGAATAAAGACAAAAGGAAAACTTATCTTAGCTGACCTGTTTCATCCTCAGAAGGACAATTATTTACCTTGAGGATAAAATGTGTTGCCTAACATAAGTTTTCCTTTTGTCTTTGTTTATATTGTCCTTTTACAGATATACTCCATCTGAAATTTTTTTATATATATATATATATATATATATAATTGTGTATTTGAGCAGCAATACCTTTTTTATACAAGTTTCATTTAAGAGGACTGACAAACACACTTCAATTAAGTTTTTATTTAATTTTTCTTGTGTTTGTATAAGTGTTTCCTTTTCTGGAGATAATTTGTGTAAAAACTGTCCAAATGTTTTATATATCCAAGCAGTTTCGACTTTATTATTATCTTATTATAATACTGATTATTCCTCCATTATTTCCTTAATTCATCCATTCATACATTATGCCTTTGCCAATACCTTTTAAATAATGTGCTGTTTCATTTAGATCATATGGAAAGACAGAAAAGACATATACAAGATGCTACTTTGTTTCAATGAGAAAATACAAGAAATAAGTAAAGAAAGAAAGAAAGATAATATATATACATATATATATATATATAATTTTTTTGATATTCATAAAAGTTTTTTCTTTTCTGAACATAATGTGTGTAAAACTAAATTTTAACTAAATACATAGATCTTTATATTTTTAATTTTTTTATTTAGTTTTTCCAGCATTCTTATGTATTTTTGTTTGGAAATATATATATATAAAAATATATATATATATATATATATATATATATATATATATATATATATATATATATAGTTAAACCTAAAGAGCCAGACAAACCTACTAAGGTTTCATCTAAGTGGATCATCAGGGAAAGCCAGCTTTCTCTGACAATCTGCTTAGGTGAAACCTTGGTAGGTTTGTCTGGCTCTCTAGGTTTAATTAGATCTGCTCTACTTAACATATTGAGCACTTTATTAAGTTATTTTGCTTACTCGTATCGGGTTTTTTTTCTTTGGACTTTCGACTTGGATGCTAGACAATTATTTTCGGCTGACATACATGTTCTTTCTTCTTTTTTTTTTTATACCTTTTTTTTCCTTTTGGTATTGATTTGATTATTTGCAAATCAAGACACCAAAGGTTTTTATACTTATAGGATTATTACTAGTACATATATATATATATATATATATATATATATATAAAGGAAAAGCTCAATACATTAGTAAAGATTTTGGTAATATCATCATCATTAAAGAGTTTGTATATATATATCTGAAGACAGACAGTTCATTTTCTATTCAGAATGTACATCTGTAGGAAAATTTTTATTTTTCATCTTTCCTCTCCCAAAGAAGGTAATAATGTCACTAAGATGCAAGGGGGGAGTGAAAGAGAATGAGAAAGCTTTAGGAGAGTGGAAGAGAATGAGAAGGCTTTAGGAGAAAGACCAGATTTGGGGAAGATAGATTATTCCAATTGGCATTGTATTTAAATTTTTGAAGGCTGTATGTGGCAAGGAAGCAAGAAGCTGGAAAAGAGTTACAGAGGTAAGAAGTGAGAGAAAAGTCTAGAATATATGGTTGCGTCTAGCTAGTTCAACATTAGAATGGTGAGACCTAGTTGCCAATCTAGTAGTAGACTTAAATTCATTCAGTTGAGATGTCAAGGAAGAAAGCATATCAGAACAATTGCCATGAAAATATTTATACAAAAGACAGAGGCAAGCCACATCACAGTGGTGGAAAAATGACTGAAGTTGAGATGCTA
Source organism: Acanthosepion pharaonis (assembly GCA_903632075.3). Taxonomy (NCBI): domain Eukaryota; kingdom Metazoa; phylum Mollusca; class Cephalopoda; order Sepiida; family Sepiidae; genus Acanthosepion; species Acanthosepion pharaonis. Next base: position 1,305,574 of record CAHIKZ030003131.1, read on the forward strand.
AGTCAGGATAAATAACACTGTAAACACTTCTTTGGATTTTGTTGAGAATCTCAAGATATATAGCCTGAGCACCAGACCAGATATGGCATCAATATTCAATGCACAGTTCAATGGTAGATTTATAAATATAAATGTACAAAATTTTCTGGCATAACACAATGAACCAAACTTTCCTAACAGTAGACCTAGCAATTGATACAATATAATCACTTGATCTCATGTCAGTGGAAACCTTTGCCAAGGAAGGTATAAAGAGTAGCTCTCCTGAAGGTTAGCATCAGCCATGCTGATGGCAGACAGAAAACATTCTATATGATGATTAAATGAAAGTATTTTTATTTTGGAGGTATTAAAATTTTCATTTTATTTTCAATTCGCATCACATTTTCATTTCAGTAGATTGACGACCTCTAAATTTTGTGATAAATAAGAATTTGCTTCCTGTTTATGACCAGATTTCTGGTTCCTTCTAAATTCTACTTCAACCCAATATTTCTAACATCTTTCACAAATTCTGAAATTTTTAAAACACTCATACGATTACATTAAAGGTAAGAGAAAGATAGGAAAGCAACAAAAAAGTTTGAGCAAAAAGATAGATTATCACAAAAACAAATAGGAATCATTAAAAAAGCAATGAAAAAAAGAAGGCTGTGGAGAGTTGTGATCTCTCATGTTCTGATGGGATATTACATAGAGAGAAAGAAAACTTTGAATTTTGTCAAAGAATCTATATGAATCTATATACTAGGAGTACTAAACCACATAATGTGCAAGATGGATTCTGACAAGAAAAATTTTATAGCATGATACAGTAAAACAAATTTTCCTGACAGTAGAACAAGCAATTGATTCAATATGATCACTGACTTATGTCAGTGGAAATATGAGACCAAGAATGTGTAAAGTGTTGCTCTCCTGGAGGTTAGCATCAGTCATGCTGATGGAAGGCAATAAATAGTTATCTATGGTGCTTAAATGATAGCAATTTTGTTTTGGAGGCCATTCCTCACCTGAGTTAACTACTGACTAGGGGTCATTTTCGAGAGCAGCTGCAAGTTTTGCTTTGTTACACTCATTAGACTTTGTCAAACCTATCAGTCTTTGTCATACCTATCAAATAGGAGCAAAAAGTTGTGTCCTCACCATAAATACTGCTGACATTGGGAATATCATTGATGAATATAATAAACAACATAGGTTCAAGGATAGAACCCTGGGGGACCCTCCATATTCATGATTGGATTAAGCCAACTATTAGGTCAGAGATACTATAGTTCTTGGGATTGTGGAGAAGGTAATCTTGACAAATGCTACAGCCAAACCATTGCTGTTCTTATTCAAAGCCTTATACATATCTTGTAAATGGATGACCAAAAATGTAAAAACAAAGCATAAAGAATGAAATTTGTAGTCTTGAACAACTTTTACAATGATAATGATTCAAATTCTGGAAGTTTTCTTAATTTAGTTAAAAGATAATCTGGTAATTGCCCAGAATTTAAACATGGCTGTTAAGCCGTTAACTGCTCCTAAAATTTCCATTATCTGCAGTTGAGCCATAGAATTAAAAATGATAGGAATTCACATTATCTGAAGTTAATGAGCAAAGCACTTTTTCCTTAATTTCCAACCATTTCTGCATTTTAATTTTTGGTCAAAATTTATAGTAGTATGTACAAGAAAATATGATATATACTGTTATATATTGGTGTTTCTATTGAACAATGGAAACAAAGATTCTACCACCAAAAATTTTTGTTATGAGATGTTTATAATATCAATAGTATTATACTTTCAGCAAATTTGGACTTTCATACCTGCAAAAAGATGTATTGTCAAAATGATGGTTTTCCAATGACACTGCTTTTATTTTCATTCAGACTTCAGCAAAATTTATTGTTTTAAAAATATTTATTGTTTTTGATTAGAATTTTAATAAAACCTAAACATGAAATTGAATTTATACATTTTCTTTGTTGTTGAGAATTGACAACAAAAATAACAAATACTATTTATTTATTAGATTGTTTATTTACACTATTTATTATATTGTTTATTGGAATGGTTGGCAAAACATTGGCTAATTGTCAATTGATTCAAACTTTATAAAATGAAGATTTACTTGGATCATTTACATCAGTTAGACTGTTATCCGCATCACGTTTCAGCTGTTGTACACTCCAGCCTTCTTCAGGTGAGTCGAATTTCAAACCAAACCCACATGCTATGCCTCTTTTGGATATCTCAGTTAATTTCCTTTAATTCAACTCTCCAAGTTTTGTTTCACCACTGCTGTGGCCTGGTATTGAACTTACAACCATTTGAGTCTAGTCACTGAATCTAACCAATGTCGTTATCCACTGGGCAATGTGTCCTTGAGGACATATGTGCATGAATTTTTGGGACTTATAAACCTAATGTCTCACAAACATTTTTTTACCAGTGCTCATATTGTAATTTTTACTTTTAATATTATTAACTTTTTTTACCAGTGCTCATATTGTAATTTTTACTTTTAATATTATTAACTTTTTTTACCAGTGCTCATATTGTAATTTTTACTTTTAATATTATTAACTTTTTTTACCAGTGCTCATATTGTAATTTTTACTTTTAATATTATTAACTTTTTTTAACAATTTTTGTTATTCATTGCTTTTCTCTAACACTCCTTATATTATATTCATTTCTATGCCTGGTCAGCTCAGGTAATTTTTTGCGACCTAGCATATGTGCTGATTCCTTAAGTTTTCATATTTTCCAGTGATATTTTCTGTCTATGATTTCAACCTCATCCTACAGGGGGTGGTGATTTCCCTTCATATGAGGTCAGCTACATTTGATTTTTGTATTTACCCTCGTGTTACTGCTTTATGATGTTCTTGTAGTCTTACCTTAAGTGAGCAGTCTGTTTCTCTCTTGTATTTCTCAACACAGCTGCACAAGATGGCATCCACACAGTTGTTAGTCATATTCTCCTCTGTGGGGAGGGTCTTACTCAGAAGAGGTGTCTGCAAAGTGTTGAACCCCTTTTAACGATTATCCTGATCTTATATGGACCACAGATCCTTTGTATTTTCTCCAATAATCTTTTCATATAGGGTAGGCAGACTGAAGCTGTTTTCTGAGTATTGTTATCCTCTTGTACCCTTCTATCCCTGTTTGTTGGAGCTGTTGCCATGTATCCAGGGTAGTTTTTACATTGTAGGGTACTGTTTATATAGCTTGTTTGTATGTTTCTTTTGTTTGATGTTGGAAGAAGCAGATGATCCTTTTCTTTGCACTGTATGGATGAAGGGAGTTGAAGTTGAGGTATTGTTTGATGAATGTTGGCTTGTGGTATATGGATATCTTGGACCCCTGCTTTGCTCGAGATATTAGTACATTCAGGAAGTTTGTTGTCATTTTCTCACTCCATTGTGAACTGTATCCATAGTGGATAAAGATGTTGGTTAGATCCAGTGACTAGACACAAAGTGTTGTGAGTTCAATACAGGGGCACAGCAGTGGTGTATCAAAACTTGGAGATTTGAATAAAAGGGAAATAACTGATACATCTGGAAGGGGTATGGCATGTGGAACTAAAATAATCTGCCGCAGTGGACAAAATAAAGGGTTCGGTTTGAAATTCCAATCACCTGAAGATGGCCGGAGTGTACAATGGCCGAAATGTTGTGAATATGTCAATGAAGATGAGGATAACAGTCCAAATAATGCAAGTAATCATAATACCTCATCTCAGAGATATAGACTGTTGAAACTTGACTAATGCATGGAATAATAATACAACACAAATGTACTTAGAACAAAATGTATTGAAACAAGAAAGTGTACACAATATTTACATATAGTCTTTTGTATATTCTTGGGAAGACCGTTCCTGGAGAATGTGTTGACTTAGTCGCAGTCGGGCAGAGTCTCTAGATTGAATCTCTTGATTCCTCCCTCGTCTTCCCGGTACCAACCATATTTATATGGTCGGTACTCCACTATGCAAATTAGGTGGATCCTACCACAACATAGACAAATAAAGATCTACTTATGTTTATAAATTCATGAATAAAAAATTGTTTTCATATTTCTTCCTTTAAGAATTGGTAAGTGATAAATATTGCATTGTATTAGTTTTAATTGTATTTTTTTTAGAATGCTGTAAATATAAAACTATTCTTGTAAATAAACAATCTAATAAATACTGTTAAATTCTCAAGAAAAAAAATGTATAAATTTACTTTCATCATAGGTTTTATTACAATTCTAATCATGGCTTTTTAAAACAATAAATATTGCTGAAGAGTGAAGGTAATTAAAATAAATGCAGTATCATGGGAAAAAACATCCTTTTGATACTCTGTTTTTTGTGGGCATGAAGGTCTAACATTTGCCATACTTTCTACATATTTGTGTGAATTGAAAGACAAAGATGGCAATACTCTGAAAGTGGAATGGGAAACACTAAGAAAAGTATTTATATATAAAACTCAAATTTGTCAATTTATAGACAACTGTAACAGAGGATGGAAAATATGACACTGAGATCTGAAGATGTCTTGGGATGGCCAAAGAAGCATTTGAAAAGTTAAGCAGAGTATTAAGAGACAGAAAAACTTTGTTAGAAACAAAGAAATGAGTACTGAATTTTTACATGATATCTGACCTCCTATATGGCAATGAGATGAAGAAGTGTTATAATGGGTACTAATGGGTATGTCTCAATCCTCATAAATATGCTGCACACTATTGTAAGTAGGTGTAATATGCTAAGTAGTCCACCACTAGCAGTGGTTTACCTACTTCACGCCACTGACGAGCATTGTATTTTGTTGACATAAAGATTACCATTTCATTTCCAGCCTCCGTTTTGGTTATTCCTCATTCAGTAACCATTTCTAGGTGACAATAGATAGATACATCAGAATGTTTGATAGATAGATAGATAGATAGATAGATAGATAGATAGATAGATAGTGTTATATACTGTACCTATAAACACTAATAGGTATGTCTCAATCCTCATAAATATGTTGGACACTATTGCCAGTGGAGGTAATCTGCTGTCTAAGTATTCCAACACTAGCAGTGGTTTACCTATTTCACACTCCTGGCAAGTATTGTATTTTGTTGATGTTATAAAGATTACCATTTCATTTCCAACATTTGTTTTGGTTATTCCTTATTCAGTAACCATTTCTAGGTTACAAGAAGAAGAAACTTGAAGCAACAGAAATGTGGTTCTACAGAAAGATGCTGAGGATACCATGAACTGAACATATGAGCAATGATGAGGTTTTAGAGAAAATGGAAACAAAAAGAAAACTTCAGCATCAGGAAGAGGCAATTGAAATTTCTGGGGTACGTAATGAGGAAGGAGGGCTTGGAAAATCTAATACTCACAGGTCAGATAAAGGGAAAGAGAGACAGAGAAAGCAGTACGTAACATTCTTGATGGGTTTGAGCAAATGAATGGCAAAACAGGGTTTGGGAGAAATAACAAAAAGACAAAATTTATTAAGAGCTACAAGAGATGGGAAGATGTAGAGAGCCATGATCGCCTACATCCTGAAGGGATATGCCACATAAAAAAGATGTTGAACTAACACATTAATCTCTTAGCTTTGTCCAAAAAAAAATTAGGAAATATTAAAAGTTATGACTAAATTATCAAACTGAAAATTGTGGTTTTTACTTTTTCTGCTGTTTGTTTATTGACTTCATTTGAAAAATAATTTTAAAAACTGCTAATTGCATCTGAGTCTTTGTCTTGAATAAATTACTTCAATCCTTGGACAGGCAATTAAAACTAGTAGCCTGTTAACTGTGAATCCATCTACATGATAGCACCTCTCTGTTGTGTTAAGATCGATTAAGAGGGTTTAGAGTATACCTTACTGTCTTCAGCAAAGATCTAAGAATTGTTTCTTGATTTACATTTTTCATTTTGTAGAAAATAAATATTCTGTCAGATATGAAAATCATAATTAGTCATCCAATCAATCAGTCTGGGCAATTCTTTTCATTTTTTTTCCAGCAATATTTGGACTAAATTATTGCTAACTGATAGCATTTCTTACTATCTCTGCTAATAGATACAGAGTTGAATTATGTTTGCAATCAATCAGTTTATGACACTGGTGATTGATCAGGGATTGCAAAACCAGAAATCTTTAATCCAAAATGTCTTTTTTAATAGAACCTAATGATAAATGTCTTATACTTTGTTAATCTTAATTTTACTTGTTTTATTTACGCAAGTAGTTTTATTAGTAGTTTTATCTTGAATTTTTATTGGATAAAGCATTATTAAGCATTATTTACTTTTGAGTTTTATATCCCATTGTAATTTTACTTGTTTTATTTACGCAAGTAGTTTTATTAGTAGTTTTATCTTGAATTTTATTGGATAAAGCATTATTAAGCATTATTTACTTTTTGAGTTTTATATCCCATTGTAATTTTACTTGTTTTATTTACGCAAGTAGTTTTATTAGTAGTTTTATCTTGCATTTTATTGGATAAAGCATTATTAACATTATTTACTTTTGAGTTTTATATCCCATTGTAATTTTACTTGTTTTATTTACGCAAGTAGTTTTATTAGTAGTTTTATCTTGAATTTTTATTGATAAAGCATTATTAAGCATTATTACTTTTAGTTTTTATATCCCATTGTAATTTTACTTGTTTTATTTACGCAAGTAGTTTTATTAGTAGTTTTATCCATTGATAAAGCATTAAGCTATTATTTACTTTTTGAGTTTTACTTGTAATTTTACTTTTTTATTTTAAGTAGTTTTATTAGTAGTTTTATCTTGAATTTTTATTGGATAAAAGCATTATTAAGCATTATTTACTTTTTGAGTTTTATATCCCATTGTAATTTTACTTGTTTTATTTACATAAGTAGTTTTATTAGTAGTTTTATCTTGAATTTTTATTGGATAAAGCATTATTAAGCATTATTTACTTTTGAGTTTTATATCCCATTGTAATTTTACTTGTTTTATTTACGCAAGTAGTTTTATTAGTAGTTTTATCTTGAATTTTTATTGGATAAAGCATTATTAAGCATTATTTACTTTTGAGTTTTATATTTTGTAATTTTACTTGTTTTATTTTTAGTTTTATTAGTAGTTTTATTGTAATTTTTACTTTTGAGTTTTATATTTTAATTTACTTGTTTTATTTACGCAAGTAGTTTTATTAGTAGTTTTATCTTGAATTTTTATTGGATAAAGCATTATTAAGCATTATTTACTTTTTTGAGTTTTATATCCCATTGTAATTTTACTTGTTTTATTTACGCAAGTAGTTTTATTAGTAGTTTTATCTTGCATTTTTATTGGATAAAAGCATTATTAAGCATTATTTACTTTTGAGTTTTATATCCCATTGTAATTTTACTTGTTTTATTTACGCAAGTAGTTTTATTAGTAGTTTTATCTTGAATTTTTATTGGATAAAGCATTATTAAGCATTATTTACTTTTGAGTTTTATATCCCATTGTAATTTTACTTGTTTTATTTACGCAAGTAGTTTTATTAGTAGTTTTATCTTGAATTTTTATTGGATAAAGCATTAAGCATTATTTACTTTTGAGTTTTATATCCCATTGTAATTTTACTTGTTTTATTTACGCAAGTAGTTTTATTAGTAGTTTTATCTTGAATTTTTATTGGATACATTATTTTTTTGAGTTTTATATCCCATTGTAATAGTTTTTTACTTGAATTTTTATTTAAAGCATTATTAAGCATTATTTACTTTTTAGTTTTATTATTGTAATTTTACTTGTTTTATTTGAATTAGTAGTTTTTCTTGAATTTTTATTAAAGCATTATTAAGCATTATTTACTTTTGAGTTTTATATCCCATTGTAATTTTACTTGTTTTATTTACGCAAGTAGTTTTATTAGTAGTTTTATCTTGAATTTTTATTGGATAAAATTGTAAGCATTATTTTTTTTTTTGAGTTTTATATCCCATTGTAATTTTTACTTGTTTTATTTACTAGTTTTATTATAGTTTTATTTGAATTTTTATTGATCCCACTTTTGAGTTTTATATCCCATTGTAATTTTACTTGTTTTATTTACGCAAGTAATTTTTTATTAGTAGTTTTATCTTTAATTTTATTGGATAAAGCATTATTAAGCATTTTTACTTTTGAGTTTTATATCCCATTTTTTACTTGGATTAAAGTTTTATCTTGAATTTTATTGGATAAAGCATTATTAAGCATTATTTACTTTTGAGTTTTATATCCCATTGTAATTTTACTTGTTTTATTTACGCAAGTAGTTTTATTAGTAGTTTTATTTGAATTTTATTGGATAAAGCATTATTTTATTTCTTTTTTGAGTTTTATATCCCATTGATAAGTAGTTTTTTAGTTTTATCTTGAATTTTTATTGGACTTTTTGAGTTTTATATCCCATTGTAATTTTAAACGCAAGTAGTTTTATAGTTTTATCTTGAATTTTTATTGGAAGCATTATTAACATTATTTACATTTTTTTGAGTTTTATATCCCATTGTAATTTTACTTGTTTTATTTTAGTTTTATTAGTAGTTTTATCTTGAATTTTTATTTTTTATTAACATTATTTACTTTTGAGTTTTATATCCCATTGTAATTTTACTTGTTTTATTTATTGTTTTATTAATAGTTTTATCTTGAAATTGGATAAAGCATTATTAAGCATTATTTACTTTTGAGTTTTATATCCATTGTAATTTTACTTGTTTTATTTTGCAAGTTTTTATTAGTAGTTTTATCTTGAATTTTATTGGATAAAGCATTATTAAGCATTATTTACTTTTTGAGTTTTATATCCCATTGTAATTTTACTTGTTTTATTTACGCAAGTAGTTTTATTAGTAGTTTATCTTGAATTTTTATTTAAAAGCATTTAAGCATTATTTACTTTTGAGTTTTATATCCCATTGTAATTTACTTGTTTTATTTACGCAAGTAGTTTTATTAGTAGTTTTATCTTGAATTTTTATTGGATAAAGCATTATTAAGCATTATTTACTTTTGAGTTTTATATCCATTGTAATTTTAATTTTTATTTACGCAAGTAGTTTTATTAGTAGTTTATCTTGAATTTTTATTGGATAAAGCATTATTAAGCATTATTTACTTTTTAGTTTTATATCCCATTGTAATTTTACTTGTTTTATTTCAAGTAGTTTTATTAGTAGTTTTATCTTGAATTTTTATTGGATAAAGCATTATTAAGCATTATTTACTTTTGAGTTTTTATCCCATTGTAATTTTACTTGTTTTATTTACATAAGTAGTTTTATTAGTAGTTTTATCTTGAATTTTTATTGGATAAAGCATTATTAAGCATTATTTACTTTTGAGTTTTATATCCCATTGTAATTTTACTTGTTTTATTTACGCAAGTAGTTTTATTAATAGATTTTATCTTGAATTTTTATTCATTATTAAGCATTATTTACTTTTGAGTTTTATATCCCATTGTAATTTTACTTGTTTTATTTACATTAAGTAGTTTTATTAGTAGTTTTATCTTGAATTTTTATTGGATAAAGCATTATAGCATTATTTACTTTTTTGAGTTTTATATCCCATTTAATTTTACTTGTTTTATTTACAAGTAGTTTTATTAGTAGTTTTATCTTGAATTTTTATTGGATAAAAGCATTATTAAGCATTATTTACATTTTTGAGTTTTATATCCATTGTAATTTTACTTTGTTTTATTTACGCAAGTAGTTTTATTAGTAGTTTTATCTTGAATTTTTATTGGATAAAGCATTATTAAGCATTATTTATTTTTTGAGTTTTATATCCCATTGTAATTTTACTTGTTTTATTTACATAAGTAGTTTTATTAGTAGTTTTATCTTGAATTTTTATTGGATAAAGCATTATTAAGCATTATTTACTTTTGAGTTTTATATCCCATTGTAATTTTTTGTTTTATTTACGCAAGTAGTTTTATTAGTAGTTTTATCTTGAATTTTATTGGATATTATTAAGCATTATTTACTTTTTGAGTTTTATATCCCATTGTAATTTTACTTGTTTTATTTACGCAAGTAGTTTTATTAGTAGTTTTATCTTGAATTTTTATTGGATAAAGCATTATTAAGCATTATTTACTTTTGAGTTTTATATCCCATTGTAATTTTACTTGTTTTATTTACGCAAGTAGTTTTATTAGTAGTTTTATCTTGAATTTTTATTGGATAAAGCATTATTAAGCATTATTTACTTTTGAGTTTTATATCCCATTGTAATTTTACTTGTTTTATTTACGTTAAAGTAGTTTTATTAGTAGTTTTATCTTGAATTTTTTATTGATAAACATTATTAAGCATTATTTACTTTTGAGTTTTATATCCCATTGTAATTTTACTTGTTTTATTTACGCAAGTAGTTTTATTAGTAGTTTTATCTTGAATTTTTATTGATAAAGCATTATTAAGCATTATTTACTTTTTGAGTTTTATATCCCATTATTTAATTTTAAAAGTAGTTTTATTTAGTTTTATCTTGAATTTTTATTGGATAAAGCATTATTAAGCATTATTTACTTTTGAGTTTTATATCCCATTGTAATTTTACTTGTTTTATTTACGCAAGTAGTTTTATTAGTAGTTTTATCTTGAATTTTTATTGGATAAAGCATTATTAAGCATTATTTACTTTTGAGTTTTATATCCCATTGTAATTTTACTTGTTTTATTTACGCAAGTAGTTTTATTAGTAGTTTTATCTTGAATTTTTATTGGATAAAGCATTATTAAGCATTATTTAGAGTTTTATATCCATTGTAATTTTACTTGAAGTAGTTTTATTAGTAGTTTTATCTTGAATTTTTATTGATAAAGCATTATTAAGCATTATTTACTTTTTGAGTTTTATATCCCATTGTAATTTTACTTGTTTTATTTACGCAAGTAGTTTTATTAGTAGTTTTATCTTGAATTTTTATTGGATAAACATTATTAAGCATTATTTACTTTTGAGTTTTATATCCCATTGTAATTTTACTTGCTTTATTTACACTATTGTTTTAGTAGTAGTAATATTATCTGGAATTATCATTGACCTGTCTGGCAAGGCTAAACCTGCTAGCATAGCCCTCTGGCACATCATGCTACTCCCTCACATCAAGCCACTCAATTGTGGAGGATGATCTAGAAATGACTGAAGAATTGTTAAGAATGATTTTGCAGAAAGAGAAGAATGTTTTTCTACATTATCAAAGAACTTTGCGTATGTGCTAATAATTTTACAGTCTCATGTTTTCAAAACTGAAATAACAAAAGAAAAACAGGCAAGAAGAAACTTTAGTAGAACAAAGGATTGTTACATGAAAACTTATGATTTGAATCCTGTTATGGGATTAGTTTAGCTAATAGATAATTAGCATAAAGAGAGCTATAACTATAGCTCATGGGCAACTTGGAGTCAGTGTATGTAGAACATCTATGGCTACCAAGTTTGATCATCATAACAATCCCTGTGGTTAACAAAGGAGAAAGAATATTAAGAAATACTAGTACAAAATGAATAATAATTGACAATACTTGATCTAAGACATTCAGGCAAATTAAAACTATTATATTTTATTCCTACTTGGTATAAATAAGCAAGAGAAATAAGATGAAAGAAATATGACTCAAAAATGAATAATAATTGACAATGCTTGATTTAAGAAATTCAGACAACTTAAGACTATTAGATCTTATTAGTACTTGGTATAAATAAGCAAGAGAAATAAGATGAAAGAAACACTAGTCAAAAATGAATAATAATTGACAATGCTTGATCTAAGAAATTCAGGCAACTTAAAACTATTACATCTTATTATGACTAGTCAAAAATGAATAGTAAATCATTAAAAAGTTTTGTCTTATGTCCCATCTATCCCACTTACTCGAACTGTCAGTCTGTCACTCTTAATAAACTATATCAATCATAAATAAGGAATAAATGAGTGGAGTTCAAGAGTTACTGTGAGCTGATGTTTTAGTTCCTGTAAATGTAATCTTTCTCTCATTTCTTTGACTGACAGCCTGAGTAGTTAGGAATGAAAGCAAATCAAAAATGAATATTTCTTGACACAGATCCAACTAATAAAATTTCTAGGTAATATTACTACTATTAATACTACTAGTGGAACTAAAACAAATAATAGGAGTAGAAAGGTTTCCCTGTCATCCAGTTCACACTCCTCCCTAGTCTTTCAGAAAGATGGGATAAACATCTACGTCAGAGGTTTATCCCTTGTTTTTTTAGTATTGGGTTTCTGGTTCTTTCTAAAGTATTTTCCTTCTCTTTCACTTCCTGTAGCCCCTGGCGTCTTAGTGGCAATATTGTCTTGCTTGGGGTGAATTGATTGAAAAAAAAAAATGAAATGAACATGAAAAGAATACAAGTCAAAAAGATATCATTCTGGACACTAATAACAATTTTAGGTAATATTACTACTACTAATACTACTAGTGTAAATACGGCGAGTAAGATTAAGATGAAAGGTATACAAGTCAAAAAATAAATCATTTTGGACACAACCTGAACTAATAAAAATTTCAAGTATAAATATTGCATTTGTTGTTTCGGTGTCTTTAACAAACCTGTATTGTCCTTGTCTTATTTTCAGTCTAATTCTGCTGTACACTCTATTCATTAGAATTTGGATGTAAAGTTTTGTTATATGGCTCATTAGGCTGATTGTCCAATGGAATTCACATTCGTTTGCTGCTGATTTCTTAGGCAGTGCTATGAAAATGGATCAACTTCTTGTATATCACCACTGTTATAGATTGCAATTGTTATAGACAAGCGTATGGTTGCAAGAAAGAAATACGACAACAGCAGAAATAGATTTACGTGGTTTATTTCAACAGGAACGTGAGGGTTTGGGACAGCTACCTTGTGGTAAAGTTCATAAGCCGGTTTTCGAATCTGGTCGATCTCTCATAGTAGTTCACACATGTTGATGGTGGTTGGCGCTCTCCTGCTGACAGCTGCTCAATGTGACCGGTCTCCTTTGTGGCCACCTGTTGACTGAATGTTGAACTTCCCTGTGACCCCTTTTATAGCGTTTTTTTATGGCTTAACAGGCTCGAGAAACGAAGCGAGTATAATTAGGAGGGAAGCATTTTTATTGGACGAAAAATAGAGCACTTTAAATATTATGTTATTTTTCGACTGGAACACGTGTGTCGGAAACATTTGTGAAGAAAGATAATGGTTATTTTGTGACGGGGCTTTGTCCCGTTCACATCCGGTTCTCGCTCTTGAGTATTTGCCTGTAAATCAGCCGAGATATGTCTTCTTATTTTATTTTATAACACAATTATTAAGTCTGCAAACTTGTCTATGCCAAAATCATCTAAAACTGCCAGCATCTCTAATACGATTCTTTCTGGTTCTGTTGCTTTGTTTCTCTTCATTTTGGCCAGTTCTGATTCCACTTCAGACATTAATATTTCTGGTCCTTTGATATTTTCCTGTATTGTGTCTTCTCTAATGTATTCATTCCAATATTTTTTCTTTCCCTAATATAACATCAGCAATTGTGTTCAGCCCAATGAAAAGTAGACAAAAAAAAATAGGAATGAAAGGTTATATGTGTCAATAATGACTGAAAATGTTTTGTGTATTTATATTTCAGTTTGTTGTAAATATTGTGAAATATGCAAACTTCTCTTCTCTTTTTAATGCCAAGGGTTTTTTTTTTCTTTTTAAAGGAGGGTGACAACAACAAGACAGAACATATGATTGTTGTTGGACCAAGAACTGGCATCAGCAGAATCACCAATGTCAAGACATATGCTGTAAGTAATTTTGATTTCAACACACATACTTTTTATTTGACATTTATTTTTATGACCTTCAATCTTATTCTTTGGGCAACAGTCTTGTTTTATTTGTTTGTTTTTTTTTCATATTATACCTTCAACAGTTTTAGGAAAATCTTAGAAGTGTCTTTAAAGAATATTTGTTATCAAATTTTCCAAGCCCTATTTCTGCATTATGTGCCCTAGAAAGCTACAAAGGACAGGAGATTGTGAAGAGCTACGATTGTCATCTAAAACATTCTCATCTAAAACATGGACCTTAACTTCTCATCTACAATGTCTGAAAGACTGCCCAATTCTAGACTAGGTTGGTTGTTTATATAACTACATGAATTACAGTTCTTTCCCATGCTTGCAAAACTGGATGCAGCTGTGAGGTTACATGATTATGCATTCAATGACTGGGTGTAACCTCAGATGAATCCTCATATAGATTGGGTTGTTTTGTTCGACTTCCATAAGGTGAGGGAACACAAACTATATTTAGCCAAATGGACATTTATAAAAGATAGTATAATAGAGCAGAAAGTTTATTTGGGGGTAGAATAAAATTTGTCCTCCTCTTAAACTGCCATGTCTTTTCAAATCAATTAGACAATTACGGTCCTGAACAGCTTCCTTCCTTTTTCTGATTGATTATGATAAAGACAGAGGATTGATTTCTGTTGCTATTTTAAAAACATTAAAGCAAGAAATAATTGTTTCAACAATTATCCATATTGTTTTGTTTTTGTTTGTTTTTTTTAGCTGGAACCAATAGCAGATTTTGAACACATTGAAAAGATGAGTGTCATACGAGATGGAGAGAATATACAATGGGTTTCAGTAGAATTGAAAGGAGAAACGACTACAGTAAGTTTCTATGCTTCGTTAAAATAAAAGTCTTCATATTTATTGTTCTTTCAGATTTAATCTCAAAACTTCTTGCATCCAGGTCAGGTATTTTGTTTTTGAACATTGATTGAAGCAGTTGTAAGGTATGGACCTGAAATTTGGACATTATCTGCTCATCTTGAAAGATGACTGGATGGAACATATACAAATCTCCTTAGAAAAATCCATAACATCCATTGGAGATCCCATGCAACACTTAACATAATTTACAGAAGTCCAATCTCTCTTAAGCCCAAAGAAAAATGATTACAGTTTGTTGGCTACTGCCATCAAACAGACAGTGAAATCATTTCATCCTTACTCCTATGGCATCCTTTTGGAAGTGTCTCCTCACAAAAATTGACTTTCCCAGACACCATAGTTCAGGAGTCAGGGTTGGACATTGGAGATTTGGGGACATGAATACAGGCCCAAACAGTGTGGAAAGGGATTGTTAATGGAGATCTGACCAACCATAGGGAGGTCAAAGGATGATGATGTTGATTTTGTTTTGTTTAGTTTAATATGCAAATAAGGAATGTGGAATGCACACACATTTTCTGTTATCTCCTCTTTTATCTTTCTTTTTGCTCCTGACAGGAATTTAACCTCTACTTCCTTTTTAATCTGAGAAAGCACCTTCAGGCCAGCTGAGAGGCACATTTTACTTGAATAAGACTTTCAAGCTCTAGGCCAGTAGATATTAATTTCACTGTTTAAAAATAAGGAACATCTTCTCCAACATGTTTACCCATTAAATATAATATTTATTGTAATGAGAAATATTGTCAGATTAAAAAATCACTTACTTTGTATTCCTTATATATATATATATATATATATATATATATATATATTAAGAAATGGACAAAGTCCGACAATTTATTTATTAAAGACATTTTTATGTTTAACGTTCTTTTTTATAGATACAAGTATTTAAGTAAATGCTCTGTTCATAATAAACAGTATTAAATAATATTTACCGGCCTGAATGTTTGAGAAATTTTCATAGAAAATATTCGTCCGTTGACAGGATTCGAACCTGCATCCTATACAGAACTGTCATTTATGCTGACATGCCTTAACCGACTCGGCCACAAAGGAGCGTTCAGTAGGCAAGGTCAAATTTACTGCTTATAAACTTCAATCTTCCATGAATCTCGTACATTCATAACTGCTCTGGCGTATCAAATGTAAACAAATGACGTCATATATTAAGAAATGGACAAAGTCCGACAATTTATAGCGTTCGGTAGGCAAGGTCGAATTTACTGCTTATTTACGCTCCTTTGTGGCCGATCTATAAGGCACGTCAGCGTAAATGACGGTTCCGTATAGGATGCAGGTTCGAATCCTGTCCAAGGACGAATATTTTCTATGAAAATTTCTTGGACATTCAGGTCGGTAAATGTTATTTAATACTGTTTATTATAAACAGAGCATTTACTTAAATATTTGTATCTATAAAAAAGAATGTTAAACATAAAAATGTCTTTAATAAATGTATATATATATATATATATATATATATATATATATAACATTATTATAAATTAATTGATTTAAAACCATATTTTAAATGAATAAATCAATTAATTTATAATATTAATGCTCTGTAAATTTACATTGAGCACTATTTTGTAAAAATAAAAATATCTATAAGAACACCGGATTATATATCTTACTGTTCTTCCTTTTCATTTATATATACGTATATATATATAACTAAACTAGTGATAACCAATATAGTGTATCAATTTCACTGCACAGTACAAGACTGTGTTTCTTGTCACAAATTAATTACATACTGCCACATTCTTGAGTAGACACCACACATTCCACTTATCAAATCAAAGTTTTGTAAAAAAACATCTATTTACCCACAATTTAGAAGAACCCTTAAGAAATGTTCTGGTTGAAAACACTAAAATTCTATATAAATCTCATTACTGAAAACATCTCACTATAAGGGAGGCCCTGTATATTAAAGATCTGTATCCTATTATGAGATATTTAAAAACAACAGTTTGCTGTCTGCTATGAAAATTGAGAGATCGCTCCAGAAAATGATTAACAATATTTTCTTTCCTAAAAATAAATTTTTAAAAATTGGAAAATATTTATTAACCAATAAACTTTTGAGTTTAGTAAATCTAACTTTTAGTTTCCTGGAGCCTTTATTCTGTTATAAATACAATCACATAAATTCACAAACATAGTTTTCAGTTTTTTGGTAAACCTTTAACCTGATGCTGTTATTTTGTGCAAAATTGAATTCTCACACCTTTTGTATAATTAATTACTCAACATTTCACATATTTTATCAACTAACTTTCTTATAATAGCTTTGTGAATTTTAAAGTAAATTAAGCACACTTGAAACATACAAAGGGACTTATGAAAACAATAATGCAGCTCCCATTTGCTGACTGCTGGAAAATTATACACATTCATAAAACAACAAAAAAATGTCACACTCTCTTTATGCAGACAAATTCTGCTTCTCCTAATACAATTTATTCTGTGTGCTGTAAAGAACAAAAAATTAAATATTTTTGTGGGGCTTTACTTCATGAGGATCTTTATAATTCATTTCTTTCACATCTTGAAAGCAAACAAATACTCAATAATTAAATTACTTTAAAATTAATCACACACTTCTGGTTGGCAAAGTTCTGATGTGTATGATAAGATTTGCTATTTTGTGCTAGTATATGCATTCTGTAACATCAGGACTTCTGTAACTTCAGGACGTCATTCTTAAGAAAACTTTAAAATTCATTAAATCTCAAATTTTGATATGATTGCAATATTTTATTAATTAATAATCAAAATGCTTATTGGGATATTATAAAGAGCAATGACTCATTTGTTTTGATGACAATGTAACCATTTTTTAATGCATTTGCCTTATTTTTGCTTTTTGCAGACTTTGTGTGTCGGCCTTTTAAATGATGATGTCCCAGATTTCCTATCACTTCTTGAAGGTTATTATCGAGTGCTTGTCGATTCCAATAAAGTTTTATTAGATAAATCGCAACTCCAGAAACCTGAAGGAGAGAATAGTGGTAAGCCTTGAAAGTTCATTTTTTGGGGTTGTAGCTTTCATTTGATATATATATATATATATATATATATATATATATATATATATACACACACACACACACACACACATGTATTATAACCTTAAATATTATTTTTTTAGTGTATACTCATATTTGAGTAGATGCCCTATTTATTTATTAAACAGTATATCTATTTATTTTCATCTACTGCCCTGAATGTTTGTGAAATCTTATTGAAGAAAAATTTGCCAAAGGCCACATTTTCTCTTTAATAAGATTTTCTCAGATATTCAAGCCTGTTGACAAAAATAAATAAATATACAGTTTAAGCATCTACTCACATATGAGAATCTACTAAATATATATATATATATATATATATATATATATATATATATATATATATATATATATATATACACATTATGTTAAATGAGCCTGGAAAGTTTTTTATGTTTTTCTTATATTCATACAAGTGTTTTATTTTTAAAATAGACCAAAATGAACATTACAAATTTATAAATAGACCAAAATAAAAATTACAAAATGGCGATACCAAAATCAAGCAAGTACAATGATAACAAAAAAAAACCTTCCAAAAGTTAAGCAAAGTATTAAGAAACAGGAAAATTAAATTAGAAATGATAAAAATAATACTGAACTGTTGTGCAATATCAGTCTTCCTATATGACAGTGAATGCTGAACACTCCACTCACAGGTGCAGAAAAGACTTGAGGCAACAGAAATGTGGTTCTACAGAAGGATGCTTAGAATACCATGGACCAAACATGTAAGCAATAATGAAGTTTTACAGAAAATGCAAGACAAAAAGAGCACTTATACTTAACATCAAGAAGAGATAGTAGAAATTTCTAGGTCACATAATGAGGAAAGAAAGCTTGGAAAATCTGATACTGACAAGGCATAGTGAAGACAAGAGGGAAAGAGGAAAGCAATGCATAACTTACTTAGTGAGTTTAAGTAAATGGATGGCAGAAGAAGGTTTAGGAAGAGATAAGAAAATGACAAAATTTATTAATAACTATAAAGGACAGGAAGTTGTGGAGAGCCATGATTGCCAGAGACATGATTCATGGAAGAAGTAGGGTTAGTTTTTGTTTTTTTTCTAATTTTGCATCAGGCTTTTTGCAGTTGGAGGACAATTTTTACATTCACTAAGTCCAGTACTGATAGCAGACATGGAAAAGAAATTCCAAAATCTCCTACAGAAGGTAGTGAAGGAGAGTGAGAAGAAAGGACTAAGCATAAACTACAAGAAGACAGAATGCATGGTCATCAGTAAGAGAATGAGTCTGAAATACGATTTTCTAACATGTTGCATTTACAACATAAGCAGTAACATTTAATTTGCAAAATAATTTTTATAAGCATATTTTAATAAATATTTAATTTGTTATTTATTTTTAATTTAAAATTTTAAAATTACCATATATGTATAAACAATGTTTCTGTTGATACAAGTCATTTTTTAAAATTCATCATGTTTGTATAGAAACAATTTGTCTTGTCAAAATTCAGTCGTAATTGAATGTTTACCTTTAAAGAAAACATAAAAAATAATAATTGCTTCTAAAAATTAGATTTTTTTAGGAATGGATATGAATATTTTTTAAAATAATAAAATTCTTATAGTATTCTATAATTTTTAGTCCTGGTAACATTAGTTATGATCTTATTTTTGCAGTGTTCATAATGACCATTGTTGTCATCTGCCATTTCATATTACTAAAAATTACTTGAGTGTATCCAGAAAAGCTTTTATAAAATTATTTAAATAAGTCAAAATAATCTGTTTAATGAGATTTTCTTAAAACTGTACTACAAATTATTAAAACAAATGAAAAATAGTAATTTTGCTGAATAAATTTTTATTATTATAAATACAAACTGTAGAAAATTATTCAGATGTTTCTCTTATTTTCAATTCATAATGACTTTATTAGAAAATAATTGTACTACTGAAAATGTTGTTACAACCGACTGGTAAGAGAACTTTTTTGACAACTTAATTTTCTCTGTTTCTCTGACAGGTATTCAGCTTGTTGTTTAAATGCTTACTTGCTTGCACTTTAGAAAGATGCATCATTTATTTTGACAATTGTGTCTTAAATAAAAAGGTATACTGAATGGTCACAATATTTGGTTATAATATTTTAATTTTTTTGCAGCTCCAGTCTACGATGGCAAACACCGTGTGATTCCTAGTCATTGGAGCTATCCAGACAACATTGTTTCCCAACCTGTGGAGATGGACACTGAACAAGTGGTTGGAAAGGTACTTCATAATGAACAAATCATTGATCTTTCACAGTCTGAAGATGGAAAGGTGTCATGTAATTTTGCAGTCAAGTTGAGGGTGAGATGTTTTGGTCATTCCATTCCACCAATGGGTGCAATGCATTACCCCCACCTATGGCTGCGATAGTCTCTTCTTACACCTTCTTATACAGGTTATGACAGAAAAATGCCTCCCACATTTTAAAGGTTGACAAATTTTTGGTTTTAAATGATGGCCTCTATTCATTATACACTGTTGTAGATGATTTTAAAAATTTTCCATCATTTTTTGAGGTCTTTCACATGGCTTTCTTTTAAGCACTGAACCCAGGCCCTAAAATTTTCAATCCCTAGCAGTATCTATCCAGAACAACATCAATCTGATTTAACATAAAATGAGTGCAAAAAGCCCTCTGTTTTACAATTACAGATTCACCTATCTTAAAACCATCTAAAATGCACAATGTTTACCGTTCCAAGCCATGATGGTAATTGATGGTATCTGAAATAAATGTTAAGACATGAGCTAAATGAAGTGATTATTGTTACTTTCCTAAGTTCACCAGATGATAGTTTAAAATGTGGGATGTATTTCTGCCACACTCTGTATATTTATCTATTCACCTTCATGCCAACTAAACTATTAATTACTTGACCTTAGAATTTACTGCAATGTTTCACCTCTGATAACATTTGGCAGCTTGTAGAAAACATTTTTTCCTTTGAATTGCTTTTCAGAATCATCTTGTCATATAATCGAAATGTTAATAACATTTTTCATTTTGGATTTTATGGCTATCAAGGAACTGCAATTTTTCAAGACTGCATGTAAAAATTCTATATATACAAGGTGCGATGGATAAATTGTCATCTAAATTACACAAAAATGAAAATAACACATATTTATCAAAATTACACAAAAATATCTTGAAATACTAAAGAGTAAATTTATTCAATAAAATCACCATTGGCTTCAACCATGGCCTCCAGATGACTTCCTGCAAAATATTTGCAGCAATATTATCTTCTTTGTTTAAATTGGTGAATGCTGCCATAATTCTTGCCTTCAGTTCATCTTTGGAGTTACAAAATTTTGTTGGTCTCTGGCACAAGTGCGCCCCACACATAATAATCAAGGGGGTTGTAGTATGGGGAGTTATGTGCCCAGATATAAGGGGGTGATATGGTTGCAGTCTGACAGCCATAACTGGGTTCTCCTGCTTGTGCGGCATGTTGCAGAGTCATGTTGCCAGACTCTTGACGCAGGACTGCATTACATCCCCAAGCCATTTGATGTAGCCCTCCATGTTGAGTCTGAGGCCCTGTGGGAAGATCAATGGAGGCATAACATCACCATCACTAGTGATCACTCCAAACACCATGATGTTGACTGGATACATCATCCAACTCTTTCTTAAGCCTTTACACTGATATGAGATTGACACCCAAACACTCGGAAATGTTTGTATTGGAGCTTCCAGTGTGAATGCCAAACAGTACAGCATGCCATTTCCAAATTTCTAGTGGAGTGAATTGTCATTGGGCACTTTTTGTCATAGAAGGTGTCCAACTGACCCTATTATACTCTGAAGTCAACAAAATCAAAAACAAACAACTTGCATGTGCAAACATACAATGGCGAAAATTTATTCATTGTACCAAAAAATTTGATATTTAATCTTACATTTATTAAACATTTAGTTAGTGTCTTGTATATGAGGTGCATTCTAAAAGTACATGACTTTCATCGCTACCAAAACTAATGTCACATAGGCAAAATAGTCACCCTTCTTGAGCATGCATGAAAATTTTTCTTGTGAGTAGGGCACATTAGTAATATCTAGAGTACAGACATATAGTATGCACTTGTCGATTTAGTTTTCATGCAAGATTACTGAATGCTTTCATCAGAGATATTGCATCAAGTTTTGCCAAAAGCTTGGTGATACTCAAGCTCAAACCATCCAGAAGATTCAGCTGACCTTTGGCAATGATGCATAGGCAGAACTTAAATATAACTGCTTCAAACTTGACCACACTTCAATGGAGAGCCAAGCTCACTCATGCAGGCCTGAGAAAAAGAGCCTGTTGAGAAGGCTTGGTGAATAGTCATAGAAAACTATCATTTAACAATTCAGAAAATTTCTCATGAAGTGGGAAAAAGTGCATTCTATTTTAACAGAGGATTTATGCATGAAGAGGGTGTTGATGAAATTTGCCCACATATTCCATCCGCCCATTCAGCCCACATAATCCGAGCTTTCTTGGTCAAGAACAACACACTACTTGTTTTCGACAAGCTCCCTAATTGCACAATTTGGCAACATGTGACTTCTGGCTCTTCCCCAATCGGAAAACCACACTGAAAGGGAAGTGACTGGAGTCATGAGAGCAAAGTTTGAGAAAAGTAATGACAGAGAAAAGTATTCTAGAGGTGTTACCAGCAGTGGCCCAACCACTGGGAAAAGTGTCTGAACTCCCTAAGGGAGTGTTTTGAAGTTCATTAAATAAAATTTGTGAAATGTACAAAATTGACATTTTCATGCCCAAAGGTCAAATACTTTTTGAATTCAGCTTGCAATGTAGAATTTTTACACACTGTCTTGAAAAGCTGCAGTTCTTTGATAGTCAACTTTTTTCCTCAACAGAAAATTAATCTGACAGATAATTAGATTCATATGTGAATTTCTGGAATGAGGAGTTGTTATTTACATTTTTAGATTCAGACTAACATCCTCAACTTTTATTATTATTATCATGTTTCGTCCATTGTACCTCTGGCCATCTTTAGGTCTGTCGATCTGGGTAACCTTGAGGGAATTTTGAACTGAAACCTTTAATCTATGAGAGTAGATTTTTCTTGTTCTGTTGTCCATGTCTAGCAATAGCTCACCTTGCACAATTGTTGCTCACCCTGTTTTTGCTTTTTCAGTCCATTCTACTCAGCCTAGGGATTGAGCTTAAAATTATTATACCATCAAGTTCATGAATTAATGCTTTAATTCATGAGGCTATAATTCTATGAAACAATCTTGAACCTAGTTTTGTAACTTGAAAACTAAGGATCTTATTGCTTGCCTGCTGCTTTCATGCTTGATCTTCTTTGCCGCTGCTTCTCTTTTCTTACTGATCCTAGAACAAGGCAAGATATCCCTGGTCATCAACAGAAAAATGAGAAATTAGTTTAATGTTTGAATAGAGAATATAGTTTGTTTTTTTTCTCTGAATACTTCCCTGAAGAAATCTGTACAATTTAAAATGGCTGTTTTGCTGACCAGCTAACTGAGAACTCAAAATGAAACAATGCACAACCAACTTTCTTGATATAAGTGAAACTGAGTTACATTTATGCTTCATATCAGGGGTTGGCAAAATCTGGCTCTCAGGCTACATCTGGCCTGTGAATGTTTTTTTCCAGTCTGCCAAATTAGCTATAGTGAGGTATTTGTATTTTTTGTTGATTGTATTAATTGTTATCATTGTTATTCCTGCAGTAAAATAAGGAACCTTGTTTAAATAATATAACATTAACTTTGTTGTGTTTTGTTTAAACCTTCTGTCTGGGATTGAGAAAATTCATTATGGTACATTTGATATCATGGCTCTTCTCTAAGACTCTGCAGAGCTGTCTAGCCTGCTTTTTCCAAAAGGTTGCCAACCCCTGCTCTGTGTTAATGAATGTGCAGCAAAGAGTTTCATTCACTAACCAAACATTGCATTTGTTTTTTTTAATTATTCAAACAGATATTAACCACATTTTTTTAATTATTCATATACATATTAACCACATTTTTAATTATATAGATATTAACCACATTTTTTAATTATTCATATAGATATTAACCAGATTTTTTTAATTATTCATATAGATATTAACCACATTTTTGTCTGTTTTTCTGTTATCCATATTTGATATATTCTGCACAAAATCATTAGTCATAATATTTGCTTTTGTTTTGCACCACTTCCAAGAAATTGTCACAGAAATGCACATTTGCATATCATTTTCTATCACATGGTTTGTTTTAGCCACAAGCTTATTTCTTTTTTATTTATAGTTCACACAAGGCCCAAGGGTCACTCAAGGTAAAGGTTTACTGAATGAGATTGTAAGGAAGAGGGAAAGGAGAAGTAAGAGGATAAGTAGGATAGATATTGGTGAACCATTGACTTGTCCAGTGCTTTTATGCCTCTTTACCCAGAATAGAGATGCAGATAGCATAATGACATGGTAATTTTTAAACTGTTAGTTCATGCAGTACAAGACCCAAGAGCCACTCAAGGTAGAAGATTACTGAGTAGCATTGTAGGTGAGTGGGAAGACAAAGTAAGAGGGTATTATGAGGATAAGTAGGATCAATATTGGTTAGCCCTTGATTGAGTTCAGTTATCACTTCATTTTTATTTGCGAGGATTTTAACAGTTCCAAAGTTGAATGCTGAGGGGAAACATTAGGATCAATGCTAAGTTATCTAAAATGGATTTAACAGATCCTGATGATGGCCAGTGGGATAGAAGGAAACATCAAGTAACCTTCCTAACAAACTTGAGTAAATGGATGGCTGAACGCAGATATGGAGAGATAGTAAAAAAAAAATAAACATTGCAAACAGATAAAAAGGATGAGAAATCATGGAGTGCCATGATTGCCCACATCCTGAAGAGACACATCATATAGAAGAAATCTACTATTAACATTGTCATGTATAAACTATGGTGACACACTGTTTTTACCTCAGAAGATTTTTGAAGATCTAAAAGATTATGACACTGATAATTTTTTTAAGTTTGGATTTTATGATATTATGGAATGACTGTCTGAAGTGCAAGCTTTGATCTTTACAGTAAGGTTCACCCTGTACTAGGCCTGGGGGCCACTTAAGGTAGAGGTTATATTAAGAGGTAGTTTATATCAATTGTAGGGGAAGATAACATGTAACTATAGATTGTAGGTTAAGATTGTAGTGATTGGGGAAACATCCTCTTGGGAATCTGTTCCACACAGCAGTGGTTCCCAGGAAGAAGCTATTTGAGTGGTACTTACTTCTTATTGATGGAATATGGAGGGAATTAGGGTGGTTTGTTACTATGTAAATGGCATGACAGGTCTTAGCCGTGAAGGTTAGACCTGATGGAACCAAGGAATATAGTTTGTCTGAGCACTTTCTACTTTTGGAAGAAGTGATGGAACAATGCGACACTCGCCACATATTACCTCTGTGAGAGAAGATGGAGGGTGGAAAATAATTCTTCTCCAACAAGGACTCAGAGATGCTTTTGTACTCTATCAAGACTGGGAAGTGAATACTGGGCAGCTCCAGCCTAAATATAGCAACAGTACTTTATTTTCGGCTTGATCTGGATCTTATAAAGGTAGATGATAGCATGAGGAATCAGCTATCTACTGGAGCAGTACAGAGAGCCTATCATTTTGGAGTCTGTCTATATTTCTGAGATGAGGTATTATGTACATTATTTACATTATTCGAACTATTGCCCTCATCTTTGTCACCATATTTATCACAACGTTTCGGCCGTTGTACACCCCGGCCTTCATCAGGTGGTTGAAATTTCGAACTGAACCCTTTATTTCGCTCACTGGTGTAGACTGTTCTAGTTCCACGTGCCATGTTTGATGGATGTCAGTTATCAAGGACACATGGCACAGTGGATAAAGGCGTTGGTTAGATCCAGTGACAGGACCCAAAGAGTATGAGTTCAATACCTGGTTAAAGCAGTGGAGAACTTTCAGAGGGAAATTAGCAGGAGATAACTGATAACTGACATCCATCAAACATGGCACATGGAACTAGAACAGTCTACCCCAGTGAGCGAAATAAAGGGTTCAGTTTGAAATTCCAACCACCTGAAAAAGGCTGGAGGGTACATCGGCCGAAACATTGTGATAAATATGGCGACAAAGATGACAATAGTCTGAATAATGTAAATAAAGCCTATCATTTTATCTGCATCTTTAGCAATGGATCATAAATAAGAGTTCTACTTGAGGTTGAGTGTGAAAATGAGGCCCAATATTCTCTCATGGCATGATGCCTCTTCAAGGGGACATCCATCATCATGAATGGCCTTTGTCATTACATTTTTGAGGCAAAGATATGACCTCAGGGCCATTTATAATTGTGGGCACATCTGCTTTGCCTCTGTTCATAATTTGGTTAGTGATCTTCCAAAATTTATTAGATTCAATTTGTTTCTTTTCAGCCTTAGTCTGAACAGCTTCTGCATAGCTGTACTTGACATTTTCCAGAACTCTCCTACAGCAATTGTGGACAGTTCTAAAGGAAATAAAGGCCAGACTACACTTCTCCTTTTGATAGATATCGAAGTAATTGTTCCAGTGAGCTGCAGTGCATTCAGGTGTGAATCAGGGCTGATTCTTTGGTTTTTGCTGGAAATTTTGGGAGTGTATAAAACACTCCATTACAGAAAGGATCCATATGGAGATTAGGGTAACAGTTTTTGGGGCAGTATATTTGAAATAGGTTGGGAGAGGTGCTTCCATCATATAAGAGTGGAAGCTGTCCCTGTCTGCCTTCACATAGCAAAGAAACGTTCTATGGAACATTAAATCAGGGAATGCATTTGGTCTGGAATCAATCTGGAAAGTAACTAGTGAATGATCTTGTTGTGGATTCTGGGTTGAAATCCGGTACCAATAAATAACAAACACCAGGAATGAATATATGAAAATAATATATTAACGTAATAATACAAACTGGTAAAACAGGTTAGTAGTTCCAGGAATACGTGTTAGTAGCAAAATATATATACAGTCTTTGGTATTGAGGTATCGCTGTATGACTTCTTACTGAGTCTACATGCTTGCTCACTGTGACTCTTGCTCGCTACGTTCATTCAGTCTGTTACCTTCACCTTCTGTCGGTTACCTACAATGCTGTTACCTCACCCTCACTCTTCCGGTTACCTGCAACCTATTACTCTGTCACTCTGGACTTGACTCTTCGGTCTTGCTCTCTCGGGTCTTCACGTAGCCGTAGTATATGTACACACTGGGTGAGTCCATTTGTGTAAAAAGGGGTGGACCCCTCAACAGATCTGATGTACCTATGGGAGGGGGTTAAAACTTTTGCTAATTATTTGTGTCCAGGACTCAGGTAGGTTCTTCAATGATCTGGGTTAGTTGTAATGGAGAAGTCTCTGTAATGTCAATGCTGGCCAAGGGAAATTAGGTGAAGATATTGTTAATCTTCTCTGATATTTGATCAAAGATTATCAACCCATCATCCTGAAGGTGATACAGAGTAAAGATGAATGTGGTACTATGGATAAGTGTCACATGGAAGCACATATACGGGAGATCAGGGTTCTCATTTTTTGTGTCCCTGCCATGAGGAACCCGTCCTTGATATAGGTGGTCATATTTTGTTATAATAGGTTTTGTAATTCATCACATGTACATAATACAAGTAATAACAGAAAGACTTCAATATAAAATAATAAAGTATTTAATTACCAAGCACAATTAAAATACATTAACAACAAAAAAAGTAAAGAGTCAATGGAAAGATTATTGATTACTTATAAGTTAATACATGACTGCATAGAGCTGCTAAGAAAAGTACTAATTTGTCTTGAAACATGGGACACTCAACTTTAACGTCCAGGTTAACACAATAGTCAAACATATAATTGTAACCAGCCCAGTTAGTGGCATGAACATGGGACACTCAACTTTAACATCCAGGTTGACACAATAGTCAAACACATAATTGTAACCAGCCCAGTGGCATGATATCTCTATTTATAGTAAATGGCAGTCTACATTTTCATTGTCTAGAGATTCACGTTCAAACTCAAGTGTCAGCATTGACACTTTTCATTCATATATGACATCTCCCCTTTGAGATGATTTCTCTGATGTCTATAATTCTTCAGATTTGGTTCAGTATTTAAATATTCCATTGCTGTTCTTTTTTGCTTACTGTAATCCTCGGTTCAATAATTTCTGATGGTGTGGGCATGTCAAATGTCATACAATATTTCTATAGATACCTCTTTTTGTTGGCTTACTAAATCAGTGTATCTTCATTTTAATGGATTATGGTGTAACTTATGTTCCCACCTTTGTCTCTGTACCATGTATGTCATTTTGCTAATCTGTTTTTTATAATGCCATCTTCCCAGAATTCTTTTACACATTGGTACATTTCAAAAACATTTTATCTCCAGGTTTGAAATATTTAATTATATTATTGTTGTTTCTTGATGTTCTTGCTTTACGTCCTGGTAGTAATTTATTAAATACAGACTAGCGAACTCTGCAGGCGACATTCCAGACATGGTGTTTGGGTTTGGTGTTATTCTGAAAATGCTCAGAAATTATTGTAGCATTACTTCAGCTGCCACCTCTCCCTTTGACTTTTAGTGCCCTTTTAAACGTATCGACAAACTGTTCAGCCTATCTGTTATTCCTTGGGTGATTGTTGTAATGTGTTAATGATTTACAGAAAAACCTAAGTTCACTAGCCTTCTATTGTGTGCCATAATGGAAGGTGTTGTTTATAGCAAATCTTGCAAAAATCTTGTGTAAAAAATATAGTTACCGAGGAAGTCGGTTTTCTACAATTTAATATCTCTGGCAATTTAATGTAACTATCTACTACCACAAGATAGTATGTTCTGTTTAACAGTCCTGTGAAGTCTATGTGTATTCTGGACCATGGAATATCAATTTTTGGACAAGGGTGAAATTTTATAGCTGGCGATTTAGCTGCTGGAGCACAATGTCTGCATGATTATACTAAATTTTCAATGTCTTGGTCCATTCTCAGCCAATATGTATAATACTTCATTAAGAATTTCATGTCCTATATGAAAATCTTTTAGCCAATATGTAAATCTTTAATGAGGATGAAATCCTCATTAAGGATTTCATCCTTGCAATTCCTGGATGTCCTATGTGAAAATCTTTTAGCATATGTTTTTGCAACAATGTCATTATAATTCTTTTTGTGTACATATGTACATTATCGCATAATGAAAATCTGTTACATCCAGTAATATTCTCTTTTTTATTTTTTTCATTAAGTCTTACTTGCTTCTTCATTTTTATGATAAAGTCATCTTTTTCTGCTTTAATTCTTATTTCCTCTAATGTTACGGGCAGTTTTCCCACTGTATTGTATAATACATTATTTTGTTTTCGGCCTTTATTGCTGCAATTACATTGTCCTCTAGTGGTTTGCAGAATTTTGGTATCAACCTTGATAGTCTGTGTGACTCAATTTTTTTGATGGTAAAAACTCCATTTTATAAGTATATTTTAATAAGATAGTTCCCCAGTACTGCAATCTATTTGCTGCATGTGTGGGAATACCATTTCTTGATCCATATATGGACAACAATGGATGATGGTGTCTTTAGTTCGAATTCTCTACCATGTATAAATTTATGAAACTTTTTTATAGCAAATATGATGGCCAATGCTTCCTTTTTTATCTGGATCTAGTTTTTTCAGCTACTATTAATGATCTTGAAGCATGAGATATTGGTTTAGTTTTTCTGTCCTCATATTTGTGTACTATCAC
The DNA here is from genome assembly GCA_903632075.3 of Acanthosepion pharaonis. Classification (NCBI taxonomy): domain Eukaryota; kingdom Metazoa; phylum Mollusca; class Cephalopoda; order Sepiida; family Sepiidae; genus Acanthosepion; species Acanthosepion pharaonis. Next base: position 1,335,235 of record CAHIKZ030003131.1, read on the forward strand.
AACTCCAATACCAGACTCACTTGCATCTGCTGCATCCACAATCTCTAATTTAGGGTCAAAATGAGCTAGTGACAAGTCCGACGTCAGGACTTTTTTGATCTTTTCGAAAACACTTTGACATTTATCAGATCAATCCTATCTAATTTTATCTTTAGCAGGTTATTCAAGAGTGCTCTCAATTCATGCATGTTTGTTATGTATACATGATAGTAATTGGCAAACCCTAAATATACTTGTAACTTTGTTACATTGATTGGGGTGGACATGTCCCTTATTATGCTCAACCTTGAAGGATCAGTTCGTCTTCCACTAGCATTGATAATTTCTCCTAGATATTTAACTCTGGTCATAAACAGTTCACATTTTTCTTCACTGATGTTAAATTCGTAATCTTTAATTCTCTCAAATACCCTTTTTTACATCTTCCGTATGCTGATTTTGGATCTTGCTTTCTATAAGTACATCTTCCAATTATGCTTGAGCACAATCCAAACCAGCAAGCATCATATCCATATTTTGTTGGAGTATGCTTGGTGCTACCTTTATACTGAAAAGAAGTTGGTTAAATTTTTATAGTCTTTTATGAATGTTAACTGTTAATAGTTTTGAGCACTCTTCATCTACTTGTACTTGTAAGTAAGTGTCCAAAAAATCCAACTTAGAAAAGAATTTACCACCATTTAATTTGGCAAAAATTTCCTCTGGACTTGGTAACAGGTAGCTATAGTGTTTTATTTAATCCCATTGAAAAATCAACATATGCACGGATTTTATTTATTTTTTTTTTTTACATAAACTGTTAGTGATGTCGATTTGGAATAGTCTAATTTTGATATAACTCCTTATTTTTCCAGTCTGTCTAATTCCTTATTAATAGGTTCGAATGCTGCAAAAGGTAAACTTCTTTTTGGTTTAAATACTGGTGTTACATTCTCTTTTACTTCAAATGTTGTGTTGAAATGTTTATGAAGTCAAGAGATGAAAAGACATCAACAAAAAGTATTTTAAATTTAAGTATTATTTTATTAACCACATTGATGGGTACATCTATTTGGAAGTTGCTTCTTTCCATGAATATCTCACATATCCATCTCCTTTGACTCCCCAAAGATCCTTCCTCCCTGGTAGGAGGGAGTTTGCACAACCACAGTCTAAAATGTCTAATTAGCTCAACGTCTGAACAGCCACCACGAAAAATCTTAATCAATAAATCATTCCTATGTTCAGCTCAGCCAGTCAAAATTGACTTCCCTATTTTGTCTACCATCTGACCTTAAAGATCAGACTCATAAGGTCTGAGCCAATATAAACTGTCACTAAAAAGTAATAGTCTGAAACTATTATTTAACAATACCCTTGGAAAACGTCTGAATCTGCATCTTACCCCCCCATCTATCTATAATGAAAATGTATATGAAATCTGCCCGATTTGATATGAGACTATTCTTTCTCTCCAAAATTGGATCAGAAATATCTCTTTGATTTTACATCAGATTGTATAAACTTCAAATACTTGCATGTAACCTACCCAATAATATTTTAATATTGGCCCCTTGTGTCTTGGTGGCTTTACTGCCTTGCTTGGGTGATATTGCTTAAAAAAAATTAATTATAAAAATGTGAGAAGATTTTTATATACTGTCAATAGAGTAGTTATATATTTCTCTGAAAATTGATATGAATATAATATGGATATAAGAATATAATATGAAAGTATGAATACAAAATGAATATGAATATAATATGAACATATGAAAATTAATGAAAATATAACTTCATGGAAAATACATCCAAAAACACAGATATTTCAATCCCTCCAAAACAAAACTGCTTTTATTTAATCACTACAGAGAACCTTTTCTGCCTGTCATCAGGTTGGCTGATGCTTACCTCCAGGAGAGCTACATTCTATGTTTTCATGGGCCCAACAGTTTCCACTGACAAGAAGTGGAATGACTATATTGAATCAGTTGCTACATCTACTGCTAGGAAAGTTGGCTCAATGTGTCATGCCAGAAAACATTTTTTTCTCAGAATCCATCTTGCATATTTATAAATCTACCATTCGTCCATGCATTGAATACTGCTATAATATCTGGTCTGGTGCTCTTGCTGTATATCTCCAGATTCTTGGCAAAAATCAAAGAAGGATCTGCAATGTACCTGATCCTGACCTGGCATCTCAACTTCAGTCACTTTCTCACCAATGTGACATGGCTTCTCTTTATCTTTTCTACAAATATTTTCATGACAACTGTTCTGATGAGATTTTTTTCCCTCGTGCCTCAACTGCAGGAATTCAAGTGTGCTACTAGATTAACAACTAGGTCTTACCATTTTACTCTTGAACTAGCTAGATGCAACCATTTAATAGTTTCTTTTAACACACTTCTCATCTATGGAACTCTCTTCCAATATTTTGCTTCCATGCCAAAAATTTAAATGCAGTGACAATCACCATATTGTGTCTTCCTGAATCCTGTTTCTTTATTGTCTGTTTCCTCAATTTATCCGACTAAATTCTTCTCATTCTCTTTTACTCCCTGTAATCCCCTGCACCCTAGTGTCATTATTGCCTTGTTTGAGGTAAAATGGTTATATATATATATATATATATATATATATATATATATATATGATTTCCTATAATAGATGCTTTTACTTATAAAGTAGTAGATATTTTCTACAAATGATTTTGGATACATTTTGATGTAAAAAATGTGCACAAATTAAACTACTGACTCCATAAAACAACTGAGATGATTTTGAAAGTAAACATAACAGGATTGTTTGAAGTCTATGGAGGCTGACTGATCATTAATAAAGATTTTCATCATCAAACTGTCAATATTTCGTCAATAAGGAATTATTGGTAACCAATTTCATTGGAATTCTGGACGATCGGAACAACTTTTTAAAACTTTCTAGAAACTTAAGAAGATTTCCCTAATGGAAACCAGACAAGAAAAAATAATTAAAAAAAATTCTCTTTTGCTTGAAGCAGCAGACAACAAAAAAAAAAAAAATGGAAAGGTTTGAATTCTCAAATTTGCAGACAAAGAATTCTGATACATTTCTTTGTTTCTTGTTATCTCTGCCATCTTCAAGTAGCTTGAGGAATTTAGTGCAGGAACAGGACAATTTAATCAATTAACAAGGTTTTACAATCAATCTATCTTTTATGGAAGAGTGGATGCTGGTTTATTTGATAAGAATCCATGTTTGACTTGATAAAGAATTTCAGAATTGATAAAAGTGATTTTAACTTTCCTTCAGTAAATTCAGTTATTTTAACTCCAATGATAAAAAAAAACCTGGAATTATTGCAAAATCCTTTACATTTTCATTATTTCTTTCATTTTTATACTGATAGTAATGGCAGTTGACCATATCCTTAGAAAAAAAGGACCAAGCAGCAGTGTTGCTTGAGTTATGCTTTTTTCATTGAATGGTAATCAGGCTGGGATCTAAGTGTAGTATCTGTTCTCCTAATCTTTATTAGTACTGGTTATATTATGTGTTTCCTTATAAGAAGACATTTGGAATTCATTGACCAAGCAGCCAATGCTACTTGAGTTACTCTTTCTTTCACTTCCTGGTGATTGGGCTGGGATCAATGTGTAGTATCTGTTCTTTTCAGCTCTATTGGTAATGGTAATATTAGTCGTTTCCCTACAAGGAAACATTTGACATTTATTGATCAATCAACCAGTGCTACTTTCAGATTAAATTTGTAAAACCTCTCCCTTAACACAACTTTCTCAACAGGTTTCTCAAGTTCAGCAGCTGTTATCGTTCTTTCCAGTATTGATGGGGGTTTCCTGCCTAACATTTGGTCTGAAGGTGTGCAGAAAATGAACATTATTTCATTATTTTGTTTTCAATTTACATGTGTTATCCATTTTAGTTGTTGCTGCTGTTGGTAGTCCTCAAGTGATATTGTTTCTGTTGTTTGGTATAGTTCTTTGTTTGTGAATCTATGTCGACAGTCCACATGTTCAAAGAATGATGATCGTTGCAAGGACCCTCAGGCTTCACTTCCTCAAAAACTGTTTTTCACCATTGATCTTAGGAGGCAGTTGTATACATCTGACAGTTTAGATATTTCTGAACAGTTTTGGTGCCATGCATGATATCTACATGAAAATCTTGATCTGACAAGGATATTTAAGAACTTGACTTGAATTTTCAGGTTAGCATTTTGGTTTGGTAGCAATTTGTGTTATTGAGCGAAAATGTTCAGTGAGTGAATGAAAACAGTTTTATCATCCATATTTTATTCGATAAGTGCATCATATATTGCATCAATATTTTTCATCTAGTTAGAGTTCTAATTGGCAAATTATTCTTTGAAAAAATTAGACTTTGTTTAAGCCATCAACTTCCATAAATAGCCAAGACCAATTACAATAAATCAATTGCTGGTTGGTTTCTAACAAAGTTGCGTGAGATAAATTATTAACATTTTTGTATCTTTTCGCTTCAATCTTTTTCTACTAACACACAACTGAATCATATATTTTTTCAAAACATTCATAGCAGGCTCATTTCTGTGACTAAATTTTTCTGATGCAAAAAGTATACACTGACCATACATTCTTTTATTCTCATTGTGAAAGAACTTTCCACTCTTTATTAAATTGTTTAGCATTGTAGGATTACCCCACTTGTCAGCCAAGGAACTTCAACTAATGATCACTAGGTGGTGTCGTATAAAGCAGTACATAAAGAAAAGGGTGCAGAGTATCTCTTATTTATATTATTTTTATGAGGACTATTCTTCTTGTCATTGTTTTTCTTGTCACAATATTAAAAATTATTTACTTGCTTTGTATGTAACCAGTCTCATTACAAGTAGGGTGTATTAAGCTAATATGTCAAAAGTTTTCTTCACATACTTAGTCGTGTTTATGGCAGTCACATATGCAGAAATACTTTTAAGAAAGGTAGGAATCCATTCTCTTCACCAGCTATGGGCTAAATAGTAGAACTTGCACTGGAAAAATCCCAGCAATTATTATTATTATTATTATTACTAGTGTACACATGCCATCAATTTTATGGCAATTGTTAGAAAGTTTTAATAGTGAGATGGAATGAAACAAAAGTCTTGGAACAATTCAATAAGTGGAAATAAAAAAAATAAAAAAAATAGAGGCCAATTAATTAATATATTTTATATTTTTAGACATTCAGTGGTATTTATGATTCAATGATTACTCCTGTTATTATATAAATCTCTTTTTGCTCGGCATCTTACATGTTAAATATTTTATATGCTTAATATTACAGTAAAATGGAAATATATCTTGGAACATTAGCAAGAGAATGACAAAGACAACAACAACAAAGGCTATTTCAAGTCCAAAATTGAAGCAAAATGATCCCTTAATAGACAATGATATCTGTGTGCTTCACATGAAAGGTTTGAACAAAAATAATAAATGTAGAAGTAATGGAACTGATTAATTAAACGCTTCACTTTGCATGGGAAGTAATTTTGTCCAAATGCAGATAAATATTTTATTTATATAGATTATTAAAATGACTAAGGGAAGTAATCATTCATAAATTTACTCACTTAAGTTGATTTACCTCCCTTCCCACAACAGATGAGACAGAAAATATATAAATGAATGTATATTGATTATTATTATTATTATTGAAATTGTTTAAGCTTAGTTTTATACAATACTGTAAGAGTGTGACCAACATTAAAGACTAAAGTCATCAGGCTATGAGACTGGCTTGTTAACCATTGCTCTATCATGTAGTGATCAAGATTCACCATTAACTTATAAAATATAGTTTCTAAGTTTAGGGACCAGCTATGGTGCAGTTGTTACTGAGCTTTTCTTTCAAACCAATTTGTGAGTGTAAGGAGTTTGATCTTCACTGGGGGATACCACAGATGTGGCTTTGTACAAGGTTATTTTTAGTAAACACCAAAGATTTATTTTTAAATTGGGGTAGAGGGTGAGAGAGTAAATATATACATTGAAAATTAAGGAAATAGTTTGACAGTGGATCAAAAAGTTCATGACCTGAGATTTATTTCTTAGCTGAAATTTGAGCTGAAATTTCCCCTGTCTGTCCTCCCATATGACAGTGGATGCTGAACAATCTCCTCAAAGATGAAGAAGAGACAAAGAAACAGAAATGTGGTTCAACATATGCTAAGTATACCAAGGGCCAAACATGTGACCAACAATGAGGTTTTGGAGAAAATGGAAACAAAGAGGAAACTTATACTTAACTTCTGGAAGAAGCAATTGAAATATCTGGGGCATATAATGGGGAAGAAGGGCTTGGAAAATCTGATACTCACAGGATGGATAGAGAGAAGAGAGACAAGGGAAATCAACATGTATCATACTTAATGGGCTTGAACAAATGAATGGCAGAACAGGGTTTGGGAGAAATAACAAAAAGAGAAAACTTAAGAGCTACAAAGGAGAGGAAATTGTGGAGAGTCATGATCGCCAACATCCTGACGAGACATGGCACATAGAAGATTAAGAATGAGCTTGAGTAAATGGATAGCAGAACAGGGTTTAGGAGAAATAACAAAAAGACAAAATTTATTAAGAGCTACAAAGGAGAGGAAATTGTGGAGAGCCATGATCGCCAACGTCCTGAAAAGACATGGCACATAGAAGACAATGAATGAGCTTGAGTAAATGGATAGCAGAACAGGGTTTAAGAGAAATAACAAAAAGACAAAATTTATTAAGAGCTACAAAGGATAGGAAATTGTGGAGAGCCATGGTCGCCAACGTCCTTAAGAGACAAAATTTATTAAGAGCTACAAAGGAGAGGAAATTGTGGAAGGTTATGATTACCTTCGAAGGACACAGCATATAAAAGAAGAACAATCTATGTGATTATTTATAAAAGAATTAAGTGCCTTGACAAGAAAAGAGATTTTGTTGAAAAACAAATTATGTAAAAATCAATAGTTTTTATGATATTTGATGTACAGAAAACTTGTGTAAATGTGCATGATAGTTGGGTGAGGTAAAAAAGTTTTTCTCAAAAGATTAAAAGAGACACATTAAAATTAACAAGCCATTTCTTGCCCCAGCTAATAAATGATTGGATTTTTGAGATCAACTACCAATTTGACCTAATTGAACCAATTAGACTTACTATTATGTGCAGGTGAATGGTCGACTTATGAATGTGCAAGACAGAGTCTGGTGAGAAAAATTGGTGAGCTGACTTTCCAAGCAGTAAACTTAGCAATTGATTCAGTATATAGTTTTCTTACATCTGCTCTTGTTATATTCTTAATTCACTTTAATACAATTCTTTTTTCTTCTTTCTTTCAGTATGTAAATGGACATGAAACACAAGATCAAGCAGAAAATGTTAGCAGAGATGGTGAGGCGAATGATTTTCTTTCTCTCCATATAATAACCTGATCACTTGCCTTGATGCATACTGTCTGTCTTTTGTCTGCCCATTAGCTCGAGTTGAACTTTGTCATCAGTGCCAGATTTAGACATAAGAAAAACAAGATACAGCCTAGGAGACTCACAACACACAGAAGCCTAAAAAAAATTCAGAATTTTAGTTATTTTTGCGGGAGGTGTGGTGGTGGAGGATTTTAATGTATCTAGCTTAATCTTGTAACAAGGTAACTCAAGTGTGTTTTCATTGGTAATATACCTTTTCAAAAACAAAAATTTTTTTGTAACATGTTACTTAAGCTAAAATACTTGGGTAATAAACCCAAACCAAATCTAAGGGAGAGTCAAAAATGAATGCAATTTGTTTTATTATTGTTGTGGCCTTGTTAGGGCCAGAAATAAAGACACAAAGAGAGGAATTGAGTTAAACAAATATATTAACAGGAACAGTAATACAAACATATACAAACAAGAGTGTTACAGCAAGAATGTTCAGTCCGACTGTCAGAGCTGATTGCTGGAAACATCCTTTTCCAAAAGGCAGTACCTGCTCCTATTTATAGCTAGGAGAGTCCATGCATGCATGGATAAATTACCATAACAATTATATAAGAAATAAGGAACAAAATCAAACATATTGCACATCAAGATACAGCTATACATCACAGGTTCACTTCCCTAATTCTCAACATAGTTACCACCTCTTTCAATGGCAGTTCTACTTATGAATGAGGACATGCATCCCAGATTCAGAAAACCCATCTAGCTGCTGATATAGCAATTTTCACTTTTTCATCATTATCATATTTTCTCCTCAGTGCTTCTTTCATTGAACCAAAGTAATGAAAGTCTGACAGTGCTAAATCAGGTAGGGATGAAGAAGTGAAAACTGCTGTAAGGAATTGGTTACATCAGCAGCCAGCTGATTTTTACAAAGCTTGGATGCATGCCTTCATTCGTAGGTGGAGCACTGCCATTGAAAGAGGTGGTGACTGTGTTGAGAATTAGGGATGTGGACCTGTGATGTATAGCTGTATCTTGATCTATATTTATTATTTGTTATATAATAAAACAAATTGCATTTATTTTTTAGCCACCCTCGTATATGATTCAAGGTAATTAATTAAAGTGTGATGAGAGTTTCACCAAGTTTAAATCTGTCACTGTTTGTCAACAATGTAGTTAGTTTTTTTCATACTCTGCACCTGCAAAGATTTGCTTCTAATACTCTCTACTGGCTACAAGACAATTTTGTTGTTTAAATGTGCACTTTTTTCCCTCAAAGAACATTTGAAAAATCATAGAATTTTTCTTGAACTTCCAATATTTGTCATTAGTTTTATTAATGCATTCTTGTTTGTTCTTTTGCAATATTTATTTTGTTTTTTTTTTTGCTTCTTTTTCTTCTTACATGTTTTTTTTCCTTTTCCTTTATGTAAAACTTTCTACTTGGGACAGTATGTCAAGAAAATATATATAAAAAGAAAAAAACTATGAGAATTATTGGCAGAAAGTTTTTTTTTTTTTTTTTTTTCCATTCCCAGTAAAGAATCCAATTTCAGGATTTTTAATATGTTTAAAATTTGTAACTTGAATTAAGACAAATACACAAATTAATTGTGATTAATTTAACAAAAGCTATCAGAAATTACAGTTCCTACCGAAAACAGGAAAATTCTTGAGATATTATTTTTCCGGAAACTTAGGACAGAAAAAAGAAATTTGTTAAAACATAATTATGTACATTGTCTGTATGACAAACTGTAATTTAATCCTTTATCTAAGTTTTAGGGTTAGGCACATTTTCAATTTATCAGTGTCAGTTTGTGGATCTGCCATTAGAGTTTTTGATTTTGTTTCAAACTGTAACTTGAGGTGTAATTTAGTCATTTATAAAGCAACTTGTTAAAATGAATGTATAAAAATTGAACTATGGTTTGTGTTATAACTCACTCCTAGAAGTTATAATATTATATCTTGCTTAAGCTACTTATAATGATGTCATTAGAATTCTCTCTGACTGATTCCATTGAACTAGCATTTACCCAGTCTCCCCACTGAGCCAAGATGTGACACAAGGTCAAGTTTGCTGTGGGGACCTGAGTGTGTACACTTGGGCCAATGATCAGAATTTACCCAGTCCCCACAACCGCAGGATTGAGTATGTTGCATAGTCTCTTTTCAGTTGAGTCTCCATCCATAGACAGAGCCCTGAGTCACCCTCTACCTGAAAACAGTGAGCTTGACAGTCGCAACTCAGATTCCAACAGACTGGTATTTACCAACCTCCCCACAAGGCAGGATGTGGCACAAGGCCAATTTTTATGCGGGGCAAATCCCAAAATTCCCCCGTA
>CAHIKZ030003131.1:1350000-1372500 GCA_903632075.3 Acanthosepion pharaonis
TGCATAGAAATTGCATATTTATTAACTGGAATACATTTATTACTTTGAAGTAACTGGCAAGAAATATGTCTTTGTCTTGGTTCATGTTACTTTGACAATGAATTGGATTATCAGTCAAAACATTTAACAGACAGGGAAGATGAGGTCAATGAAAATGGTTGTTTTGGAGTATATTTTTTTAATTAAAAAAAAAAAATTTTTTAATCATTTCATCCCAAGCAAGGCAATGAAGCCACTAAGATGCATTACTGAGAGTGATGGAAACAGAAAAAAATGTTGCCGAGGAGAAAGGAAACTAAAAAGAATAGGATTCTAGGAGACAGAATATTTTTTAATCATTTCCCCCCAAGGGAGGTGATAAAGCCACTAACATACAAGGGGTTTCTATATGCAGTGAATGCTGGACAATCTCACACAGAAATATAGTTCTACAGGAGGAGGATGAGAATACCATGAACCGAAGATACGCAACATCTTGAAGGCACATGGCACATTGAGGAAGATAGGAAACTGGTAGGATTGCAAGGAAGCATTCATTAATACTGGCAAAATCTTTCAAATTCAGTACTTATAGCAATAGCAGTTTACTTTTTATAATCATTTCACCCCAAGCAAGGCAATAAAGCCACTAAAATGCAAGAGGTTACTAAGAGTGGAAGATAATGAGAATATTTTAGTGAGGAGAAAGTACAACGAAAGAACAGGGTTCAGAAAGATAGAAGATGGCAATTGACATTGTATTTAAATTTTTAAACATCATAAGTGGCAGGGAAGCAAGAAAGCAGTAGAGAGCTCCACAGGCAAGAAGTGTGAAGAAAGGAACTATTAGAATAGGATGGCTGGTTACATCTAGCTATTTCAATAATAAAAAGATGAAACCTACTAACCAATTTAGTAGCATGCTTAAATTCATGTACATGGGATACCAAGGAGGAGAGCTCATTAGAAAAAAATGGTGGTAAAATTATTGCCCTGAACAACCCATTCTACCAAACCTTACAACAACAAAACAGAGATAATCATTTTCTGTATCCCATCAATATTATTACTCAATGAACAAAATATATGTGATTGTAAAGAATTAAAATATAAATTATCTTTGTCTTCTCCAGTTTCGAACGTACACTGTACAGGGGTGTAATGGGAAAATTGACGCTATTTTATATTTTTAATTTCACACGTACGTGTTGTTTGTTTTTGATCTTGTCAACTGCACATTATAGTATGGTCAATTAGGCACCGTAATGCAAGTCACTCTGCCAGAAATTTGCAAATAGCATTCTGTACTGCTTGGCATTCATTTCAGAAGCTCCAATACAAACATTTAAGAGTTTTTGGTAATCTGATATCAATGCAGAAGATTTGGAAAGAGTTAGATGAGTCTGATGAGGATTACAAAGTTATGTCAGCTTGGAAAATTCATTCTGTTATGAAAAGAACTCCTGAATTTGTTGGTGTGGTCTCAGACTCAACACAGAGGCCTACATCAAGTGCCTTGAGAAGGTAGTGCTGCCCTGGGTCAAGAGGATGGCTGTTGGAAGACCCTTTTAAAGCCTTATTTTTAATGTCCTCAAGAGTGATGTGATACAGCATTGTGGTATCTCTTCAGTTTATATGGGCACATGGCCATGTGGACATATGGCTGAGTGGTTAGAACATTTGCATTCTGACCATGAGACTCAGGTTCAAATCTCACCATGGTTGATTTGTCAGGAAGTAGACTTCCTGATGTTATCAAACTGGAGGGGTTAATCCCAGCATGCAGCACCTTTGGAAAGTGCCTGAAAAACATACCACAGGTTGGCCCAAGCCTTGTGAGTGAAATTGGTTAGACTTAACCTTTGGATGCCGTCGATAGCTGTGGTGGCACAATGTCACAAGTCATCGTGGCTGAGGGCTTGAGTGTGCTGGCCTTGTTCAAATTGTTGATCACACTAGATAAGACACTCTTTCCCAGAAACTGTAACTAAGGTCTGCTCAGCATAGTTGCAGTATAAACCATAGGTTGGCTCTGTGGGTGTTGAACAAACACAAATGTGTTTGAGTGAGCGTCTGCAATAGGAACTGGCTAGCCACCCTAATAGACGGGTATCCTTGAATATGAGTGGCCAGTTATGCATGCTATACATCTCTTCAGTTTATTTTTAGAATGCATCAGAAGTGCATTGTCCTCTATGGAGTGCCAAACAGCAACTGATTATTATCACATTTGGGTTGTCATGTGGCCCTCAAGAACCCCTTAAGTCATCAATAAATTCTTCTTGTCAAAATGGAGATAATCACTTTCAGCATCCCAACAAAATTATTACTTGAGGAATGAAATATATGTGATTGTAAATGATTAAATTGTAATCACAAACCAAAATAATGTAATAAAATATAAAAAGACATTATATAAACATGGATGAATCCTCATTCAAAGATTATTAACTTTTCCCTTCTGTATTTCTTGTGAAATAAACAATATCTTCTATATGTTGGCAATACAGTTTTATCTTACCTTTGTACCAAACTGCATTTCTTTTCTATTTACAAAGACTTTCTTTTTGCCTGACATCATCCTTCTTATTTTTGAGGCTCTCACTTAAATGCAATACAAAATAGGATATGAAATGCAACTGACTTTACTTCCTCTATATTTGTTATTCATTCCTCACACTACATTCAACAAATATCTTTTCTTTTTCCATACATCTTTACTCACCAACATATTCTTGACTGCCACATAGTTCTGTGGTTTGGTTTGGGTAGAGTAAAAAGAAAATTGGTCTGGTTGCAACATAGCATTCACTAATAATGGCAAAATCTTTTAAAATGAATACTTGTAGCAATAGTAATTTGTATAGTAATATGTAATAATAATTATTGTAAAACAGTAGAAGAAATGGTGGCAAACCCAACCCATCTAACCAAGCCATTATGCTAAACCTTACAGCAGTTTGTGTAACATGTATTTTTCCCATATTTTAAATGTGGAGTTGCTTCCTATTCCTTTTCTGACTAAGCAGAAGAATTGCCAGAAGGTCAAGGAATAGATCATCCAAAATGTTATGCCAACAACAAAAGAGTAGAAGCAATTTAGTTTATTCATTGTTTTGCCTGGCCATTTACTACCATTCCTAATTTGATTCCCTATTTTCTAAAAAGTCAGGTACAGATGTGTTCTTACTATGTAGACCTCATCATTTTCCATACATCTGCAATATTTTCTTTATTGCCATGTCAGATCTCCAGTTCCTTTGTCTACTCTAGGCTTCAGCACAGAGATTTGTTGATAACAATCTTTAAAAAGGTAGTCTGTGTGTGCCACACATGTGATGAAAATGTTTTTTTAATCAATTTTGCCCCAAAATAGACAGTAAAGCCACTGAGACAGAACATGTTTTTGGTTGTAGAAGAATTAAAAACAGAAACATTACTAATGAGCAGGAACAAAAATAGTAATCAGGCAGACAGGAGATAGCGATTTACATTGTTTTTAAATTTTTGAAGTTTAAAGTTGGCTGGAAAGCTTGGAGCTGCAAGGGAGTTCCACAAGCAAGAAATGTGAGATATGAAACTGTTAACATAGGATTTACAGTTACATCTACCCAACTCGACCGTAAATTGCTAGTCCATTACTGTGCTTAAATTAAATAATCATGGTACCATAGCGCAGCGCTCATCCATACAATTACCATGAATATATTTATAGAAAAGTAAGCGGGAGGCAAGCTTACGGTAGTGGAAAATTGCACCAGACTATATGTGGCAGCAATATTCAAAGCATGGATGATTGGTAGACTTTATAGATATGTAAGATATATTCTAGAGAGAAAAAGTGTCTCACACAACAGTGAAACAACTTAGCAGTTGACTTAGCAATGGTTTCAATATAGTTTTTTTCACTTTATGTCAGCTGAGAACGTTAGCCTGAGAAGGCACACCTCAGTTACACCACCAGGATCCTACTTTAACAAACTTTTTTTTTTCTAAGGTGAACACAATACAAAGCCCAAGAACAGCTCAAGGTAGAGAGTTGCTAAATAATGAATTATTTAAATAACACTTTGATGATTAATTCATGAGTTCATGAATTTAGTGTCATAGTAATTGTGAGTTCAATCCCTGGGATAGTCAATGTGTGCTGGTACCTGGTGAAAATGGGGCAAGAAATAATGAGCAGTACTAAATAAGAACTAAATATCCCTAGACATGATCAGGAGAATGACAACAATTTGCTCCTATAGATTAAATAAAAGGTTCAGTTTGAAATTCTCTGAAGGTTAACTGGGTTGACAAACACCTGATGATAAAACTTTAATAACAACAACAAAGATGAGGACAATAGTCCGCATGTAAACAATGATAACTCCTCATCCCAGAAATTCAGGCAGAAGGTGATTAGGTGATAATAACAACAAAGATGAGGACAATAGTCTGAATGTAAATAATGAAAATAATGATAACTCTTCATCCCAGAAATTCAGGTAGAAGGTATTCAGGTGAAAATAACAATGAAGATGAGGACAATAGTCCACGTGTAAATAATGAAAATAATGATAACTCTTGATCCCAGAAATTCAGTCAAAAGACGATTAGGTGATAGCAACAATAAAGATGAGGACAATAGTCTACATGTAAATAATGATAACTCCTTATCCCAGAAATTCATGCAGAAGGCAATTAGGTGATAATAACATCAAAGATGAGGACAATAGTCCACATGTAAATAATGATAACTCCTCATCTCAGAAATTTAGACAGAAGGCGATCAGGTGATAATAATAATAAAGATGAGGACAATAGTCTGAATGAAAATAATGATAACTCCTCATCTCAGAAATTCAGTCAGAATCTGAAACAGGTGATAATAACAACAAAGATGAGGACAATAGTCTGAATGTAAATAATGAAGATAATGATAATCCCTCAATCCATAAATTCAGGCAGAAGGTGATCAGATGATAACAACAACAAAGATGAGGACAATAGTCTGAATGTAAATAATGAAGATAATGATAATCCCTCATCCCATAAATTCAGGCAGAAGGTGATCAGGTGATAATAACAACAAAGATGAGGACAATGGTCTGAATGTAAATAATGAAGATAATGATAATCCCTCATCCCATAAATTCAGGCAGAAGGTGATCAGGTGATAATAACAACAAAGATGAGGACAATAGTCTGAATGTAAATAATGAAGATAATGATAATCCCTCATCCCATAAATTCAGGCAGAAGGTGATCAGGTGATAATAACAACAAAGATGAGGACAATAGTCTGAATGTAAATAATGAAGATAATGATAATCCCTCATCCCATAAATTCAGGCAGAAGGTGATCAGGTGATAATAACAACAAAGATGAGGACAATAGTCTGAATGTAAATAATGAAGATAATGATAATCCCTCATCCCATAAATTCAGGCAGAAGGTGATCAGGTGATAATAACAACAAAAGATGAGGACAATAGTCTGAATGTAAATAATGAAGATAATGATAATCCCTCATCCCATAAATTCAGGCAGAAGGTGATCAGGTGATAATAACAACAAAGATGAGGGACAATAGTCTGAATGTAAATAATGAAGATAATGATAATCCCTCATCCCATAAATTCAGGCAGAAGGTGATCAGGTGATAATAACAACAAAGATGAGGACAATAGTCTGAATGTAAATAATGAAGATAATGATAATCCTCATCCCATAAATTCAGGCAGAAGGTGATCAGGTGATAATAACAACAAAGATGAGGGACAATAGTCTGAATGTAAATAATGAAGATAATGATAATCCCTCATCCCATAAATTCAGGCAGAAGGTGATCAGGTGATAATAACAACAAAGATGAGGACAATAGTCTGAATGTAAATAATGAAGATAATGATAATCCCTCATCCCATAAATTCAGGCAGAAGGTGATCAGGTGATAATAACAACAAAGATGAGGACAATAGTCTGAATGTAAATAATGAAGATAATGATAATCCCTCATCCCATAAATTCAGGCAGAAGGTGATCAGGTGATAACAACAACAAAGAAGAGTTGCTGAATAATGTGTGTGATATGAACATAAGAGGAGAAAGTAGGAAGTGAAGTTGAGGATATGGTGGACAGATAACAACTGACCCTATACATGAAAAGATTAAGATTGTAGAATTCAGGGGAAGCAATCACAGCAGATTCTGTTCCAGTCATGGTTCCTTGAAAGAAGCTTTCTGAGTGGCACATTCTTCTTACTAACAGAATACATAGGGAATTAGGGTGATTCAACATATCAAGGTGTGTCTTTCCTGCAAAGGTCTGAGCTGGTGGCCCTAAATAATTTCATACATACTATATGATGATTCTCTATGCATAGCTTACATGTGGCACAAGGCTGAATGTATGGAGAACCCAGTGATGATCAAACTCACTACTCAGTTGTAATTGTTCTAACTTGCTAACAATTATACTGCATTGAGGTACCCAAATATACAGTATATGACCCATATCAGGAAATACCAGAAGTATTGATTAAATGTAATATCCATCAGGAACCTTGATGTAAAAAGAGATGATCTGTGATGACCCCATTATGTAGTTGGTCCATCCTAAGAGATACCACAATAAATTTTCTGCTCAGTGTCACCTTACTAAGTCAAAAGTCATTCAACACTAAAAATGACTGTTAAGAAACCTCTATATGCTATACCAAAATGAAAATGTTACACCTGTGCGGAAAATGAAATAAAACCAATAAATAATGTAATAATTATTATTTATAAAAAAATTAAACAATCTATTTTCCCATGATGCAAGTTATAAAAAAACCAGAAAGAATTGCTGGTTATATGTACAATTTTTATGACCCCACTTCTGAAATGGACAGAATTTCTCTCTTTCCACTTTCCAACTAGATTGCTTAGGCATGTTTTCAGCAGCTCTAAAGCAGCAGTAGAGATTCGGTCATCAAAACTCAGTGCAAGGCTGACTTGAGCTCAACCATCTTTATCCGTTTTTATCCTTACTTCTCATGAATCATTTCTGAACCAAAAAGAAAAATGGACATACTAAAGAGACATTTAATTTTGTTTCAATACAGTCAACATAAAAGAAATAAATGCCCGTAGCAGAAACTCAAGTTTCTTTGTATACTTCTTCTATCTTCTTTGTTTATATATTGAACATGCACCTAAAAATGCAAGCAAAACTCACAGCCTTGTTAACCTAGTTATTATCCAGCTGATGTTGGTAAAACTTTCAAGATATATTTATATGCAAAATACCTTAGGTGACTTTCAGCTGATTATACTTCTTCTATGAACTCTGACCCCCTTTTGTTTATATATTGAACATGCACCTTCACCTAAAAAATGCACACAAAACCCACAAGTTTTGTTATTCAAAAATTCATCCATAAATGTCATAATTCAATTTCTGAAGAAGACCACCATGCCAAACCCTGCCAAATGCTTTTAAGCTATCCAAAAAAAGAGACCAAAAATCCACCTTTTGAATAAACCCTGTAGGTCTTGAAGAGGACTGTCCTTTGTTGGATCTTGTAGACTGGTGCTACAGAATCACAAAAAAGGAATGAAAACCACATCACTTGAACATTTCCAACAACTAAAATGGATAACACATGTAACTTGAATGGAAAATAATGACAATCAAAATTCTGACAAAGTTAGAAACTCTGATTAATACTAGAAAGATCCATAACAGTTAGTGAACTGGAGAATCCTATTTTACTGAAAAAACTGTTTAAAAAGAAAGATTTTATTAAGTTTAAACCAATAGTAAAATTAACTCTTCAGTTAATGAATGCCAAATGTTTCCTGATAAGGGAACCACGAATTTCACCATTACCATAAGGGAGAGTCAATAAGTTTTTAACCTGACATTTAGTTATTAGTTGGATTTTGACCTTAAATTTTCACCTAAAAAATACACACAAAACCCACAAGCTTGTTAACATTCACACACCTGAGGTTTTACATTTCCAAACCAGCCTCACATTTTTTGAGAATCAAAGTTCCAAGTTTTCTATTTATTTTAATCATTTCACTTCAAGAAAGACAATAAAATTACTAAGCTGCAAGGAGTCACTAAGTATGAGAAAATATGAAAAAAATTCTATTAGAGAGAACAGTAAAACGACAAAAATTAAGAATAAGTTTTTAGCCTGACATTTAGTTATTAGCTTGATTTTTGACCTTAAATTTTCATTTATAATGTTTGGTTCACCAATTAATTAAGTGTCTATCAAAGAACATTAAATTGAAAAATAAATCTTTATTGTTCAAAACAAATGTTTTTTTTTTATAACTAGGGCATGGACTTACTGATTTACCAATATAATCAATATTCTTTGCGACGACTTTTCCTCGGGGATTTAAAAGGTCAGACTGTTTTGATGAATTCATTCTTGATTTGAGGGCTTGCCAACATTCAACTACAAAGACTGTCTTTTTTTTTGTGAGACACATTGTGACCATGTGATCTTGTTAGTAGTATTGCCAGCTGTTCAGCTTTGAATCATGTTAAGAGCCACTGTCTATTCATTTATAGACTGTGACATCAGCTATGATTTTAAATATATCTTGGTTGAAAAATATTTCCCCAGATCCAATAGCTATTAATGCTCACAATAGAATTGTATTTTTGCTAATTTTTAAAACATTTTTTAAAAAATACTATCATTTGAGCCTAGCACAACTTCCTGTATTAAAGGAAAGAATTTGGGAAGAATTTATTATGGTTCTAGGATTTGGGCCTATTCAACCTATACAGTGAGGTTGTTGGGGATGCGCAGAATGAACTAAGATTTTTGCTATGGTGTTAGAATATATCAGAAGGAATTTTTGTCAGGTTGTGTGATCTTCTCTTGCATCCACAACAATAAATAATACTTAATATAAAACAAGGCAAAACATGTATGCAATTCAAACAAACAAATGCATTTATATACAATACAAACATTATATACAAAATATTATTACAAGATATTATTGTGTTGTTATGTTTGTGAGTGGCTGAAGATTTTGTT
The DNA here is from genome assembly GCA_903632075.3 of Acanthosepion pharaonis. Lineage (NCBI taxonomy): Eukaryota > Metazoa > Mollusca > Cephalopoda > Sepiida > Sepiidae > Acanthosepion > Acanthosepion pharaonis. The sequence goes on from CAHIKZ030003131.1 coordinate 1,359,022, forward strand.
TGTTTTTTGGTGTCTTGGTGTATTTGTATTACAGTCTATAAGAATTCATAATTAGTGTTTAAACACCGTATTATGTTCGTGTTGTTCTTTTTGTATTGTTTAGAATTGAGTCATTCAGAAGTAGTCTACCTTTAACTGTAAGTATGAAATATGTTCAATAATAGTATTTACTTAAATTGTAGTGAGCGTTAATAATTCACTTTGGATAAGTAAAGTCTTGCGAGTTCTTTGTATTCACAGAGTAATTTTTGAGTTGAGTTTATGGGTGAGTCAGTTGTTTTTTTTTTGTGCGGAAAAATTCACAAGTTACGTGGAGTAGATTAGCGCTTCTCCGGTAGTTGTAGTCGTCACATTTTTAAGCTTGAGTGAGCGGTCGAAAAAATGGTCTGCTGCTGATCTGCCCAGGTCTGCATCTGTGTGGCACACATGCTTTTGATTTTTTTTAAGAGGTCATGATCATGTGGGTGGCTCCAAAACGATTTTGCGCCAAAACTTCGAAGTGCACGTGCGGGCGACCTGATTGGTAGAAATGAACCAATCAGAGGGCTAGATTTATGAATGAAAGTTGGAATAGTGCATTACTCAAAGAAGGTAAGATTGGGCTAATAGACAAGCACAATAAGGTGATTCTGAGAGAATCCTACCAGGATTCATTATTAGTAGCAACAAACTTAACAGCATAAGATATGGATATGATACAATGTTAATGGAAGACATGGAAAGGAAACTACAAGAACTTCTACAGAAGGTAGTGAAGGAAAGCATAAAGAAAGGAGTAAATTTCAATTGCAAGAAGATATAATGCACAATTGGTTATGGGAATCATGATGTGATAATTTAAAAAACTAATAACATTCAGGGATGATTCATCCATAATTATATGTTGTTACTTTTAAGAACTTTAACATTATTTTGGTTTGTAATTATATGTTTATCATTGATTATCATATATATTTAATTCTGAGTTTACTGGAACTAGATCAAATGCATATTGGGATAGCAAAAGATGCTTTCCAGAAATTAAACAATGTATTAAAACATAGAAAGAGTTCATTAGAAAGAAAAAGTGATGAATTGCTATGTAATATCTGACCCCTTTTCAAACTGTGCCCTTATTTAATCTACACATAGTTGATTAATGCATTGGTTTATGAATTTGGTGACATAGTAACTTTTGAGTTCAATCCCTGGTCTAGTCAATGTGTACTCTGGGGTAAACAATAACTGAGCAGTACTAAATAAGAACTAAATATCACTAGACACGGTCAGCAGCATGATAACAATTTACCTTATAGATTAAATAAAGAGTTCACTTTGAAGTTCCCTAAAGGTTAACTGAGTTGACAAGCACCTGATGATAACACTGTGATAACAACAAAGATGAGGACAATTGTCTACATCTAATAATGTAAATAATGATAACTCCTCATCCCAGAAATTCTGGCTGAAGGCAATCAGTGATAATAGCAACAAAGATGAGTTCAATGGTCTGAATATAAATCATAATAACTCCTCATGCCAGAAATTCTGGCAGGTTGATTTTCATTAAAAAAATCCCACTTTCATAAAAGCATAGGAAGGGCCAACTATCTTAATAATTGGCATGGTTTTTGAGGTCAAAGGGAACAGAAACAATGAGAAAGTTTCTTGAAGTATTGGATATCACTGCCTGCCATCTTCACTCTTGTTTCTTTGCTTGAATGTTGTTCTTTCTCCATATTTGAAAGCAGGTTGGATACTGTTTAAATCACATCTGATAATAATGATAATGGTGACAACAATTTTAGTTGTTTCCTTATAAGGTAACATTCAGTATTCCTTCATCAAAAAGCCTTTTCTACCATCAGTTGGGATTTGTAAAATCCTTCTATTAAAATAAATTTTCAGGAAAACAGGTTTCTCAAGTCCAGTAGCTTTTATTGCTCTTTCCAGTATTTTGTTTGAAGTAGTGCAGAATGTCAACGTCTTGATTATGTTATTTTCTCTAAAAGTTCCATGTGCTATCCATTTTAATTGTTGCTATTGTTGAAAGTCCTCAAGTAATGTGGTTTCTGTTATTTGGTACAGTTGTTTGTGATTCTGTAGAACTGATCCGTGAGGTTCAAAGATGGATACTCTTTGCTAAGATGTGCAAGCTTAATTTGCTTGAAGCCATTATAGATCATAAATCTGAGGAAGCATTTCCATACAGTTGACAGATTAGATATTTCTGAATGAGTTTGGCACCATGTGTGACATCCATATGAATAATGGCAATAGGCATAAATATTACAATGAAGTTCAAATATATAAAAATGCCATTAAACTGCTCCTCATTTTTGGTATAGCAATTGTAGAGATGAAGACTCTTAATGTCTTGTCAGTTGCTCCAGGACAAAAATATTTCAATTCTTATAATTCCAAGTGGGTTTTGCAATCATCAGATGAGAAATTGTGTTTTTAATGGATCTTAATAGAATTGTTTTTAGTTTTGGGTGATTTCAATTGATTCATTCATTTTTTAAGGCTTATCAACTTATAAGTATCAAGTTTATATTAAAGCCAAAAATATTTTTAGATTGTAAGATTTTTTTTGTGGTTGGAGATAATAATGGTTTTTAGTGATACAAGTAATACTAATTTACCCATAGTTGGGGAGAAAAGAAGTGAATTCATACTTTTCCCAAGGGTATTTGTGCATAAGTGAATTTGATGAACCCAACGGGAATTGGAACTTGACTCTCCAATTAACAATTTTGAACCATTATCCATTACACCACCCACACATCCAAGCTTAGAGTACTTGGTATTCCTAAGTGAGAGTGAGTTCAAGTTCCCAGAAATAAATTTCCTCTTCATATTTCTTATTTTACTTTTTTCCCGTATTTCTTTCTTTCTTTCTTTCTTTCGTTCTTTCGATAAAAATGAACAATAAAAACAATATATTTATAAATCTAATGAATCCACTATACCTGACTGAAAGAACCCATTTTCTGTGCTTGACAAAAATAAAGGCAAGTTCAAAATTTATTTGTCACAGAATAATTGATATATATAGAATAATTATATATATATCAATTATTCTATAATTATATATCATCAACTGATAATTTCTTGACTTGTTAAATGTCAACAGCGGGCTTAAAATTTGCAGTTTAAGTTACATGTGACTTGGTTTTTTGATTTGTTTCTTTTTTATGCTGTAACTTTCCCAGGCTATTTAAAGCCAGTAAATATTTTTAGATTATAAGAATTTTTTGGAGATAATAATGATTTTTACACATACAAGTACTGCATTTAACCCATAGCTGGAGGAAGAAATGTTCATTCATACCTTTCCCAAGGGCATTTGCATATAAGTAAATTTAATGAACCCAACTGGAATTGGAACTTGGCTCTCCAATTAACAATTCTGAGCCAATACCCATTACACCATCTGCATATTTTTCCCTTCTTTTTTCTTTTTATTTCTTTCTTTCTTTCTTATTTCTGTCTTTCTTTCTTTTCTTTTCTTCCTTTATTCTTTCTTTCTGATATAATGGAATATGCATACACCTGAGTTCCCCCTCAGTGGAATATGATTGGCTGGTGTCCATCAGACAGATGTGTAGGTACGACAGAGTTTAAGTCTATGACGACGCTCATTGGACTATGCTATTGGCTATCCTATTGGTCTACACCTATTACCTGCGACTACGACAAGTACCAGTCGATTACTGTTACCATGTACTACTTGGTTACAGTAGCCAAAACCACTTAGCTACTTCGATCAAATATATCCCTTTCCGGGACATATCACTTTCTTTCCTCTTCTTTTTTCTTTCTTTCTTATTTCTGTTTTTCTTTCCTCTTCCTCGCTTTCTTTCTTTCTTTCTTTTCTCTTTCTTTTCTTTTTTTCTTTTTTTGGGTCTTATATTTATAAATCTAATGGACCGACTATACCTACTGAAAGAATTAATTCTCTGTTCTTGACAAAAATTACAATCAGTTCAAAATTTGTTTTCCACAGAACTTTTATATATCTATTAATTATTTTATAATTATACATCATCGAATGATTAATTGACTTGTTAAATATCTGCAGTGTCTGAAAATATGCACTTTGTGTGACATGTGATTTGTTATTTTTATGGTTTATCAACCTTCCACAGGTTATTTAGAACCAGATCGTTTTACATTTTAAGAATTTTTGAGAGATAATTGTTTTTATAGATATAAATTCTACTATTTAACCCCTAGATGGAGGAAGAAAAGGTGCATTCATAACCTTCCCAAGAGTATTTGGGCAATATAACAAACCTAACTGGAATTGTGTTGTAGAGTAGTTTTCACAGTGGAGGCTTGTACTGAATTAGGTTCGACGTACAAAATGTTAGGAACTTGAAATAATAGTTAATGATGCAGCAATCTAGTTGTCCGACATCGACTGACTCACACAACTCACTCAGCTTCATTGGTGACTGCTACTATTACTACTTATCTGTGGGAGAGTCTATTTACAATAGAAATAGGTACGTTCTGGTATAACAAATTGGAACTTGGTTCACTGATTTCAATTCCAAGCCATTATACATTACAATACCTGCATGCTTAAGCATGACAGTACCTGATGTTACCAAGTGGTCACCTATCTAAGTACTGACCAGACTCAATGTTGCTTAACCTCAGTGAACATACAGGAACTAGTATTTCAACATAATATGGCTGTAAGCTGTTACATGTGGAAATTTATTTTATTCACTATTGTGCAAGCATTGTTAAATACAAAAAGGTGCTGAAAAGTTTGTGTTTCAAAGCACTTTCCAAAATCAGCATTTCATTGGCCTTTTGCTTTCCTGGTTTGTGGAAATCCTTTTCTGTTGTTCCATTCTTTAAGATCTCAGGTGAACTGTCTGACCCTTCTAACTATCGCACTGTCAGCCTCATACCTCTTTTTTGGCAGAGGCTCTAATCAACTTTGAATAGTTAAGCATCTTATATTGCAGAGACTTTTTTCAGACAAACAATATGGCTTTTGCTTCTTTACATCAACTGCTGATATATTATATATTGCTGAAAGAATCTTTAGATAACAATGTTGAAATTCAAGCTGTTGCTTTGGACATCTCAAAAGCATTCAAAAATGTTTCTTCACAAATTGAAAGGTTATCGTATTTCTGGACAAATTTTGAACTGATTCAGTCTTTCTTGTCAACTCGCAAAATGAAAGTGGTCCTGAACAGCCACTCTTCTAGTTGTTTTTGTATTAATGCAGGTGTCCCCAGGGCTCTATCCTTGGACTTACTTTGTTCTTCATTTTTATCAATGATCTTCCTGATGGCATCAGTTCTCAACTCGGTATCTATACTGATAACACAACCATTTACTCCTTCCTGATGCCATCAGTTCTCAACTTGCTATCTATACTGATGATGCAACCATTTACTCCTTCCTGATGCCATCAGTTCTCAACTTGCTATCTATACTGATAACACAACCATTTACTCCTTCCTGATGCCATCAGTTCTCAACTCGGTATCTGTGCTGATAACACAACCATTTACTCCTTCCTGATGCCATCAGTTCTCAACTTGGTATCTATACTGATGACACAACCATTTACTCCTTCCTGATGCCATCAGTTCTCAACTCGGTATCTGTGCTGATAACACAACCATTTACTCCTTCCTGATGCCATCAGTTCTCAACTCGGTATCTATGCTGATGACACAACCATTTACTCCTAATTTAATGGTAAGTCTTATTGGTTCAATAAGTTAAAATTGGCAGCTGATCTAAAAAATCAGCTACAATCTGTTGTTAATTGGGGCAAGGAATGGGTTATTAATTTTGATGTCTCTAAAATGAAACAGCACTCTTTTAATCGTCTTAGAGAATCTAGTTTACCTTCCACCAGTATGAGTGATACTAACCTTCAGGAGAGTGATTCATTACACCTATACAAACTAAATTTACTGCTGACATGAAGTTGAAAGATTATATTAAATCCACTGCTAATTCTACTGCTAAAAAAGTTGATTCATTATGTCATGCTAGACAATCTTTCTCTCCAGAATCAATTTTACATATTTGTAAGTCTACCATTCTTCCATGCTTTGAATATTGCTGCCTCATATGGTCTGATGCTCCTGCTATAGATTTAGAGATTCTTGATAAAATCCAAAGAAGAATCAGCAATATTATTGGTCCTGACCTGGCATCTTGACTTCAGTCACTTTCTCACTACTGTAATATAGCTTCCCTGTGTCTTTTCTATAAATATTTTCATGGTAATTTTTTGGATGAACTCTCTGCTATTTTTTGGATGAACTCTCTGCTATTTTTTGGATGAACTCTCTGCTATTTTTTGGATGAACTCTCTGCTATTTTTTGGATGAACTCTCTGCTATTTTTTGGATGAACTCTCTGCTATGGTACCTAGACTTTATGAATTTAAGCACAATATTAGATTAGCTGCAAAGTCTCATCAATTTACAGTTGAATTGCCGAGATATAACTGTAAGTTATATTAACAGTTTCTTTCTTTATACTTCTCTCTCCTGACTTCATGCTCTCTAGCCAAATTTAATCTTCAAAAATTTAAATACAATCATTATCTATCATCTTGATTACTTTTCTATTGTTCTTGCTCCTTAATGTTTATCTATTTTCTTATTCTTTCACACTCAGTAACCCCTTGTGTCTTAGTGGCTTTACTACCTTGCAATAATTTAATATGATTTTATGCATGATAGCTATTTTTAAACATTTAGATTTATAGCTAAACCATTTTTTTCAGAAGAGAAAATTATATTAAAGACATGTCTATGAAACTCTTAATTAAGCTTTTTGAATTATTGTTTCCAGTTTAGGACTGGGTTTCTGGTTCCTTCCAAAGTCTACTTCAATTCTTGACTTCTAACGTCTCCATCTGAACTCTGAAATTTTATTTACTAATTATCTGTTTAATTTTTCTCTCCTCATTAGGAGTAGATAGGTCTGCCTATCATCCTGTTCACAATCTTCCCAGTCTTTTGAACAGGAGTATAGGTCTATCCCTTGTTCCTTGTTTAGGAATGTGTTTCTTTTAAAATCTTGTTATTCTCTTTCACTCCCAGTAGCCCTTAGCATCTTAGTGGCATTGTTAATTTGCTTGGGACAAACTGATTAAAATAATAGCCCTGACTTTCTCAACCAAGATTCCTTGAAGAACTACAAGGGGTCCTGTGAGAGATACTGATGAAAAATTAAATATAGAAGTATATATAATAGAGGTGCATTTTTTATGTATTATTTGAGCAGGATTTTACAAGGCATAAATTATGTTGGAATTATATATATATATATATATATATATATATATATATATATATATATATATATATATATTTAATAAACTTTATGCAAGGCAGTACACCCATTAAGAGACAAGGGTTTACTGGGTATGGAAGAATTAAGAACATAAACCTTAATAATGAGCGGGAAGAGAAGAATGTAATCAGATAGAGAGTAGATAGCGATTGACATTGCATTTAAATTTTTGCAGATTAAAGTTGGCAGGGAAGCATGGAGCCGGAAGGGAGTTCCACAATCAAATGTAAGTGCAAGAAAAGAAAATGTTAGTATAGAATTTATGATTACATTTCACCAGCTCAACTGTAAATTGATGAGATCTCGATGCCAGTCTAGTACTGCACTAAAATTCAAAAAGTCTAGGTACCATAGTGACGAGCACATCTGAACAATTACCATGAAAATATAGAAAAGACACAGAGAGGCAACCTTACAGCAGTGGGCAAGTGACTGAAGCCGAGCTGCTAGATCAGGACTGATAATATTGCTGATTCTCCTTGGGATTTTATCAAGGATCTCCAGGTAAATAGGAAGGGCACCGAACCATATGCAGTAGCAATATTCTAGACATGGGTGTATGGTGGACTTATAGATATGTAAGATAGATTCTGGAGAGAAAAATTGTCTTGTGCAGTACAGTGAACCAATTTACTTAGCAGCTGATTTAGCAATGGATTGAATATAGTTCTTCCACTTCATGTCATCTGAGAACGTTAAGCCAAGAAGGCATAATGAGTCACTTTCCTGGAGTCTAGCATCAGCCATGCTGATGGAAGGCAGAGAGATGTCTCTCAGATGATTAATAGAGAGATGAGAAATTATAATTATTGAAGAAGGCTGTAGAGTAAAATGGCTGAAGTGTGTTGAGCATAACACCCAAGATGAACATGTTGGTCTGAATAGAAAAACATATAATAGTGTCTAGATGTTCTGGACTTGTCATGAGATAAAAAATCACATCAAAGAAGAACTAAGCATTTATTGTCTTTTAATACTATATTCCTTACAGTGCCTATTCATTTGCCTAATGTAGATTTGAAGCATAATGTTTGAAGGTAACTGTTGTTATGAAAGTTTGTAAACAAAATTTACATAACTAATAATGATTTCTAGATTATTATAGCTTAAATATACAGGGTGTGATGGATAAACTGTCACCATTTTATATTTTTCATTTCACAGTATAGTAGGGTTAGTCTGTAAGAAAAAGGGTAACATGACACAATTCACTCTGCCAGAGATTTGGAAACGGCATGCTGCAGTGTTTGGCATTTGCACCGTACACTCCAATGCAAACATTTCAGAGTGTTTGGGTATCAATCTGAGAACAGTGCAGAGAATTCAGAAAAAGTTGGATGAGTCTGATGTTGATTATGAAACTATAACAGCTCAAAAAACTGACTCTGATTGTTCTGATAAAAAAAAAGAACTCCTGAATTTGTTGTGAGGGACTCAGACTCAACACAGAAGCCTACATCAAGTGCCTTGAGGAGGTAGTGCTGCCCTGGGTCAAAAGGGTGGCTGCTGGAAGACCCTATGTCTTGCAAGAAAATTCTGCACCATGCCACACAAGCAAGAGAATCCAGTCATGGCTCTCAGACAATTTCTGTGACCACATCACATCATTGTGTTCTAATATATTATAATAATAATAGCACAAAAATAAATTACTCATTCATAATAATTAAAGTGTCCACTTTGTTAATTTCATATCAATCTCTTTTAAATTTAACTTAAAACATTATATAATTTCTTACCTTGAACATAAAAACAGAAAAGATGCATTTACTTTGAACGAATTTTGAGCTTGGTCACAATTTCAAATGTTTATTCTAAAATCTGACATTATTTTCCAAACAACGTAATATTATTTTGTTTTATCCATTGTGGAACCAAAAACAAATTTTCTTTAAGAGAGAAATGATGAGTGAGAGCCATTGAAATTTACAGTTTTTACTGCTTTATCTGCTCGTGGGGGAGAGATGCCGAGAACCTCTATGGTATATAAACAGGCATTTTTTAAAACTATTTTCTGTAACTAAGATAAATACAAAATTAAATTGCTTCTCAAGCTACTACCAAAATTAACAGACCATGGAATGAAGAATTCACTTGTGATCAGACAGTATGGCGCTAGTTTCTGAAGTTCCACAACAAGGATACAAGATTTTAAAGAGGAACGTGGCAGAGCACGTCTATCTGAAATTGACATCTGAAAACATGAGTTGAACAAGAACCATATCAAAGTGACAGAAAAATGTCTCAGATAATGGGTATCAGTATTTCAACAATAACAGTTCATCTTAAGAAATTTGGTTAGGTGAAGAAACTCAGGTTCCACATAAAAGTCAGAGTTTGACATTTTTTATTGTGTTCAATGCTGCATCTGCAAAATTCAAAAAATCCATTTCTTGATCGAATAATGACTTCTAATGAGAAATTGATCCTTTATGACAATTGTAAATGATCAGCTCAATGGATTGATCCTGACAGAGTACCCAAACACTTTCCAAGACTGAAATTACATCAACAGAAGATTATGGTGACTGTTTGGTGGACTGCCTTTGGCGTCATCCATTACAGCTTTCTGGAATCTGACAAGAAGAATCACTGCCAAGCAACTGGATGGAATGCACATTCAATTAAGGGAAATATGACCTGTGCTGGTTAATTGATGACATTCAATTCAAATTCATGACAATGCTTGGCCACATATAGCTAGGATGACACTGCAGAAGTTCACCAAATTGGGTCATGAGACTTTTTATTACATCCACCATATTCCCTTGATCACTCACCCACTTTTTCAAGTCATTAATGGGAAGCATGTAAGAAATTTCAGAGTAAATTTATATTAGGTTCTTTTAAAAATTAAAAGAAAATAAAAGAAGGAATTTTAGCAATACTAGAAATTACTACTATGTGGGCTAAGTGGTCATCCAGTTGCCAAACAACAGATGTTATTCTGTGAAAAGCTATTTAAAGTTGAGCCCTCAGTGAGAAAGGTCAACATGGCTAGCAAGAGCACGCCAAGGGGAATGTGATCGACCAGTGCTAATTATAATTAGGCTGGGAATCTGATCTGCTAAATAAATCGATGACGAAGGACTTCTGATTTAAGATGGTTCGGAAGAAATTTGATGCATTTTAGAAATCCCTATGTAATTCTAGAAGCTTCTCAGGATGGATCTGGAAGTGTTCACCTACACAAGAGGCGAAATATAAAAGGAAGAGTTTTGGGATGAATCGAAAAAAGATGGGAAATCTTCTGGTGAGTTTTTTTTTTATTGAGGCTGTTAAACTGAGAGGAGGAAGAATGTAAGCAAAGCACGCGGGCTGACCTGTGAGTCAACCAGTTGTGGATGAGATTAAGATTTTCTCCTGTAGAGAGCAGTTTAATAACCTGCTGTTAGGGCACAGTCATTGGTCATCTTTATCTCTTTTCTTTGGAAATTCACATATACGAAAAAAATAAGGAAGAAATCAACTGACGTAGTCAACAAATTTGCATCCACATGGTTTTTTTTTTATAAGATGCAGGAAGAGAATTTAGTGCCATCATAAGTGACTGCATCACACATCATGTTTTTAGAGCAATTTTTTGAAGTCAAAAGACGTTCTGTTGCAAAGAAGAAGCAGAAACTGCATTTAAAGATTTCTTGGTATCCAAACCTTTAGAATTTTATAGCAATGGCAGAAATCAGGGTTTTGTCTGATTTAAACTCTGTTTAAAGACTTTAATTCAGAAATAAAAGTTGATTCTAAAATTGGATGCACTTGTAGAAATTCAACATGAACATTTTGGTTGAAAAAAGCTGCACAAGAAAACTTAAACCATATGACAATCGCTTTTTTATCATCTCATTATGTGATTATTGACTTTCCTTGAGACATGATATTATCAGAACTGGCTTTAACACATTTTACCATTGCTGTAATGTAGCTTCTCTTTGCCTCCTCTATAGATATTTACATTGTAATTGTTCTAATGAACATTCCTCATTCATACCTCAACTTCACAAATTTAATTGCAGTATTAGATTGGCAGTTAGGTCTCATAATTTCACTGTTGAAATTGTTACTTGTAACCATAAGTTTTCTGCTGATATTTTCTTCTCCTGCACTTCTCGCTTATGGAACTCTCTTCCAGCCTCCTGCTTTCCTGTAAATTATGATCTTCAAAAATTTAAATGCAATATTAATCGTCATTTTCTGCCTCCTTGAATCCTATTCTTTTATTTTCCTGTCTGTTTCTCTCACTCTCAGTAACTCCCTGGCATCTTGACAACTTTTATAGCCTTGCTTATGGTGAAATGATTAAAAAAGAAAATTTATTTTAATGGTTCTTCCCAAGTAAAAAGGTTGAGAAATGTTTTAGTAATAAACTGCTTAAAGCATGTTATAAAGCATTTTAGGTCTGACATGGCTTGCTGAATTAGCATCAACTTTTTTATTATCTTATAGATTATATGGCTTCTTTGAGGCACAGACATTATTTCAAGCATCCTTCCCCAGTAAAAAGGTTGCAAAAGAATATACAAGACCACTGAAATGCGTAAGGCATGTAACAAAACATTTTAGTTCTGACATGGCTTGTTGAATTAGCATCAGCTTTTCCTTTATTATCTTATAGATTATATGGTTTCTTTGAGGCACAGACATTATTTTAAGCATCTTTCCCCAGTAAAAAGGTTGCAAATGAATATACAAGACCATTGAAATGCTTAAGGCATGTAACAAAGCACTTATGGTCTGACATGGCTTGTGAAATTAGCATCACCTTTTTATTTTGAAATCATCTAACTTAATAGATAAAAGAAGTTCCTTGAGAAATGAAAATTATTCCAAGGGTTCCTCCAAAGTAAAAAGGTTGAGAAAAGCTATAGTAGAAATTTGAAAATGCTTAAGGCATGTTACATGACACTTTAAGTCTCACCTTGCTTTTGGAATTTGCTTCACCTTTTTATTTTGAAATCATTTCATTTTAATATCAATTCACTTACATTTATTGATCATTATTGTTTGTTTTTTTTTCTTATGCTTACTTAGATTCTGTATATTAAATTTAATCTCTTTTCATTTATATTTGTCAGTCTTCATTTCATAAATGTTTTGTATTTGAATTCCTTTTTGGTTGAAACTTTATTCTTTTCTGTGTTAATATTATTTTAACCCTTTACCATTCAGCACACTCAAACCCATTCTGTAAATATCAGTTCTCAAAGTCTCACAGTTTGTTGTCAAAGTCTCACTGTTTGTGTGACTTCCTGTGTTATTTGTGATGATGTTATCATACCTCATGGCAGAGTATACTAATATCAAGCAGGTACAGAAATTTAAATATCCATGAAGTGTTCTAACAGAGGATGGAAAGTGCTACACTGACATCCAGAGACGTATTGGGATGGCTAAAGAAGTATTCCAAAAGCTAAGTAGAATATTAAGAGAGAAAAATTTCATTGGAAACAAAGAAAAGAGTACTGAACTGTTACATGATATCTATCCTACTACATGGCAGTGAATGCTGGACATTCTCCTCAGAGATGAAGAAGAGACATGAAGCAACAGAAATATGGCTCTACAGAAAAATACTGAGGACTGACCATGTGAGCAACAACAAGGTTTTGGAGAGAATGAAAAAAAAAAGGAAATTTATACTTAACAATGAAAGCAGCAGTTGAAATTTCTGGGGCACATAATGAGGAAGGAAGGCTTGGAAAATCTGATACTCACAGGAAAGACTGAGGGTAAGAGGGACAGAGGAAAGCAGTGTGTAACATACTTGTTGATCTTGGGAAAATGGATGGCAGAACCGCATTTGGTAGAAATAACAAAAAGACAAAACTTATCAAGAGCTATAAGGGACATGAAGATGTTGAAGGCCATGATAATTTACATCCTGAAAGAACACAGCACATAAAAGAAAATGATACATCAGATAGGTTATGGCAGGTTGAACATTGAGAGCTTTTATTTACAAGGTGGGTATTGCGGGGTGAATGCTTCAGGGTTAAACTAACTAGAGTTAAAAAAAATTATCATCATTATTGAATGTAACAAACAATAAAAACAAACTTGACCATTCTAAAATAAGCTATTTATTAGTAGTAATAATAATAATAATAATTAAATCTCTTGACTTAAAAATAAAAAGATCCTCTTGTGTAA
>CAHIKZ030003131.1:1377500-1475000 GCA_903632075.3 Acanthosepion pharaonis
ATATATATATATATATATATATATATATATATATATATATATATATGCATGTGTGTGTGAGTGTGTGGGTGTATATATGTGTGTGTGTGTATATTTCTAAATAATTGATGGATTTTTTAATTTGTTAATCTGAAAATGTAAGTAGTTGATCAATTTATATTTTGAAGAGTATATATTTTTGTGTACCAATAAATGTGTTATCCAGCAGGATTTTTTCTTTGCTTAATATATTGCTTTGAAAAAATAATGGAATGTCTGCTCAATATTGGCATCCATTAAAAAATAACATTTAAAGTGATAAAAATATATAATATATATATATATATATATATATATATATATATATATATATATATATATATATAAAATAACATAAAAAGTGATAATATATATATATATTTATATATATATGTATATATACACATATACATACATATATATATATATATATATATATATATATATATATATATATATATATATATATATATATATATGTATGTATGTATGTATGTATGTATATATATATATATAGATATATAGATATATATATATGTACATTTATGTATATATGCATATTATCACTGACCAATAGCACAACTTGGAGTTTCATGCACAATGCAATCTTCCGGTGTGCTAAATGCTGAAATATGGCTATATATATATATATATATATATATATATATATATATATATATATATATATACACGCTCTATCTCTGATATTGAGCACTTTATTCCATAAATATAGCACACCTTAAGACTATATTTCTTTTATATATATATATATATATATATATATATATATATATATATATATATATATATATATATATAGTTTATATTCAGCACCTGAAGATTGCATTGTGCATGTAACTCCAAGTTTTGCTAGTGGTAAGCAATAATATGTATCAATGGCTCTGTTGCATTACATTGAGCACTGTTTTATTAACACCAGCACCATATGTGGTGTGATATATTATATTATATTATATATATATATTTTTTCATTGAATAATATAAACATATTGTGTCTACTTATTTTTATACTGATTCTTTCTAGTTCTCTAATCAGTTTCTTGATGTTAAGATGAAATTCATCAAAGAATGCACTATATTTTTTTTTTTTACTCAAGTACTTTCGATCTTTTCCAAGATCATCTTCAGGGGTAAATTACAAAGACAAACTTATTGTAGCCACATAATCATAACGGACTGCTGATTTTATCATAGTTACAATGTCTTGGCAGATAATACATTTTTCCTTCAATTTCTTACTGTTTGCTTCATTGATCAAAGATTCTATCAGCTGTGGATGTTGTGATAAAAAGCAACAGATGAAAAAAATGAGTCAAAAATTAATACTTCATTGATTATTGAAATATTTCCTTGCAATTTAGAGATTAATTTGTTTTCTTATCTTAATTATCTTTTTTTTTTGTGTGTGTCATTTTGGTATTATATCAGGTCACACTAAACATTCTACTGTTATCATGTAACCCAGAACTACTTGATACATGGTCAATTCATCAGTAATTAAACTGTTTCCCCTACCAGGCTTTTCTAGTGAAGAAAGTGGCTAAATCAGAATTAAAAACAAAACTATCAAAGTGTGGATGAACCTACAAGATGCAGGATCAGGGATGATTTATTTAGTATGGTCTTCAGATTCTTAATTGCTATTAATTTACATGGCCTTGTGGGTGATGAATTATTTTCCACCCTACAAACAATTTCCCACAGATGAAACATTGCTAGACTCTAGCTACTCTATCACTATTTTCATGACAAATATCCAGATTAGCTACATTCCTTAGTTCCATCTTCCAGCTAGGACCTGTCATACTCTGTATACAGGGTTGACTCATTCTGATTGTATATAAGAATAAAGTGCCACTCAGACATCTTCTTCCCCATAACTGTTTTTATAGGGAAAAAACACACAAGAGGATGCTTCCCTAATCACTATGATATTAACTTCTTCAAATCTAGGATCAACCATCTCCTTTTTATTTTTTAAAGCCACTAAAATGTAAGTGGTTACTTAGTGCTAGAGAATATGAGAAAAATACTGTTAAGGAGAGAGAACAATAAAGAAGACAGAAGACAGAAGATAATGAATGTCATTACATTTAAATTTTTGTAGTAACCTAGGGAAGGTTACTGAATAGAATAATCACATGAAGGTTGGTAATGAATGATAATACTTAGGACAAGAACAACACATATAAGATTTGCCAGAAGTGCATAGTAGTCATCAACAGATAGAAATGAGTCAAGTGAATTCCACAATGAATCTCCAACTGCAGACCAGCATACAGTATTTACTACTGTATTTATGTGAATGGGGATATACCCATTATTGTCCGTAGGTATGCTATAACAATTTTTGAAGATCAAAGTTGACTGGGAAGTAAGAATCCAGAAGAAGTGCAATAGAAAAAACTGTTAGAATAGAACTTATGGTTGCATCTAGCCATTTTCACTTGTTGCCAATCTATCCTACCTATCCTCATAACATGCACTTCTTACTTGCTCCCTTTTGTCTTTACAACAACTTTAATAACTTTTCAGGCAACTGAATTTTGTATTGTCACTGTTGTTGACAGTGTTTCGAACGATCTCTGAGCCTGAGTCAGTTGGTTTGAAACTTCTTGTGTTTTTAACATTTGTTTCCTGAGGAAATCAGTTCCCTTTATTCTTCAAGGAATATATATGATGCAGACCAAAGAAAGGGCAGGCCAAAATGCTGTATTAACCACAGTACATTAAGAGGATGTGTTTATAGTGTAATGGTTGGCAGCTGAGAAAGAGTAATTGACATGACAAGTTCAAATTCAGGTCAAGTTCATTACATTCACTTTTACAAAAATACCCTTGGGAAAGGTATGAATCCATCACTTCTATCTCCCTCCAGCTATATGTTAAATAGCAGGGCAGACTGAGCTTTTTAGCTGTGGTTGGCAATCAGTGCAGGAGAAAGACAACTCTAAACTTAACAATGTATATGGCCTTGACAGGGCAAATACTTGAACTCAGCTTAGTTTCAGTATAAGCTACAGATTGGTTCTGTGCATGTTGAAATAAATCAAATATGGGCTTGTGTAGATGGGTATGCTATAAAATCTTCAGCTATACTGAAGAGGACACATCATACATATTTGTAATGTCCCTTCAATTCAAAACAGCTCTGATGATGAAGTGTTAAAGGAAATCACTGTCATCACTAACTTATTCAATATGGCTGCTTCCTTTATGGCCACCTGGTGGTTTACAATAAAACCACTCTAGCAGCAAAAAATTTGCATATTAGCAATACAGTGGTATAAACCTTTCAGAAACACATTATAATCATAATGCTTTAAATTTGATGTGATTCATTGTGATTCCAAAAGTCAGTCTCATTCTTTTTCTGCTTTTGTCATTTCCAAAATATTTTTGTTGAGCTATCTTACAGCTGTCTCATTGGTAGCTTCATACTTTCAGCTGTGAGCCACATCTAAGCTATGCTTAGAAAATCCCAATCTTACAGCCGTCTTCAGATGATCAATGTAAACACAAAAAACATTTTGTTCTTTGTCGTGCAAACCAGGAAATGGTCCAAAGAATTCTTGGAACTCATACATTGCTGTCCAAATTGTTTCTTTTTCTGATTTTTACATTAATAGGGTTTCATCAATTAAGCATGATATTTTTCTTAAAACTATATGTGAATGTGCATATATATATGTATATATATATATATATATATATTAAAGACATTTTTATGTTTAACATTCTTTTATAGATACAAGTATTTAAGTAAATGCTCTGTTTATAATAAACAGTATTAAATAACATTTGCGGCCTGAAATGAAAAATAGAAAATATTCGTCCTTTGACAGATTCGGAACCTGCATCCTATATGAAACCGTCATTTATGCTGACGTGCTTTAACTGACTCGGCCACAAAGGAGTGTTCGGTAGGCAAGGTCGAATTTACTGCTCATAAACTTTGACCTTGCCTACTGAACGCTTCTTTTGTGGCTGAGTCGGTTAAGTAACGTCAGCCGTAAATGACGGTTCTGTATAGGATGCAGGTTTGAATCCTGTCAAAGGACGAATATTTTCTATGAAAATTTCTCGGACATTCAGGCCGGTAAATGTTATTTAATACTGTTTATTATAAACAGAGCATTTACTTAAATACTTGTATCTATAAAAAGAATGTTAAACATAAAAATGTCTTTAATAAATTGTTGGACTTTGTCCAATTCTTAATGTATATATATATATGTATAATACACACACATATATATATAATACACATACATATGCACCCATACATATATTTCTAAACAAGTAATGGATTTATTAATCAAACAGGGTATCCACTAAAAATAATGTTTAAAGTGATAAAAACATATATTTATATATATATATGTATGTATGTGTGTGTGTGTGTGTGTGTGTGTGTGTGGCCTGATTGCATCTAGCACCTCTGAGAGTTGACTTAAATGTTCACTTTTATATATATATATATATATATATATATATATATATATATATATATGTGATTTATTATAGGAGATTAAGAAAAAACATGGTTAAAAATCACTACACAATAGCAATTGTGTTTCAACACTATAAATGTGTCACTTTTGGTGGTTGAAACATGATTGATATTGTGTCATGATTTTTAACATGTTTTTGTTTTAATCTATTATAATAAATAATATTTAGCTCTACTCTGTATTGAACCCTCTTTTAAATTAAATGTTACAGACAGCGGATATACAAGAACTGTCTGAAAAGTAATGGATTGGTGTCACAGATAACTTATTTCAATTCCAAACTACATGGTTACTCCTTCAAATTAGTCCCCCCCCTTAAGTCTAAAGCATTTTTTCATCCTTCTCTGCCATGCTTCTTTGCACCCCTGGAAGGATTCTTCTTCTCAGCTCCATCATTATGGCCCTCTTGATGCCCTCCATGCCTTCTATACAGGTAGGCTTGATGTTCCCCTTGAGCATTGGGGAAAGGAAAAAGTCACACAGAACATGATCAGGTGAATAAGGAGGTTGTTCCAGTACAGCAATCTTTTCAGTCAGGAACTGCCAGATGCTCAGGACATTGTGAGCAGGTGCATTGTTGTGATAAAAGAGCAACAATTTGTCCTGCCACAGTTTTCATCTCTTCTCACACACTGAACTAAGCAAACACCACAGGATTTCTTTGTAGACTTGCTGATTGATTTTCTGGCTCTATGGCAAGAACTCACTGTGGATGATGCCCATACCTCACACAGCACACCCAGTCCTGTTACTTACTTTTCAGACAGACCTCATATATATATATATATATAAAGTTATAAAATTTTTGAGGAATTAAAATAATCAGTATAGTAATTTATCAAGTCTAGCATGCAGAAAGCACTAAACGGCCATTTCATCCTATTTGGGACTCATCAGCAGCGCGCATACAATACCGAGAATTGAACCCGGACCGCTTTTGATACAACGCAAATGTCATACCAACTGTACCAATAGGCCTCGGTGATAAAGAAGAAATTGACTAGACTCGATATAGCCCCGTTACTCACAAATTGCGTGGTGATACTCATCCAAGTATTTATAACCCAAAGACATTTCTCTTGGGGTACAACCCGTTAGGTTATCAATACTTGGATGATTATCACCACGGATCTCATCCCACAATCCTCACACTTGCTCCATATGCGGCCTCCTTTGTAAATCACTAGCGGGTCTTAAATGCCACTTAAGATTAGCGCATAAACTTTCATAACTGAATCAATAAGCTGGCAGATCCTCATACGTCAAAACCGAAGGGAGATTCCATTATATACATATATATATATATATATATATATATATATATATATAAGTGTGTGTGTGTGTGTGTGTGTGTGTGTGTCTGTGTATTATTATTATTATTATTTTAAAAGATTATAATAAAAAAATGTTGAAATCTCTACACAAAAGCTTTCATGTTTCAATAGTATGATTGATATATTAGTGGGAGGGATATAAGGTCAGAACTAAAATTAAACTTGTGGGTATGACATGATTAACCAATTAAATGTCAGATCTACATGAAATATAAAAGTAAGGTGGGTGAGTTATTCTTTCATGTGATGACAAACTGAAACACAGATCATCATTGACGATTGTGGAAAATATGTCAGCAACAAATGTACATATATATATACAAATGTATATATATAGACATTTGTTATGTGTGTGTGTGTGTGTGTCTATATATATATGCCAGCTGTCAATATACCTCATAACACCCGTGAGTGTTTAGCCTTGGAGCAGGTAGAATGGAGATCAACATGTTTTAGTGGACTCAACAATTTTCAATCAGCTTGTCTGAATCGTCTTCAAGAAGCGAGAGCAAGATCTAGAAGGTCAGCCAATCTAACAGTGATCTCATCCCACAATCCTTACTCTTGCTCCATATACAGCCTCCTTTGTAAATAACTGGCAGGTCTTAAGTGCCACTTAAGATTATCACACAAAATTTCATAACTGAATCAATTAAGTTATGGGCAGACTATCATTGTTGTTTCATCTGTTGTTGTTTGATTTATTGAAATTATCATCTTTGATAATGGCTTGTGTAGGCCGAAAGCTTAAATTGGATTTAAACATGTATCAATATGGTGATTTCCTTTCGTCTTTCAATGATAATGTGATTAAGCTTATCAGACAATATGAAAGGAACTTACTGAAAATAAATAGACAAAACTTGTCTATATTATTTAATGAAACATACATTAGCGAATATATATATATATATATATATATATATATATATATATACATACATGTATATATATATATATATATATACATACATATATATATATATATGTATATGATTTGGTTTTATATTTATCTTTTATATATATATGTATATCATAGTTTTATATTTATCTTTTATATATATATATATATATATATATATATAGCAGAGCTATACATTATTACATCACCAGTAACACAACTCTACCACAATGGAATTGTCAGGTGCTGATTGACAATTGCATTCAGTGTTGTGCTATTGGTGAAGAGAAAATATATATATATATATATATATATATAAGTTTAAGTAATGCTATATTTATGCGTAATAGTGCTCAATATTCGGAATAGATGGACAATGTACAACACTGCATGATGATGCTATTATATTTGTGTTATTAACGAGTATTTTATGAATAGGCTCTAATAGGGCTCCATGAGTATTTAAATGAGACCTAATTGAGCTATGATCAGAAAGATGTAGTGTGAGTCTTCATGTCAAACATGTTGTAGTATGGCCTATATAATTATTTACAAATTTTGATTGATCAGGAATATAATTCTTTAATGGACATTTAAATTTGTAAATAATATTTGTCCTATTTAATTTTGTTCTAAGAGGTGAATTATTATTTGTAACTATAAGATTAGAGATTTTAAATTTTTTGTAATAAATAATTAATCTAATTTTTTTGCTATTGTCAACTGGTGTTGTGCATTTTTTTACATACATACAACAATCTATTTCTTGTTAACAGCTAATATATTTCAACCTTGAAAATGGCTAAATGTATAGCCGAAAGCTAAAAAGAATAATTGGACAGTTTTTATATAATTTATCATCAAAAAAATTATTAGATCATATGAGAAATTGTATAAAAAACTAAATCAAAGCACTTTGTCTATTGTATTCAATGAAGTGCGCATGAACGAAGGATTGATGCCTAAATACACAAGGTGTAGCCTGAAAAATTTTAATCTGACCAAGAAGCCCTTCCCAAAAACATTATATCTGATCAGATTTTGTGAAGTATGCATGACAAGAACTTTTTAGCACACCCCTGTATATATATATATATAAATATATATATATATATATATATATATATATATATATATATATATATATATATGTATATATCATAGAAAATATGTGCCCTCTGAGGACTCAATACTGTATCTTACATGGAACTGTCATTTGGCTTGATGTGGTATACCATTCAGTTTCAGAGGAAGTATCTGGTTAGCAAAATGAAATTATTGTTTTTAAACAACAAATTTCCCATGATTTTTTCCTGCTTGAGGCCTATCTTAACATAAACAAATGACAACATATATTATGAAATGAATTAAATCACAAATTTTTTTAATATATTTTCTGTTTATACTGTATTTTTATAAATAAAAATATTCTAATAAGGGTCAGTTTATAATATTAACTAATATTAACTAAATTCAATGGCCTGAATTAGTTTACATTAATATATGCCTCAAAGAGATATGATCATTTGAGAAAAATCATGGGAAATTTTTTGTTTAAAAACAGTAATTTGACTTTGCTAGCTAGATGCTTCCTCTGTAGTTAAACAGTATAGCATGTCAGGCCAAATGATGGTTGCGTGTAGGATACAGGTTTGATTCCTGTGAGAGGACATATTTTCTACGATATTCCACAGACAGTCAGGCTGATAAATTTGGATAATACTGTTTATTATAAACAAATCATTTATTTAAATATTTGTATCTATAAAAATAACATAAAAACAGAAAATATGTTTTATATATATATATATATATATATATATATAAACTAAAACTTCTAAACGAGTATTACCATTCATATATATATATATATATATATATATATACATATGTGAAAATATATAGAAAATAGAAAGGAAATGGTTAGGTAAATAATCCAAAGTTCCTTAGGATTTTAGTTATTATTTTTTAAAAATAGTGCTCGATACAAAAGTAGAGCATAAATATAATTATTTATTTAAAAATATGATTCCAACTCGTGACATAAGAGGTCTCATGTTTCAAAACAAGAGCTGAAAACTTCAATATAATTATTTGAATTAAATTGAGTTAAAGTAAGCTCTGTTCCATCTTCAAGCGAAATTTTTTTTGGAATAACGCATTTCTGAAATTTCATAATCCATAGCCCAAATAAATAGTTTAAATACCCTACGAAAAAGATAACCCTTTATGAAGTCATCAAAAAACAAACGTTATGGCAGTTTTTTATATGCACAAATCCCTTTCATCATAAAAAAATAAAAATAAAAAAATAAAATAAAAAAATAAATAAATCTCCATAGACACGCATACCAGACTAGAGTGAATACATCTTCCATTTCAAATTTAGACACCCCCACCTTTCCCTGACTTGACATCTATGAAAGTAACTCTATACTGATACTTATTATTAACACCCAACACACGCCTACCCAATTTAAACAATTCGCCCTAGCTGTTACCATGGAAATTTTGATTTCAATTATTAAAACACGTAAATTTCAGAAATGTGTTATTCCCAAAAAAAATTTCGCTTGAAGATGGAACAGAGCTTACTTTAACTCAATTTAATTCAAATAATTATATTGAAGTTTTTGGCTCTTGTTTTGAAACATGAGACCTCTTATGTTGCGAGTTGGGATCATATTTTTAAATAAATAATTATATATATATATATATATATATATATATACTTAAATAAATAAATATATATATATATATATATGAACTAAAACTTCTAAACGAGTATTATCATTCATATATATATATATATATATATATATATATATATATATACTTAAATATATAAAAGACATGTCATGAATAATTTCTTAAGATTTTCTTTATATGCATATATATGTGTGTACTTTTGATACATTTTTTGCCTCAATAAATCATTTTCTCTTTTTAATTAAAACTGCATTCTTTACATTGAACTTATTTTCAGCCTCATTACAACGAAGGACTAATGCGTCGAGCATATTGTTTTCTAGAATTCCTTTTTGTGTCCATATAACCTCTTGCAGTAGCAATGACTATAAATTCCACTTTGAGAAAAGCTGTTTTAATTAAAAGAGAAAGTAATTTATGGAGTCAAAAAAATGTATTGAAAGTACATTAATCTGTAAATCTTCCATGGCAAATTTAAATCCCGTATCACAGACACACACACACACATATATATATATATATATATATATGAAATGAGAATTAATCAAGTAAATTCAACCATTTACAACATTAATTTAAAAATAGGTCTCAGTACAATAGTAGAGCAATAATTATTTATTATTGGATATTACGTTCGAACAAATGTAAAACCGGTACATAAATGCATTCATGTTTTGATGTATATCATCACATCTGATCAGGCAGTGGTAAATGAGGGTTATTACAATTTTTAATATTTACTTACAAACAATCTTTTTTCCTGCAAAAAAAGAAAATAAGAAAAGCAAGAAAGAAAGACATAAGATATAGTCAGAAAAAAGAGAAAAGAAAGAAAAAATATAGTCTCATTTAAAAAAGAAAATAAGAAGAGCATCAAAGAAAGAAAGACACAAGATATAGTTGAAAATTGAAAAAGAAAGAAAAGATATAGTCACATTTAAGAAAGAATAAAAAAAAATAAGAGCAAGAAGGAAAAAAACACACAAAATATAGTCTCTTCTCCAAATGGAAAATGGTATGAAAATTGAATAAATAAACCTTTTTATTCAAATTCAATCAAACTTATCAGAATTAATTCTTGTTGCCTAAGCCTACATTATATATATATATATATATATATATATGATTATGCATTCAAAACTTTATATACAATAAATAGTGATATTAGTCTTCAGAAGTAATGAATCCAGTCCAAAATTATTTGACATTATTATTAGGCATTATGATTAGAAGTGAAGCATAAAAATGTTATGACTTTCATTATTTTACTCCATTTGCATTTCATATTGATTAATTATTTTAAGAACAAGGATTATTTTTACATGAAAAATATCTGAAATACAAGGTTTTATTCAAAATTATTAAAATTTAATTTTCTTCATTTTTCCTCGACCACATTTTTTAATTTTGTTTTCTGTTGAACTTGTTTTATTTTATTTTTGTGACATTTTTATTTTCATTTGATTAAAAAATATTTTTCAAAACTGTTTTTCTTTTACTTTTGACTGTCATTATTTGTGTGATTCCATTGGTTAAAAAATAAATTTATAAAATATTTAGACATTTTATCATGGTAAGATTATATGAAAAACGAAACCCTAATTAGTCTTGCAATAGTTATCCAAAATAAAGTTTTCATTTTAACTTCATGTAAAGAATAAAACCTGACGATGATGAAATACATCATAAACTCGATTTTCATTATAACTTTTTCTTTTTTTAATTCATTCTCAAATTTATTCTGTAATTTTTTTCCAAATGTTTACAACCAATAAATCTTTAGGAAATAGTGCTTTCGTTTTCTTTAACAATGAATATACATTTATTAATCCAAATGTTATTTTTAGTAGGTACTTGTATTTGAGTAGATACTCCATTTTTTTTTTAACTTCTTATTTTGTCTACTGGTCTGCACACTCAAGAAACTTGCTAAAGAAATTCACCCTCCAGCAAGATTCGAACATGTGTCCGCCTTTGCAAAAGAAACTGCCATCTGATCCAGTGTGCTTTGACTGCTCAGCTACAGAGAGCTTCAAAGTTGTGGAAGGTTCTATTTGCCTTAAAGCACATTCACTCATTCAGAATTTTCTCAAAAGTCATATCTGCTTAGTTTCATATTTGATAAAGAAATTTCTAAATAATTATTACTTCAAACATTATTTTTAGTGGATACTTGTATTTGAGGAGAGGCTCTGTTTTTTTAAGCTGTGTTTATTTCATCTACCAGCATGTGCACCTCAGGAAACTTGAAAAAGATCTATAGTCATCCTGTTAGCTGCATATTGTAAATTAGAAAAATAAACATTGTTAGTGGACCGGAATATGGTACTGAGAGTACAGTGCAATTATACATACCATGTTATTTTATTGCTGATAATTTTCTATAGAAATGCATTGTAACTGGTTTTACCAGAAGAATACATTTTAAATTATTTCACTGTAGAAATACAGTAAATGATTTTACTCAAGAAATACTCCATAATTTATTTCATTGTAGAAATGCATTGTAACTGGTTTCATTACAGAAATGTACTTTAACTGGTTATACCATAAGAATGCAGTGTAAATTCTTACCCTAAGAAATGCAAATTATCTTACGATAGAAATACACTGTAAATGATTTTATTACAGAAATACATCATAACTGATTTCATGATAAAAATGCATTGTAACTGGTCAACTACAGAATGCATTCAAAATGATTTTTCTATAGAAATATATTGTAAATATTTCTACTTGAAAATACTTCATAAATAGTTTTATTAGAGAAATATATGTAAACAATTTGAATATAAAAATGCATTGTAAGTATTTTCAGTGTTTCAAAGATTCAAAAAGCAAACAATGCTTTGGAAAAGTGCTTAGTTAACACTTGCATAAGTTCCTGTGTCAATAGCAAGATAATAATAAACTGTATATCCACTTGAATGGAATATGACAGGAGACCGAGTTTAAATTGGGAGTCTCATGTGTGCATAGGTCTAACCTTTTCTGCGTCATCCTCACTTTTGCATAGTAAAATTTTCCACTGCCCACCTGTATAACAAATATTCAAGAGCATACCAAAATTTTTTGGTGAAAAGTTTGTTACTGGCTCATAAACTGACTTTATGATGTAGTAAAAAATACCAAAGGGAGGTAACAAATAACATTGACTTATGTAGCAGCTGCTGCTGCTATTACTGTATTAAAGAACAAATGGAAGCTAACTTCATCATTGAATTCTATATAATTTACTTTATT
This sequence comes from Acanthosepion pharaonis, assembly GCA_903632075.3. NCBI lineage: Eukaryota > Metazoa > Mollusca > Cephalopoda > Sepiida > Sepiidae > Acanthosepion > Acanthosepion pharaonis. Next base: position 1,390,241 of record CAHIKZ030003131.1, read on the forward strand.
GTCAAGGTTAGTGCTATGGTTAGGGTTAGCATTGCAAGTGTTGACAAAAAAATTAAACAATTTTTGTTCTTAATTATAAAATTAAAAATAATATTGACTGCTTGCAACTAATAAAAATTCAACAAATATTTTTTGTTCTTCTTGGTCTTCACTGATCGAATTAAATCTGAAAAAATGTTATTCCATCTGAAGAAGTATTTGAATGTTAATGACCCTTGTTGCAACCATAGAAAATATAAAAATATTCCTTTTTTGCAGGGATATTTATATATTATCTAGGAATGTGACCCAATTATTCCCATTTAGCCTGTTTTTTTATTATTTTTTTTATATAGGTTCTTTGCATATCAAGTCTGAATATCTTTTTGGTGGCATAAGTTGAAACACCTTTTTAATATTCAAAATCCTATATCACCCACCAAAATTTCCAATCACCCACCATTTTCTGTTCAGTTGCTCATCACCAATCGAACAGTTGAAATTCCACGCCAGTGGATGATATCATCTAGGTTAAGAAACCCTGCTCTAGGGTAAAAAAATACTTAACTTCATTGTCATTTCCTTCATGGGATACCCCAGACACTAGGGATTAACCGTAACTCTTAATAAAATGTGAGGTGTACTAGATTGGTGATTGGACAGCAACCTGATGTTAGGAAGAAAATTGAAAATGTTTTAATCCTTTTAAATTGTTAAATTAAACAGTTATTTAAAAATATATATAATTTCTTCTTTTCTTTGTAGAGAGAAATGCAAATAAAACTTATAACAATTTGTTTTAATCTAGTTTTAATTTATAATAAAAATCATGGTAGGTGTAATGTAACTGAAAAAAAATGATATTTTACTTGGTAGTGTAGCAGCAATATTCATTGATGTCAAAAATGTCAATGATATTGCTTACGGCTTTTAATTAAAAGATATTTTCACTTTGTCTCTTTCTTTAACTTGTTATGTTGCTTTTCATTTCAGATCGTACGTGCATTTGACATTTTTTTTGATTTCTTTTACATAAAAAAAAAAAAATGAAATCAAATAATAACTGCAGTATCTAATCAAATATGCCTCTGTCATTTTCTTTTAATTTTTTCCGAATTTATGAGATGTATCATTATCATTATTATACAGAGTTTTACTCTTACTAGTGTGCTCATCTTGGCTGTTATAGTCACAAAATTTCAGATTTCTTTTAGGTGCTGCTTCCCTTCAGGATGTTGGCAGTCATGACTCTTCACAACTTCCTTTCCCTTGTAACACTAAGCTATGTTCCTCTCCTTAATATTTCTCCATCACCCTGTTCACCAACTCGTTGGGTATATGCCTCTCCACAACTTCCTATCCTTTGTAAGATTTATGCAATATTTGTCACCTATCTCTGCCACACCCTATCTACAAACTCGTTAGGTATATGCCTCTCCACAACTTCCTTTTCTTTTGTAGCTCTTTACTATCCTTCCCAGATCCTGTTCTACTATCCATTTTCACAAGCTTGTTAGGTGATCATGGCTCTCCACAACTTCCTATCTTTCGTAGATTTAAGTAATATTTATCCTACTACTATCTCTTGCACACCCTGTTTGCAAACTCATTAAGTATATGGCTCTCCACAGCTTCTTATCCTTTGGAGTTCTATTTGTCTCCTATCTCTCCAAAACCCTGTTCACAAGTTTGTTAAGTGCATGACACTCCATAACTTCCTCTCCTTTGTAGCACTAAGCTATGTTTTTCTCCTTAATATCTCTCTTACTCCATGTTCACATACTTGTTCGGTATATAGCCCTCCACAACTTCCTATCATTTGGAGCTTTATGCAATATTTATCTTCTATCTATCCCATACCCTGTTCACATGCTCATTGGTTATATACATGTCCACAACTTACTTCCTATTCTTTGTTTCTCTATACAATATTTGTCCTCTTATTATCTCTCCCACTCACAAGCTTGCTGGGTTTATGGCCCGCCACAACTTCCTGTCCTTTGTAGTTCTATTTAATATTTGTTTCATTACTATCCCTACCAGTCCCTGTTCTGCCATTCATTTACACAAGCTTGTTAATGACTCTCCACAACTTCCTTCCTTAATAGCTCTAAGTAATATTTGTCCCCTTACAATCCCTCCAATCATTTACACAAGCTGGTAAGGTAGGGGATCATGGCTCTCCACAACTTTCTATATTTCATAGATCTAAGTAATATTTGTCTCCTTACTATCCCTACTGGTCCATCTCCTGCCCAGCTTGTTAGGTAGGTGGTTATGGCACTCCACAACTTCCTATCCTTCATAGCTCTAATATTTGTCTTTTTATTATCTTTCCCAGTCCCTGTTCTACTACCCATTTACAGAAGCTTGTTAAGTCAGTGATCATTGCCCTCCACAACTTCCTATCCTTCATAGCTCTAATATTTGTCTATTTATTATTCTTGCCAGTCCCTCTTTTGCCACCCATTTACACAAGCTTGTTAGGTACGTGATCATGACTCTCCAAAACTTCTCATCTTTTTTAACTCGAAGTAATATTTGTCTTTTTATTACTTTTCCTGGTACCTGTTCTATCATTCTCATTAGGTATATTTTACTCACTGTTTTCTTCTGCATCTCTTGCTATCAATATATCCTGTGATTTTAAATTCTTCGAGTTCTCTTCCCTCATTATGCGTCTCAAATATTTCAAATGTCTATTTCTGGTTTTAATTATGTATTTCCTTTTAGATCCCATTTTCTTAAAAAATTTCTTCACTCTCAGCATCCTTCTGTAGAATCAGGTTTCTGTTTCTTCAAGGCTCTTCTTCTTCTGTGAGGAAATATTCCCTGTCATATTGGAGGTCTTTAATTTAGAAATGACACAGAATTTAGACTCTAAAAATTCCATCACATAATTGCCCGAGAGATAGATTAAAAGTAATATACTTTAGTTTAGTTGAAGAAGCAAATGATGGGCATTAATTTTCTCTTGTAATCTATTAAGGCTTCCAAGTTCTACAACTGAATTCTCCCAGAGGACACATGAACCTGTCAATAGAAATGTTCTTCAAACAAAGCAAGTTTCCTGGCTGTTGTGGTGTAAATGCACAAATAACATATCTTCTAGTTCAGTGGGAGAGGAAAGTAACATCCCATGAATTAATTCTATGTGCCAAGTCTCTTCAGGATATGAACGATCATGGTCCTCCACAACATCCTATCTTTTGTAGGTGTCAATAATGCTTGTCTCTGAGGAGGGACCAAAAAGGTAACGGGAATTGTGTCATATATTTTTATTCATTTATTGTTGCATGTTTATATTCTTATCACCTTCAAAGTATTCTCCATTTCAAGCAATGCACTGGTCCAGACATGTTTTCCACTGTTCAAAGCAGTCCTGGAACTCTTGTGAAGTTATGTTTTTAATGGCACCGTCGTTTTCTTCTTAACGTCTTCCACATCTGCAAAACATTTTCCTTTGAGGACTTTCTTCATTCGGGGGAACAAAAACGTCGCAGGGGGCATGATCAAGTGAATACGGAGGGTGGGGAAGTGTGGTCATGCCATTCTTGGTCAGAAACTGTCTCACACTCAAGGCGGTATGCGTTGATGCATTGTCATGATTCAACCACCACCCTCCACTTTGCCACAGCTCAGGGCGTTTTCGTTTCACCTTGTCTTGAAAACGCTTCAGGACTTCCAAGTAAAAAGCCTGGTTAACAGTTTCACCAGGTGGAACAAATTCTTTGTGGAGAATTCCTTTCACATCAAAGAAACAAATCAGCATCGTCTTGACATTGGACTTCACTTGACGCGCTTTTTTGGGGTCGTGGTGACGTTGGATGCTTCCACTGACTTGATTGCTGCTTCGTTTCCGGGTTGTAGCCATAGCACCAGCTTTCATCACCAGTGATGACCTTCGAAAAAAGGTCTGGATCAACTTCCAACTTTTCTTTCAGTTTATGACAGGCCTCCTTTCAGTCATAGTGAAAATAGACGAAAAGGCGTGAAACACTTCAAAACAAATGTGAATCACGGAGCTGTACATCTTCCCATGATGACACCAGTTAGCACACTGATGCCTGAGGGTTGCCTCAAGTGGCATCTAGTGGTGGAAGCCTGAACTACTAAGGGCTTGTCACACAGAAAACGATTCTGGTTACTTTTGGGATCCCCCTCATATTTTCTATCCCTTCATCTGTTGTCTGACACCCATTTGCACAAGCTCATTAGGTAGGTTACTTGCTGTTTTCCTCTGTTTTTTTTTATTTTGATGTGTCCTGTAAGTGTCAAATTCTCCAAGCCCACCTTCCTCATCATGTGTCTATTTCTGTTTGCGAATATATCTGTCCATTTTTGGTTCCATTTTGCTTAAAACTCCTTTGTTTCTTATGCACGCTGTCCATGATATTCTCAGTATCCTTCTGTAGAACCACACCTCAAGTCTTCCATTTTTCTGTAAGGAAATTGTTCAGCATTCACTTCCATATAAGAAGACTGATATATTACATTTCAACACTTTTTCTTTATTTCTAACAACATTTTCTTGTTTCTTAGTAATTTGCTTAGCTTTTTAAAGGCATCTTTTGCTACTCCAATGTGTCTACTGATTTCAGCGTCACATTTTCCATCTTCTATCAAAAGAATTTCCAGATATTTAAACTTCTGTACTTGTTTGATGTTGACATAACAAATTTCTACTTTACACCTTAGGTGCTTTCTCTTGCTGTTTTTATACAACCGTTTGTTCATCTTTTCAGTTAAAACTGTGTGTAAGAGGTATTTTTCCTTACCATGTCCCTTCAGGCTGTGGGCGATCATGGCTCACCACAGCTTTTTATCCTTTGTAGCTATTGGCACTGTCTATTTACTATGCCTCCCACTCCCTCTTCTGCCATCCATTTACATGATCTTGCTCCAGTAGGTTACTTGCTGTTTCTCTGTCTCTTTTGCCTTTAATATGCCCTGTGAGTGTCAAATTCTCTAAGTCTTCTTTTCTCATTATGTGTGCTTGTTGTGCCATCCATTTAAACAATGTTTTCAGGTAGGTGACTTGCTGTTTCCCTCTATCCCTTTTGCATTCAGTATGTCCTGTGAGTGTCAAATTTTCCAAACCTTCTTTCCTCATTATGTGGACCAGAAATTTCAATTCTCTCTTTAGGTTCACCTATCATCTGATTCAAACTCCTTTCCAGTCTTTTGATAGGTTTATTCCTTCTTTCCTGTTTAGATTCCGTCTAAAGTTTTTCCTTTCCTTCACTTTCACTTCCAGTGGCCCCTTGTGTCTTAGCGGCATTATCGCCTTGATTAAAAAAATAGTTCTTTTTGTTACTTTTTTTCCTTAAAACTTCCACCTTGTTCACATGCTTCAGTTTTAGCATCCTCAGCATCCTTCTGTAGAATCACATCTGTATCACCTTAACTCTTCTCTTCATCTGTGGGGAAATCATCTAATATTCATTTTCATTTACTTCTATTTATAGCACCATAGCAAAGGCAATATTTTTTTTTTTTAGTGGAGGGGGCAAAAATTTAGAACATAGAATTATGTTATCAAAGGCTGACAACATGGTTAGCGGCAAGAATATTTAAAATTTCCAGTACCTTCTTGTTTTGAAAGATTCTTTTTTCTTTATTTTATTTCGTTATTGTATTTGTTAAAAACTCTTTAAAAAATATTACAATTGCTAAAAATTTGTAGGGAGCAGAGGATCCCCACTCCCACTCCTGCTGCTATGGCCCGGATTTAAGAAGAATGAATTAACTAGTAAGAATTATGTGATATGCAATATCCTCTAGACATCAGAATGAGGGCGGTCTATTCAGGTGGATTGAATAAAATGTTTGGTTTAGAATTACAACTATGACAGACACCTGAAGGAAACCAGAAGCTATAATAGCTGAGATGGTATGACTATAACAACCAAAATAAGAACATTAGTATATAATAATGTCTTTTACTACTATTTTCTTTCTTATAATGACTGCCTCACCATAAGTGTCACCATTGTTTTTCTCACTTCCATCTCCCGCCTTTTTTCATTCTTTTTTTCATTTGAATTTTGATTTCTTCATTTGTTTTTCAGCAGTTGTGGAAGTGTCCTCTTGTGATGAGTTGTGTTCCAAATCAGATAATACAAATAAAAGAGAGGCACAAAAAAGGGAAACTGATGATGATGATGATGATGATGATGATGATGATGCTGAAGAGAGGGAAGACAATGAAGAAGGGGACGAGTACGAGGAAGAGGAGGATGATATCAGTGACCCTTTCACACCTGATGAGTTTGTGTACAGCAAACTGATGTGCGTGTCAAACGATCATGACTTTGACACAGGCATTACCTCCTTCACTCCAATGAAATCTGAGTCAAGCACCAGGCTTCAACAGCAGTTATCTCCATCATCAGTTAATGCAGAGCTGCTAACATTCAAGCGTTATGTGCCTAGTCCTATCAGTAGCCATGCAAAGCGTCTACGGCAAAGAAAGCTGGGCACCAGCACGGCCATAGCAGGAGCTAGTGAAGAAGAGCTCTTGCAAATTATGGAGAAGAGCTCCACAACGCAAATCCTGCAACCAAATCCAAAATCACCGCCTGAAGACTCTACCCTCTCCGATACAGACAGTATGGATTTTAACGGGCTCAATATTGAAGAGAAGCCATTGTTGTCTGTCAGGGATTCCTTGCATATAACCCAAAGTCATCACAGCAGTAAACTTCAAAAGGACAGTGATTCCGACAGTTGGGGGACACCTACAGGAAGCCCCGGTGCAAGCCCTGGAAAGAGTCAACTAGAACTGAGACCACACTCATTTAATTTTAGTAAGGACACTGTTTAATTTGCACTCTCTGAATAATGCTCAAACAATACTAATAGTTTATCGTCTCACTGAGAGTATGCATCTGTTCACACATAAGTGCATATAACTGCGAATGATTCTATACGTTTATACATACATTTATAAGTGTATGCACGTTTTGCCACAAATATTTCAGAGATTTTTTGCTGTTGTTCTATTTAGTTTGTATTGTTTTTATGTAGCCAGCATTACTTCCTGTTCAATCAACTATTATGTCATTGATCGTGTTATTTATGTAAAGCATCTGATATATTGTTTGGACAACTGAACCTTCGTTTCATATGCTTACTGTTGTTAACATAATGCTTCAGCCATTCATCATAAGTTCCATGTCTGGGGGTGGTTGTAAGGTTACCACACAGCTAAGGACCTCTCTCCCTACATTCTTTTTTTAATCATTTTACCCCAAGCAAGGCAGGCATGCCACTTGTATGCAGGGAGTTACAAGGAGTGAAAGTGAGAGAAAAGACTGAGTATAGGGAGGATGAAGGAAAGGACAAAAGATGAATGATATTCCAAAAAATAGAAGATGGCGATTGATGTTGCAATTAAATTTTTGAAAATTGTAGTTAGTAAGTAAACACTAGGGAGTTCCACAGATGGGAAGTGCGAGAAAAGAAACTGTGGGAGTAGAAGTGGTGGTTGCATTTAGCTATTTCAACAGTGGGACCTAGATGCCAATCTAGTAGCATGCTTAAATATATTTTGAGGTTTACGATCATACCAGACTGAATCATCAATTCTCAAACAATGGCCAAAGTTAAGAAACATTGGGCCTAGATGGATGATTCCTTGGAAATACCAGATACTGAAAGTTTGGAGGTGAGGGTGGGGGTAATGAAAGACATCTTGGAATTAGAGATTGGAAAGTCTGGTTTGTCATATTATATGGAAATACTCTTGGGAAAGGTATGAATCCATCACTGGATGGGTTAATTACTAGGACTTGTATTATTATCATCTCTCCAAAATTCTTACAATCTAAAAATATTTTATGGCTTTAAATAACCTGCAAGAGGTTGATAAGCTGTAAGAAACAAATCACTCATTCAATCCACATGTCTCAGTATTAAGGCATAGTATATCATGGGCAAAATAGATCTGGAAGAGAACATGCCTCTCTCTATCAGCCCACAGCTGATGTCCTCCATCTTGAATGCTCAGTCTGGTCAAGGACATGGATTCCATCAGGCAGTATCATCTGCCCTTTTTTGTTACAATGATTTTCACCCTGAAGAAGGCCACTTGAGGTAGAGGGTTACAGAGTACGTTTATGCAGATATGTGGGGAAGTTTATGGGGATATTTGATAAGATAACAGTTAAACCCTAGACTTGAACAGGTTAAGAATGTAGTGATCAGGGAAGCATCCTCTTGGGAGTTGGTTCCAACAAACAATGGTTCATGCGACAAAGCTGCTCTAGTGGAATAGAGTCCCATTTGCAGATCTGTCAAAACTCACATTAGTTATATTCAGCTATCATTCCACAACAAAAAAGGAAAGTTAATAATTTTTTTCCTTAGATAAAGTAATTACTTTTTTCTTCTACTGAAATACACTTAGTGAAGGCTGAAGAATGGATTGGCAGAAAGGTTGTGCTAATAACAGCAAGTTTATGAAGAAGAGGTTCAATTTTACAAATGGTATTGCCTATGCTAATGATTGTTCTTAAAGTTATCAACAATGCATTTTTCTGATTTGAGTAAAATTCATGTTGTCTCTCATAGTTTGGTATTTTGCAATGCTTTATTGAATGAGTGTACGTAAGCACTTTTTGATTCCTAGTCACTTTGATGTAAAGGCATTTTGTTAGAAAAATGGTAATTCCTCCATAAATATTCTTGCTTGATCAGAAAGGTAAGAAATTATTTAAACATTCTGTTTATTATTCTCATATTCAAAGTTATCGGTTTTTATTTCATTTCTGAATTGTTGAGGATTAGCAGAGGAAATCAAGATCTGACATCTGCGTATGTTAAGTTTAGAGTCATGATTGTCAATTCTTCAAATGATTCTAATTCATGTAAATTGTGGTATTAAGATAAGGAGCACATTTTTACACAATCTTTGTTGTGATCTTTCCTCATTTGCCTGATATTTATGCCAACATAGGTAAAAATTTAAAACTATTACAATCTTTAAAGTAGGTTTATATTCTTTTCACCAAAGGGACATCATTGTTGTCAATGTAATTTTTGATCCTGATATTAATTTGTGTTTATTTCAAATATAGAGAGTGGTTCAGATTTTATCATATTTAATTTTCCTCTTAACATTAAATTATGATTTTACCAAGTAAAGAGGATGGTTCAAACTTTATTATATGGTTTGTTTTCTTTTATTGTAAAGATTGAGTTACCTTATTAACATTAAATTATGATTTTATCAAGTAAAGGGAATGTTCCAAACTCTATTATATAGTTCTTTTACTTTTATTGTATAGATTTAATTCCCCTTTTCACGTTAAATTGTGATTTTACCAAGTAAAAAGAATGGTTCAAATTTTATTATGTAGTTCTTTTACTTTTATTGTATAGATTTAATTCCCCTTTTCACGTTAAATTGTGATTATACAAAGTAAAAAGAATGGTTCAAATTTTATTATATAGTTCTTTTACTTTTATTGTATAGATTTAATTCCCCTTTTCACGTTAAATTGTGATTATACAAAGTAAAAAGAATGGTTCAAATTTTATTATATAGTTCTTTTACTTTTATTGTATAGATTTAATTTCCCTTTTCACGTTAAATTGTGATTTTACCAAGTAAAAAGAATGGTTCAAATTTTATTATATAGTTCCTGTTCTTTTATTTCATAGATTTAATTTCCATTTTAATATTAAATTATGATTTTATTAAGTAAAGATAATTTCTACAACTTTATAACATGGATTTCTTTGCTTTCATTGCATAGTGTTAATTTTACTATGTTTATATCAACCATAAAGAATGTTTCAAGTTTTATTATGTGGTTTCTTTTCTTTCATTGCCTAATTTCCATCCCATGATTTCCATCCCATGATTTCCATCCCAAGATTAATTTGTGTTTATATTGAATGGTTAAAATTTGATATTATACTTTTTCTAACATAGAAATAGCTCTTAATATTTTCTTTACAATACGTTTTTATATATCTTTGAAATATTTTTATTAATATACTTAATTAATGGTTCTTAATATTTTATTTTTATATATCTTAGTTAAGTTTTTGTTCTACATTTGAAATATGTGTATTAATATTCCATCAAACCGTTAAGCAATAATTAATCTATATTGGTTTTCATCTCGTTAAGACTTTTTTTATAGAAATAATAACTACAGAAAATTATAACTTTGCTCATTATCTTTGAGATGGTGCTGAAAAATTCTTGCCCCAATGAAGATACCCTTCCAAAAAAGAAACTGATGTCAAGTCATTGGATCAGATTCTCGGAAGTAGTTCGGTCTGGGAACTTTTCAGCACTATGTTGTATTACCGTTATGTAATGAAGCATGTGTCAAAGATTTTTGAAAACAACTGCCTGTGTTCTATTCACTCACTTTTCCAGTCATTTGCACCCTGAATATATAAGAATGTATGTGTATGTGCGCATATTAGAAAAAGTGTAAAAACACTGCTGGGCTCATTCACTGACAAAATGGAATATTAAGCCATTAACTGTGGGTGATGGGAATATCTGTCATTGCAGTTTGATAGTGTAACTGCAAATGATGAAATTTCTACTGCAGTTAATGGGTTGAGTGCTGTAGCCTAAAAGAATCATGATTTCTTTTTAAAAGACGGCTCATTGGGAAATTTAAACTGGAATTGTGTTAAAGATTGGGAAGTGAGCATGAAGCACTCTAAATAAAAGATCCTCTGAATAATACGGAAATACTTAAACAGAAAACATAGAAAACAGAAGCCTGTTAATGCATGCTGATTATGTAGCTGCAATGAAAATTTGGGGCATGTGCTGCAGACAAAACCCAGTTCATATGTTTGCCTTCCAGTTGCCAGGATGAATCAAAATACATTTGCTACCTCAGAACATATACCGACTAGAGTTAATATGTTCATTTGGACTTTATGTATTTCTGAATTGAATAATATATATATATATATATATATATATATATATGTATATATATTTAAATCAAATATGTGGTACAGTTTAATTTATATTGCAATGAATCATTCATACAAAAAGTAAATTAGTAAAGTTAATGAAATAAAATGGCGAAATCACTTCGCTAACTAAATTTTAAAGATGCACTAACCACTTGGTGAATGTTATGGTCCTTGTTTTTTTTAAATTATAAACTGTATTAGGTCTTCCTTAAATACACAAGTACTTTTGACTGTTCTTCCGGTCATCTTCAGGCATGGAAACTATTTTGTTTTTGGTAAAATTCAAGTAGCATCATTAACTTTACTAATTTACTTTTTGTATGAATGATTCAGTGTAATATATATATTATATATGTAAATATTCTCAGATGGACTATATCTGTAGAAGAGACAAAATGAAGTATAGTTTTATAGTTTTTCTTTGTCTTTTCATTCATATATATATATATATATATATATATAAATATGTATAGGCAAGTTTCATTAAATAAAACTGACAAGGTGCTTTGATTAAGGTTTTAATATAATTCATATAAATTATATACAATTTTATATATAAAACATTCTACAATATTAAAATACATACATACAACAATCTATTTCCAGTTAACAGTTCTATATATTTCATCCTTGAAAATGGCTAAATGTGTAGCTGTAAGTGCTCAGAAAAATATAATATTTGGATAGTTTTTGTATAATTTATCTACTGAAAAGAAAAAATTATAAGATTTTATGAGAAATTATATAAAAAATTTAACCAAAGCATCTAGTCTGTCATATTTAATGAAGCTTGGATGAAAGAAGGATTGCTGCCTAAATACACATATATATATATATATATATATATATATATATATATATATATATATATATATATATATATATATATAGTGCACTGCATGAAAACAATGTTTAATTGGTGAATAATCAAAACATTATTTTTATGTGCATTAAAAAGGTTTTTTAAAGTATTTAAAATATACCACATTTATATACTGAAGGAAAGGAATATACAAAATCATATATAAATACAGTTTTTCTTTTGTTTTTATTCATATATGTGTGTGTGTTTTCGTGGGTGTGCATGTGTGTGTGTACAAAAATAAACCTTGGAAAGTTTACTAATTGTATAAAACAACTTAGTCGAAAGCTGGAAAAACTTAATAAGAAATCGGACAGACAGACCTTGTCAGTACTGTTCAATAAGTCTTGTTAAAAAAATTATTGTTGCCTAAATGCACCTTGCATATATATATATGTGTGTGTGTGTGTGTGTGTGTGTGTGTGTGTGTGTGTGTGTGTGTGTGTGTGTGCATGTGTGTGCATGTGTGCGTGTGTATAGAAAATAAACCCTGGAAAGTTTACTTACAAATTGTATAAAACAAAAGCTGGAAAAACTTAATATAAAGTTGGACTATAATATATATATATATATATATATATATATATATATATATATATATATATATATATATATATATATATATATATATGTGTATGTATGTGTTTCTGTGTGTGTTAAATATAATATCCTTCAGTACTTAATGATATCAATAGTTATCAAGTTATATAATTTTCTCAATAAATTACCAAGTCAACATTGATAAGTATTGAACATTATTCTGTGTTATTCATTTGAGCATTTTATTAGTAGAAATTAAGTTTCCTTTGATATATGTTAAATTGTATAATTCTATGTATATTAATTGCTGAACATTAATATATTTTTATATATGTATAACATATATGTATATATATTCCATTCAAGAACATGAATGGAGTAATAAACAAAAAGGAATGAAATTATTTCGAATTGTTAGCATGTTGACACATTCCATTTAAAATCATGAAAAAGAATTCTAGTGCTTGGGAGAGACCAAAATCAAAAAAAAAATTATTTGGAAAATTTCAATGCATGAAAACGATTATTAATTGGTAAATAATCAAAAAATGTTATTTTTATGTGTATTAAAAAGCTTTTTTTAAAGTATTTAAAATCCAACACACTTATATATATATATGTATATATATATATATATATATATATATATATATATATATTTATATATGTGTGTGTTTGTGTGTATATATGTGTATATATATATACAGTCCTCATATATATGTGTGTGTATGTGTGTGTGTATATATATATATATATATATATATATATATATATATATATATATATATATATATATATATATATATATATATATATATATATATATATATATATATATATATATATATATATATACAGTCCTATCAAAAGTATTGGAACAGCAAAGCCGATTCCTTTCTATTTTGTTGTTCACTGAAGACATTTGTGTTTAAGATCAAAAGATACATATGAGAAAAAAAATTTAGAATTTCAGCTTTTATTTCCTGGATACATTTGGAGGACTGTTTTATATATATATATATATATATATATATATATATATATATATATATATACACACACACACACACACACACACACACACATATATATATATATATATATATATATAAATATATATATATATATACATATATATATATATATATATATATATATATATATATATATATATATATATATATATATATATATATATATATATATATATATATATATATATATATATATATATATATATATATATATATATATATATATATATATATATATATATATACAGGGAATGCCTCAATTAATGCACATTTGGTTAATTGTGTTTTTGATTAGTGTGATAAAATTTTGTCATACCAAATTCTATTAGTGCATACATAATACTCAATTAGTGCTGAAAACATTCTTCTATTTAATCATAGTAACTGAAAATTGATTTTTTTATAGTTACCGAGTAATTAAAAATTTTCTAAAATGTAAAATTGGAAAATAGGTAACAATTTTGTATTATGGTATCTAAGTAATTACAGTAGTGTTAAAAAATGGATGTTTATAGATAGAAAAAATGTTATAGTATATTTATAATATAAAAATACATATTTGAATGTTTGTCTCTATTAAAATTCTTTGAATATTTTGATTTTTTTCATGCTTATTTTGAAGGAAATTTCTGATTTTTTAAAAGAAGTGGACATTTTAATTAGATACAAAAATTCACATTTATTAAGAAATATTGAAATATAAAAATGTATGCATTTAATATGAAAGGATTATAAATAAAATTTCCAGGTTAAAATATTTATGATTATATGTTTGGAAAATTTCCAAAAATAGAAAATATTTACCTATATTTTAATTAAAAAGGCATGCAAATTAGATATTAATTGTGAATGAGACAAAAATTTGAGACGCAAATTATATCATTTCCTATAAGTTATATTTGATTGATGCATTTTCGATTGATGCATATCTTTTTATGTACACATTAGACACACTAATCAAGGTATTTCTGTATATGTATATATATATATATATATATATATTTTATTTATATATATATATATATATATATATATATATATATATATATATATTTATATTGTTAATATAATAATATTAAAATCTACTACTCAGACTTTCATACAATAACAATGATCAGGCAGAGGTTATATCTACCTGATGATCATTATTGCATGAAACTGAGTAGACGATTTTGATATTATTCTATTAATATTATTATTATAATATATTATATTTAAGCTCTGTCAACTTTGGTATTGAGTCTACAATTTATTTTCTATTTTAAGCTTTTAGCTTATAATCTTCAGCTTTTACAGTTTTTTTACTATATATACCCATATTTTTTGGTATGTTGCTATTGTTTTTAACATATAATGGTGGATCTGCCCTCACCTACACATACAATGAGAAAATTGTATGAAAATTACATGAATATTTTATATAATTTTAGTTTTCAAATTTCCTTTAGCAATATATCCTCTTTTCTTGTCTGGTCATAAAAATACTAAATGTCTTCTGCAGTAGATGTTAAAAAAATTATTTAAAAAGTGCCAAAGAAAAATGTTTGAAACTACAGCTGAATTAATTCTAAATACCTGTTTATCAAATGACGCATATTGTTTTCTTGGAATCATTCACTGTATTGCAATCAAGGAATTTATCTCTTTTCTTCGATTATTAAAAAAAAAATTGTCTCATTTCAAATTTTGGTTCAGATAAATATTCTCGTTTCTGTTCTTACACACAGAGGAGACTCTTTCATTTAGAACTCTCTAATTGTCTTTATTTTTACAGAATAACAAAGATGAAAATGTTTGTGCTCTTCAAATAAAATCGAAAACAATTTGAAAGTTCTTAATTTCTTTTTAACTTGTGTATCAAAAAAGTTTCAAGAAAATTACTTTAAAGAAATTTTGGCATTGTTAATATTTTGCCAAATTCATCAGGAAAAATACCAGCTTTATTTAATCTTTAGCCAGCATCTTTGTTTATAATTCAAATGTTTATTTAGCTTTTATCGTATGCCATAAACAATTCTATATATATCATGGATGTCAACTCAAATGAGCATGACCATTGCTGATCTTGTTTCTTGTGAGTATGACAATAGCTCTTGAAGCTTGCAAGTGGCTTGCAATGCTTATTGCAGCTTTGGCAAAAGTATGTTGTTTTGTACAGAGCCTTGCCTCTTTTGTAAAATCTGTTCAGCTTGCTTGTGGGTTTAGATGTTTTTCTACATATGTACATACACACAAACACGCACAAACACACACATAAACATATATATATATATATATATAATTGAAAACAGCCGACAAGGAAGATTTAATTAAACTTTTATTGAGTCTTTCCAACATTCTAACATTTTTAGATTTATCAGGTGTTAAAGAATATAAAAATCATCCATATTTGTTATTATTATGATTTCTTTTTAATTTTCTTTAATATTCCTGACCAATATAGTGTATCAGTTTCAAAGCCCAGTACAAGACTGTCAGAAACAAATTACCTATAATGGATACAACATTATCTCCTTAAGTAGACACCTTACATGCCATGTCACAAGACAGAGTACAATTAATAAACATTTATTAATCCATAATTTACAAGAAACTATAAAGAAAATTTTAGTTGGTAACACAAAAATGTATCATTAGGGAAGCATTATTGATTAAATATTATTCCCCTGCTATCAATGTTATGCTGTTTAGTAGTGGAAACAGTGAGTTAAAGGTTTTCTAAAAATAGAAGTGATGCCCAGATCAACCAGTCATACATAACATGTCACCCCCAAAAAAGACATACACTCCCTTGCAAGATTCCCACACAGCTAAACTAGTATGTAGAAGACAATACATAAAATTTGCTATACCAAAACATCCTTCATAATGGCTATAGAGCAAGTTGAAAGCACTTGGAATAATAACAACTATAGACAATTTCTATATTCTTTAACCCCAGAAAAATGGAAAAATGTCAGAATGCTGGAAAAATGCAATAAAAGATTAATTAAATCCTCTTTGTTGGCCGTTTTCAATGAAAGATGCTTGAAAGCAAGGTTGCTGCGCAAATATACATTAATTTTATATATATATATATATATATATATATATATACAAGAGAAAATTATATATGCATTACTTGTATTTTCTAACTATAATGAGTCAAACCATAATTTTTTATTTAAAAATCACAACTTGAATTAAAAGAGGAAGCAATTTACAAAGACAAAATTGTATAGAAAGTGCTTTAATTGCTTGATCATCCAGAGTAAATTTGCATCCAGGTTCTTAAAACATTTCACCTTTCTTATCAGATTTTCTGATATATTTAATGAAAAATATGATAGGAACTTAAACAAAAAGAGGCTAAATAAAATACATCCAAATACATATAAAAAATTTTAATTTAAAAGTTTAGCATTTCAGTTTCTCATCTCCTTCATTGTATGTGTAATTACATCAATGTAAACATCACTTTAGTCTGATGAATTCCTAAAGAATGAATCATGTCACATGATAATTTTTTCCACTTTGTTATTAATTTTCAATACACATGTATATAACAATACAGATGCACATACATATATATATGTATATAATTATATACATATGATAACTGCTATTTCTTTACAGAAGTAGGCCATCCTTCCAACATTGAACTAAGTAGTCATGGGCCTGCAGATGATTTGTAGACCAGCCTCATACCTGCATACATTTTTATATATGTGACACACAAAAAACTTTTAGGGAGTTTCAAATGTAACTTTCTTTTAATGCACTCGTGTGTGCTACTTCATTCCAGCATCAGATCTGCAAGTTTTATCACAAAACTGACATAGGTATGCTGCATGTCTGTTTGAAAGAACATTCACATTGTCGACTTTAGATTACTGATTTTTAGGTGATTTTAGACGACTAGCAAATCCGGATAAAACCAGCTTCCTGCAGATCTTACATACAAGCTCGGTATGAATATCTTCTGGGATCGAGGCAACATCACCTTTCTTAAGAGCTTCTTTCAACTTCAGATGCTGAACCCTTTTGACCTCAAAACGATTGCAACCATCAAAATCTAACTTTCTCCAACCAGAATTATCCCCCACCTCTTTTTCACCAGGCAGTGACACTAATTTCAAGAGTTTTCAAGTTGTCTTTAACAACATCCTTGAAACGTTTCTTGGGTTGGTGTCTGAGGCACTTACCAAGAGCAAGCTCTCCATAAAATAAGTACTTAGGTAATCTCTCATTTTAAATTCCCCTGAGATGCCCTGCCCAGTGCAGTTGATTGCAAATGAGCAGTTTCTCGATGATGCATGTTATGTACATACATAATTATATATACACCTGTAGGGGGCACCTCGAGGCGGTGTAATGGTTAGCAAGCTTGTCTCGCTAGCACAATTACGAATGAGTAGTGAGTTCGATCCTCACTGGGTGCCCCATACATTTGGCCTTGTGCCACATCTAAGCTACACTTGGAAAATCGCTATATACACCTGTAGGCATTAGGGTAGGTTGATTTTTCACATTTTGTGAAAATCAACATTGAATTCAGTGTGGAAGCTGAGGTTTGATATCATAAGTATTCACATCAAAAATTAAATTTGTAGCTTTTAGCAATTTTTGAGCATTTAGTTTTAAAGATCGTCTGAAAAATGTACAGAATCACCATAAGCAAAATATGCTATTTTTTAATGTATTTGATAAGTAAAAACTATAAAAAATTGTGTGAGATTACAAAAAAGGCTATTGAATGAATATGATTTGTTAGATCATATGTTCAATGATAATTAATAAAAACCAAAAATAGATAAAAGTCTATATAACACCATAATACTGCTGGGCACAAATTATATAACAAAATGTTTTAAATTTTTCATTCTTTATTGAAAATCACATTAAAACTACTACACTGTATAACATATCTTATAATATAGCTAAATTGTTTGGTATAATTTCGATTTAAAGTAAATGAAGCTTTTATGAGATGGCACATTGATTTAGTAATAATGTACCTGTGTCCATATAAAATTTGCAAGCTTCAGGAAATTATAAATTTTATAAGTCTTTCACTGATCAACAGAATGAAATTCCAATGCTATGATTTTGTTTGACCTGCCCTAGTAGGCCTTCCAAAATTGACCTACCCTAGAAGGCCTTCCAAAATTGACCTGCCTTATTAGGCCTTCCAAAATTGACCTATCCTAGTAGGCCTTCCAAAATTGACCTACTTTAGTAAGTCTTTTAAAATTGACATATCCTAGTATGCCTTCCAAAATTGACCTATCCCAGTAGTCTTTCCAAAATTGACCAAGCCTTAGTAGGCCTTCCAAAACTGACCTATCCTAGTAGGCCTTCCAAAATTGACCTGCCTTAGTAGGCCTTCCAAAATTGACATATCCTAGTATGCCTTTCAAAATTGACCTATCATAGTAGACCTTCAAAAAATTGAAATATCCTAGTATGCCTTCCAAAATTGACCTATCCTAGTAGTCCTTCCAAAATTGACCTGCCTTAGTAGGCCTTCCAAAATTGACCTACGCTAGTAGGCCTTCCAAAATTGACCTACCCGAGTAGGCCTTCCAAAATTGACATATCCTAGTATGTCTTCCAAAATTGACCTATCCTAGTAGGCCTTCCAAAATTGACCTGCCTTATTAGGCCTTCCAAAATTGACCTATCCTAGTGGGCCTTCCAAAATTGACCTACCCTAGTAGGCCTTCCAAAACTGACCTATCCTAGTAGACCTTCCAAATTGACCTATCCTTAGTAGGACCTTCCAAAATTGACCTACCCTAGTAGGCCTTCCAAAATTGACCCACCTTATTAGGCCTTCCAAAATTGACATATCCTAGTATGTCTTCCAAAATTGACCTATCCTAGTAGGCCTTCCAAAATTGACCTGCCTTATTAGGCCTTCCAAAATTGACCTATCCTAGTGGGCCTTCCAAAATTGACCTACCCTAGTAGGCCTTCCAAAACTGACCTATCCTAGTAGACCTTCCAAAATTGACATATCCTAGTAGACCTTCCAAAATTGACTTACCCTAGTAGGCCTTCCAAAATTGACCAGCCTTATTAGGCCTTCCAAAATTGACCTGCATTATTAGGCCTTCCAAAATTGACCTATCCTAGTAGGCCTTCAAAAATTGACCTGTCTTATTAGGCCTTCCAAAATTGACCTATCCTAGTAGACCTTCCAAAATTGACATATCCCAGTAGACATTCCAAATTTGACATATCCTAGTAGAGCTTCCAAAATTGACTTACCCTAGTAGGCCTTCCAAAATTGACCTGCCTTATTAGGCCTTTCAAAATTGACCTACCCTAGTAGGCCTTCCAAAACTGACCTATCCTAGTAGACCTTCCAAAATTGACATATCCTAGTAGACCTTCCAAAATTGACTTACCCTAGTAGGCCTTCCAAAATTGACCAGCCTTATTAGGCCTTCCAAAATTGACCTGCATTATTAGGCCTTCCAAAATTGACCTATCCTAGTAGGCCTTCAAAAATTGACCTGTCTTATTAGGCCTTCCAAAATTGACCTATCCTAGTAGGCCTTCCAAAATTGACTTGCCTTATTAGGCCTTCCAAAATTGACCAGCCTTATTAGGCCTTCAAAAATTGACCTGCTTTATTAGGCCTTCCAAAATTGACCTATCCTATTTGGCCTTCCAAAATTGACCTACACTAGTAGGCCTTCCAAAACTGACCTATCCTAGTAGACCTTCCAAAATTGACATATCCTAGTAGACCTTCCAAAATTGACTTACCCTAGTAGGCCTTCCAAAATTGACCAGCCTTATTAGGCCTTCCAATATTGACCTGCATTATTAGGCCTTCCAAAATTGACCTATCCTAGTAGGCCTTCAAAAATTGACCTGTCTTATTAGGCCTTCCAAAATTGACCTATCCTAGTAGACCTTCCAAAATTGACATATCCCAGTAGACATTCCAAAATTGACTTACCCTAGTAGGCCTTCCAAAATTGACCTACCCTATTAGGCCTTCCAAAACTGACCTATCCTAGTAGACATTCCAAAATTGACATATCCTAGTAGAGCTTCCAAAATTGACTTACCCTAGTAGGCCTTCCAAAATTGACCTGCCTTATTAGGCCTTCCAAAATTGACCTACCCTAGTAGGCCTTCCAAAACTGACCTATCCTAGTAGACCTTCCAAAATTGACATGTCCTAGTAGAGCTTCCAATATTGACTTACCCTAGTAGGCCTTTCAAAATTGACCTGCCTTATTAGTCCTTCCAAAATTGACCTACCCTAGTAGGCTTTGCAAAATTGACCTACACTAGTATGCCTTCCAAAATTGACCTATACTAGTAGGCCTTCCAAAATTGACCTGCCCTAGTAGGCCTTCCAAAATTGATATATCCTAGTATGCCTTTCAAAATTGACCTATCCTAGTAGGCCTTCCAAAATTGACCTGCCCTAGTAGACCTTCCAAAATTGACCTACTCTAGAAGGCTTCCAAAATTGACCTGCTCTAGTAAGTCTTCTAAAATTGACCTGTCTTATTAGGCCTTCCAAAATTGACCTATGCTAGTAGGCCTTCCAAAATTGACATATCCTAGTGTGCCTTCCAAAATTTACATTTCCTAGTAGGCCTTCCAAAATTGACCTATCCTAGTAGGCCTTCCAAAATTGACCTGCCTTATTTGGCCTTCCAAAATTGACCTATCCTAGTGGGCCTTTCAAAATTGACCTGCCTTATTAGGCCTTCCAAAATTGACATATCCTAGTAGGCCTTCCAAAATTGGCTTACCCTAGTAGGCCTTCCAAAATTGACCAATCCTATTAGGCCTTCCAAAATTGACCTACCCTAGTAGGCCTTCCAAAACTGACCTATCCTAGTAGGCCTTCCAAAATTGACATATCCTAGTAGACCTTCCAAAATTGACCTGCCCTAGTAGGCTTCCATTTATCTTGCGAGATAAGAATAACACCCTATATGGTAAAAAATTCAGTCCCTTGTTGCTGAGATTGAAGTGACCTCTTCTAAGTGCAGACCTGGGTGATCATGTATTGCTCAGACTACATGCCCTCCAACTCTCAGCTGTATCGACAACATCCAAAGGAATACAGGTCATTACATTTGGAGACAGCTTGGTTACAGGTGTTGCTGGAACATTGTTAGTGTTGACTGCCAACGGTCTTCAGGGCTTCACTCCAGATTTTCCAAAGTTTCATTGGATATGACTGCAATGCAGTGGAGGTTTAAAATCAGTGTTTTCCTTCCCTTAGATGTTTTCCTGGTTTGCTGAGCTATATCTACCTGAAGCTATTGGTTATGAGGCACCAAATGCCTACCTTTGCCCATTTTCCAGTTTGGAGGTGGACTTAGTTGTCAGTGACTATTAGAAACACATGCCATAAAAAAATAGACAGTAGCAGCTTGTGTTCACTATGACAAACTTTGGAGCATATATAATGTACATAAATAAATATTATATACATTATGAGTTTAAGAAGCTCCTTAAAAATTAGTGGTTTTTAATTTAAATAAATAAAACATGAGGTAAAGGAAAACACTCAAGACGAATTATGAAATAGCTGTACATAAATAAACAAACACAAAAATCAAAAAGTTTGATAATTTCGGAAAAAGATAGCAGATAGAAAAAATCAAAATATAAATCATGATTCAAGCCTAAAATACCCAGAGATTGTGAAGCTATTATTTATAGTAGCATACAATAAAATAACACCAATCAACATTTTTCTCGACCCAAATGTGTTAGGCAATGGGTACATGTTCCCGGGTTATTTTTTCACACTGAATCTGAAAATCAAGTCTATTTTTCCCATCACATCACGTATTCTCCATACAGATAATTTCTATTTTTCTTAAAATAGGCCAAAATACCCATTTAACAGTGATATGGCAGTGCTATGTAGAACCAACCTTAAATGTTTTCAGTTTCGAATAACTTATCATAAAAAAAGTATCCCAATAACTTAAAGAATGCATTTTCAGTTCAGAAACAGTTTTCAGAAAAATCTCACACAAAATTAAATTAAGGCAAAGATGTCATCAATTTTTGAATCAAAACAAAGATACAAAGAATGAAAAATACATTCATTTTTGTCAATCCAAAGGTAATCTTCTCTTCTTGGAAACTGTACGGTGCTTTTGAAAAGGTTGATCTTTTTGATGCTCCAGCAGAAATCAGACATCATGTTAAAATCCCATCTGCCTAGCTTGCTATGCCTATCTGGTGTTTGGTGGCTATTTTAAGTGCTGATAAAGAAAATTCTAATCTTGATAGTCTCAAATACACTCGTCTAACTCTAACAACCCTCATTTATCAATGTTCCTATGCACGTTACACAGAGACTGCATGACAATACCAGACCTCTGTAAATTCAAGTGATATGATAAAATCTTATGATGGTTTCAGGCTTAAAGTGAAAACTACTAATAAAAACTAAAATTGCTGTTCTTGAATGACTTCTAAAGAGATTCCTCTATAAAAAGTAGAAACACAAATCACAAAGTTTTAACAAGCTAAGAACATTGAGGCCACAAAACATTTTCCAGTGAGATATCTCTCATAAAATCAAGCATTTTCAGGTCAGCTTATCTGAACTGAAATAGCTTAGAATTTATTTTGAAAGTCATTTGGATACTTTTTCTTGAATGATAAATCATTTTAACATGAAACGAAAGGTTTCAACTATGTCACTTGCATATTTAAGCCATGCCATATCCCTGTGAATTAGGCATTTTGGCCTATTTTAAGCAAAATAGAAATTATCTGTACTGAGAAAATGGGATGTGATGGCAAAAGATGGACTTGATTTTCAGATTCAGCATGAAAAAATAACCAAGAAACATGTGTCCATTGCCCAACAACATTTGGGTTAAAAAAATGTCATCTGGTGTAATTTATACTACCTTTTTGACAGTACTAACACCTAAATTCATTGCTAGGTCAGCTGCTAAGAAAGTTAGTTCATTATGTCATGGGAGATAATTTTTCTCTCAAAATTCTATCTTGCATATCTATCAGTCTACCATTCACTCATGCTTAGAATATTGCTGCCATATATGACCCAGTGCCTCTGCTATTTACCTGGAGCTCCTTGATAAAATCCAAAGAAGAATCAGCAATATTATTGGTATTTGTCTGATCTGGTGGCTCATCTTCAGTCACTTGTCCCCCACTATAAGGTTGCCTCTTTGCGCCTTTTTTATAAATACTTTCATAGTAATTGTTTGGATGAGCTCTTTGCTACGATACCTAGACACTATGAATTTAAGCAGGGTACTAGACTAGGATTAAGATCTCATCAATTTACAATTGAGCTAGCAAGATGTAGCTGTAGCTTCTATGCTAACAGTTTCTTTTCTCACACTTCTCGCCTGTGGAACTCCCTTCCAGTTCCATGCTTTCCAGCCAATTTTAATCAGCACAAACTTAAATGCAATCACCATCAACTGTCCTTTCTTTATACTCATTACTAATGTTTCTGTTCCTAATTCCTCCACATCCTGTAATTGTTGCATCTTAGTAGTCGTACTGCCTTCCTTGTGGGCGATACTGATTAAAAAAAAAAAATTGATAAAAAATTTATAAGAATAGAAAATGAAAATTCATACACACAAATTCATACACTGATGTCCTCAGGCACACATGGCCCAGTGGATAAAGACATTGGTTATATCCAGTGACAAAACTCAAAAAGTTGTGAATTCAATACCAGTCCACAACAGTGGTAAACCAAAAACTTGGAGATTTGAGTTAAAGGGAAATAACTGAGACATTTGGAAGAGGCATGGCACGTGGAGCTAGAACTAGATGAAATAAAGGGTTCAGCTCAAAATTCCAATCACCTAGAGAAGGCCGAAATGTTGTGAATATGGCATTGAAGATGAGGGTAACAGTCTGAATAATGTAAATAATCATAATACCTCATCTCAGAAATATAAACAGATATAGAAAGTGAAAAGTCCATAAATATAACTTTAGGTAAACAAAAACATGTGAAAATAAAACAAATGATCTTTTAATAATCTGCTTTGTGCCAGTTTATTTTTGACAAAAACCCAACACAAAGAACATCAATTCTAGGTCTGCTGCTAGAAAAGTTGGTTCACTGTGTCAGGCAAGATATTTTTTTCTCCAGAATCTATCTTACATATTTATCACCCATGCTTTGAATATTGCTGCCACTTATGGTCTGTTGCTCTTGCTACCTATCTGGAGATCCGTGATAAAATCCAAAGAAGAATCAGCAATATTATTGGTCTTGACCTGGTATCTCAGCTTCAGTCACTTTCCCACCACTGTAATGTAGCTTCCCTGTATCTTTTCTATAAATAAAGACTTTCATAGTGATTGTTCAGGTTAGATTGGCAGCGAGGTTTCCTCATTTTACAGTTGAAATGTGTTTTCTATGCTAACAGTTTCTTTTCTCGCACTTCTCACTTGTGGAACTCTCTTCAGGCTTCTTGCTTTCCAGTCAAGTTTCATCATTAAAAATTTAAATACAATGTCAATCATTATCTCCTGTCTTCTTAATTTCTGTTCTTTTATTGTTCTAGCACCTTCATAATGTTTTTCTTTTTTTCTTATATTCTTTCACACACAGTAACCCTCCTGCATGTTAGTGGCTTGAGGGAAAATGATTTAAAAAAATATCAATATCAATAAACTATAATATAAGAAAAACTATTTTGAATATATATATATATATATTTTGATAAAGAACAAGTAGGAAACAGATCTCAATCTAATGTGTTTCACTTCATCAGAGATTACGATAGAAATGATAGAAAGCAAAGAGACACAGATTAGTGGTATATTGTGTTTGGTTATTGGTTAGATATGCATCACATATAATTTTATCTTATTTTGGTATGAGGAACCTGCCACCAAAGTTTGTAAAAATATTTTCGACACACCTATATATATATATATATATATATATATATATATATATATATATATATATATATAAATATAAAAGTGAACATAGAAGTCAACACTATGGCCACTTTAACCTCTAACCTTCTGAAGCTCTCTTATATAATCAGAATTTCAAACTGCAAATCCATGGGAATAAATTGTTCTCATTCAAATGTTACTGATTAGCCTAGTCAATATTATGGTAATAGTGAAAATAGAAACATTCGGCATTCATTGACCAAACACCATGACTGTGATTTGAGATTTGTAAAATCTTTTCAGTAAAACAGTTTTTCAGAAAATTAAACTTATCAATTCCAGTTATTGTTCTTTCTAGTACTTCCAAACCTTTTGTTTAAGGTTGTGTGGAAAGCCAATATCTTGATTATATCATTATTCCCCTTCTAGTTATATGTGCTATTCATTTTTGTTGTTGCTGCTGCTGTTGGAAGTCTTTAGGTGATGTGGTTTCTATTATTTGGTAAAGCTCTTTGTAATTGTGTAGAACCAGTCTACAGGGTTTGATGAAGGGTCTGCATATTTAGGACCTAAAAGATTCATTTGCTTTAATCAATTTTGAGTGTTCGATGCATCTAATGGAGATTATGAAGGTATTTGGAGAGATCACTAGTGATGGAAATGTTATGCTTCCATTCATATTCCCACAGAGTCTCCGTGTTGAGCCTGAGGCCTACATCAAGTGCTTTGAGGAGGTAGTATTGCTCTGGGCTAAGAGGGTGGCTGCTGGAAGATTTTCTGTCTGGAAACAAGACTGCATCCTGCCACCCAAGTAGGAGAACCCAGTCATGGCTGTCAGCCAATTTCTGCAACCACATCACCCCTTACATTTGGCCACCTAACTCACAGACTGCAACCCACTCGATTATTGTGTGTAGGGCACAGTTGAACTCTTTGTAACACTCAAAGATGAACTGAAAGCAAGGATTATGGCAGCATTCACCAACTTAATCAAGGAGACTGTCCAGAATAGTTGCAGGATATTCTGAAGTCATCTGGAAGCCATGGTTAAAGCCAATGGCAATTTTATTGAATAAATTTACTCTTTAGTATTTGAAGATATTTTTGTGTAATTTTTGTACATATATCTATTAAAATGAGATGTTAATGTTATTTTCATTTTTGTGTAATTTAGACGACAATTTATCCATTGCATCCTGTAGATGATAGTTTAGACATTTTTGGATGCCATGCATGACATCCATATCAGAGTTGAGATCTGATGAGGCTCTTTAAGAACATGACTTGAATTTTCAGGTTAACTTTTTGGTTTGTATCATCTTACAGTATTGGATAAAAATGCTCCTAGAGCAGCATATTCTAAGTTCAATTTCCTTATCACTTTTACTAAGTTTTTTTTATAAATTTGAATATTTGCTGCCACATCTGGTCTGTTGCTTATCCTATATATGTTTTGAGATTCTTGATAAAATCTAAAGAAGAATCTGCAATGCTATTGGTTCTGACCTGGAATCTTGATGTTAGTCATTTTTCCTACTGCTATAATGTAGCTTTCCTGTTCCTTTGCTATAAATACTTAAATGGTAAAATACAGTTACATCTAGCAATTTCAACTATAAAATGATGAGATGTTGCCACCAATCTAGTACTGTGCTGAAATTCATAAAGTCGAGGTACCATAGAGAAAAGTTGGTTCATTGTTTTGATAAACTTTCCTCTATGGTACCTAGATTTTATGAATTTAAGATTCTGCCGCCAGCAAGGTCACATCATTTTACAGTTGAAATAGCTAGATGTAACTGTAAGTTCTATGCTAACAGTTTCTTCTATTGCACTTCTCACTTATAGACCTCTCTTTCTGGCTTACTGCTTCCTAGTCAAATTTGACCTTCAATAATTTAAATTCAATGTCAACTGTTATCTTCTGCTTTCTTAATTCATGTTCTTTTATTGTTCTTCGAGCTTAATAATGTATTTTTCTCCTATTCTCTAACACCCAGTAACTCCTTTTGTCTTAGTGGCTTTATTACCTTACATGGGGTGAAATGATTAAAAACAATCAATATAAAAAAATAATGAAAAAAAATCAATATAAATAAACTATAAATTAAAAAAAATCAATACGAATAAACTAATCCATACACTGAGGTACTGGAAATGTTTAAAATTTATTCATTTCACATTCTAAATTTTAATGTTGGATTCAATATGTGTAGCATAAATGCTCTCATTTCAATTCTAGAACTAGTTGCCTGGCATTTGAAGCTTCAAATCTTGGGCCAATGAAAATAACAAAAAAATGGCATCACAAGGATGAATTAATGCCGAAGAAATAACCTTTGTTGGAGATTGTCAAGCATAAATAGCAGAATAAGAACAATCTACCCCAGCAGATTGAATAAAATGCTTGATTCAAAATTCCAAGAACCTTATTAAATAGGACAAGTGTCTAAAACAGCTAGAAGATACAATGTCCTTAACAGTATGACCATAACAATCAAGATGACAACATTAATCAAAATAGATTAAAGCATAATAATAATAATCAGTGGCTATATTTAAAAAAAAAAAAGAGCTATTAAATTTATATTTAAAAAAAAGATATTTTACTTGATAAATTCAATATGGCTGAAAAATATGAGAAACCTTTCACCCCAGCCCAAGAAGCACACTATTCTGAGAAAATATGCATTCTTATGAAATATTAATAAGTTTCCATTAATTAATTAATAATAATTAATTAATAATTTTCCATAAGGTTTCCAGTGATGAGGAAATGCTTTGTATCTCATAGAACTGGCACTGGATGTGCAGGTGGTGTAATTTATAGTGACTAGGAATGTGAAATCAGAGAGCCAAGTTCAAATTCCAGTTGGATTCCTTAGATTCACTTTTGCTCAAATACTCTTTGGAAAGGTATGAATCCATCTCTTCCCCACAGTTAAGCAGCTAGTCTTGCAAACCATTACTGCCTAAGTGAGTTTGATCCTCATTGAGTGACTTTAAACTTGTGGCCTTAGGTGTTACTTCCAGTCTTCAGTGTTCAAGCCCAGTTAATATGCCTGAGCTTTGAATGCTGATTTTCAAAACATGCAATTCCTCCCAAATTTGTGTAGACTTATTTGGCTTTACTAAGATAAAGTTGAGAAATGATATTTAAGACACAAGATATTTTTCTCATTGTAATTCATATTTTTGTCCATAATTTAAAAAATTTAGTTCAAGTTTATGTTTAAATAATTACACTGGTTGACATTTTTTTCAACCCAAATGTTGTTGGCCAATGTGCACTTATTTCTAGGCTATTTTTTCATGCTCAATCTTAAAATCAAGTCCATTTTTTCCCATCACATCATGTTTTCTCAGTATAGATAATTTCCATTTTGCTTAAAATAGGCCAAAATACCCATTAAAAAGTGATATGCTAGTTCCAAGTAGAAATAATCTTGAATATTTTCAGTTTTGAATAACTTATCATAAAAGTATTCCAATAACTTTAAGAATGCATTTTCAGTATTTTCAGTTCAGAAAAAGTTTTCAGCAAAATCTCACACAAAATTAAATTAAGGCCATCCTGTGTCATCAATTTTTGAATCAAAACAGATAAAGAATATAGAAAAGAATGAAAAATACATTCATTTTTGTCCATCCAAAAGTATAAATCTTTTCTTGGAAACTCTATGGTGCTTTTAGAAAGGTTGATCTCTTTTGTTGCTCCAGCAGAAATCAGCCATCATGTTAACATCCTAACTGCCTTTGTATTTTCCTTCCATTACCTTGAGATCCTGATGAAACCTCTCTCCCTGTTCATCAACATGTGCTCATTGCACAACAACATTTGGGTCGAAAAAAATGTTGACTGGTGTTATCGATCATTTGTTTTATTCCTATCTTCGTCAAAACTTTATGTTTTAAAAAGACAGTCTTATAGAAACTTTTATAAAATCAGTATTTATAATGAAATCATTTCATTCTGAAGTGGATGTCTTTGTAGTGGATATCATTATATTAGAAACTAAAAAAATTATAAAAACAAAGACAAGTTTAATCGTTCCAATGTCAAAGAGTGAATATGAGGGTTCAATTTATCGACAACATGTTTTGTACTCAGTATGATTTTTCCCATGCTGAAAGTAATTATATAACAATACAACTGCCATTATTAGTTGAAAATACCCTTTAGGAAATGGATATTTTTTTATTTTCTGCTCTCATAACTATTTTAGAATTTGACCTTCAAATGAACAAAAGTTGAAACATGAGTGCTTACAGCGATATTACATTGAAACACAGTTCCTGTACAATCACAAAGTTAAGCAATATTGATCCTGGTCAGTACCTCGATGGGTGACTGCTTGGGAATACCAGGTTCTGTAAGCTTGGATGTGCAGGTGGTGTAATGGATAGTGGCTTGGTAAATCAGAGAACTGAGTTCTAAATCCAGTTAGGTTTATTATATTCACATATGCACAAATACCTTTGGGAAAGGTATCAATCCACCTCTTCTCCTCCAAGCTATGGGTTAATTAGTAAAACTTATATCACTAAATCATTATTATCTTCCTCAAAAATAAAAAGTTCTACAATCTTCTGGCTTTAAATAACC
Source organism: Acanthosepion pharaonis (assembly GCA_903632075.3). Classification (NCBI taxonomy): domain Eukaryota; kingdom Metazoa; phylum Mollusca; class Cephalopoda; order Sepiida; family Sepiidae; genus Acanthosepion; species Acanthosepion pharaonis. The sequence goes on from CAHIKZ030003131.1 coordinate 1,420,110, forward strand.
TGCAAAGTGTTGATAAGCTGTAGATAACAAATCAATCAATGAAATAATGGTATATAGACTTTAGGAATTTAAATGCATTGTGGTGACAAGGTCTCATTAGCTATACACGCATGTATTTTAGATTTATTTACATTCTCTGGAATATAAATGTATAGAAACTATGGTGGCCACAATGTGAGGGATCAGTTTATATATTGATTGTAATATAGAATTGATCACCCACTTTATATCCAAATCACATTTTCTTTATCAAATTAATTAGTAAGACTTTTAACATTAAAAAATGATTATATCCAAAAACAAAAATATTCTTACAATCTAAAAATATTTTCTGGCTTTAAATAACCTGCAAACCATAGAAAATGAATCAATCAATAAACATGAAATGTGAAGTGATAAAAAATTAAGTTATGCACAACAGAAATCACAGTGATCAGTGTTCAAGACCAGTTAAAATGCCTGAAGTTTGAATGCTGATTTTCAAAACACACAGTCCCACCCACATTTATCTCTGTCTATTTGGCTATGGCTTTATTAAGATAAAAGTTGAGAAATGCTAAAAATATTTTTCTCTTTCTTTATTTCTTTCTTTCTTTCTTTCTTTCTTTCTTTTTCTCTCCTTCTCTCTTTCTTTCTTTTTCTTCTTTCTTCCTTTTTCTCTTTCTTTCCTTATTTTTCTTTCCTTCTTTTTTCTCTCATTCTTTCTTTCTTTCTCTTTCTTTCTTTCATTCGCATTCATATTCTTATTGCATTACTTTGTTTTTGTTTCTTCTTTTTGCAAAACAACAAAAATGGACACCCTGTCCACATCTGAGTATGTCAACCAAAACACTCATCGAATCCTGGCAATGTTATCTTTAATTTCTGCTGCATGTTGAAATTTGCACACTACTTCTTTGGTCTGATTTGTTTGTTGGAATGTTCCATGTTACATTTTGTTTGTGCTTCTGCTTATTTTGGTTTAACCCTGTTGCACAAAATTGGACACAAATGCTGTATTTACATCTTTACATTTTGATTTGCTGTTGATTTTATTTCAATGCTTTCTCCACATATGTCACTTGAACTTTATTTTCAGAATTGAAATTTTTCACCTCTGGTTTCAGCTCATTTTTAATGAAGAAAGAAAATAATTCAGACTGATGTCACATACTTTCTTATTTTGTTTGTTATATTTTCTTTTAAAAATCTGTGTATTTTTATCTACATATAAAATTCTGTGACTATTCTTAGTCCGTCCATTTATCACACCCTCTAAAATAGCCATACATTGACTGATTGAGACCAAATTTTGAGGGAGAAGTGCAAACAGGTAAGGGGGTACAAAGTACTGTTGATTTTACTAGTGTGTGTAGCTTAGTACAATAAATTTTCATTCACTTTTTTGGAAAAATTAAAAGTTTTTTTTATTTAACATACAAAATCCTCCCACTGTTTTAAAAACGATTTAATGATTAAAATAAGAAATACTTATTTAATGAGAATGCAATATTCTTTTTTTTTATATCTTTTCTTTGAGTTTTTATATATACAAAAATGCAGTTTCCAATTCGCCGTGTGTTTACAAGGACTATAAACAAATCACATGGTCAAATGCGTCAAAAAGTTGGAATTTGGCTCCGGAAAGAAATATTTATGCATGGCCAGTTGTATGCTACCTGCTCAAGAGTAAGAAATCCAAAAATTTATACTTTGCTGCTATTAAAAAGGAAAAAAAATTCTTAAAAAATATTGTTTATCCTGAAGTACAGTTAAATTAAAGAAATTATTAAACTGTGAAGTAGGGTTTTTGTCAAAGTATTTTTCCAAATAAATCAGCTTATTCAAATTTCATCAACTAGTTTACAAAATTGAATGAAATGTAGAATTTGTAAATCTCAACAAAAAATGATCATTGCATCATTGCCTTCCAGAATTCTGTGAGGATTTCAGCATGTGTCAATGTGTTACAAAAAAATTCTAGTATATGTATAAACCCTACAGAAATAAGTATACATATCTTCATAGGCGCTCAGAATGAAGATAGCTTTATTTGAATAAAAAAGGAATGCCTAAGTAAAATAAAAATCTGAACCAGCAGAAAGCAAGAGAAGTAATTTCTTACAATCCATTTTAATTCTGAATTTTTAAATAGGTTTTTTTTTCTCTGAAGCAGCAGAATAAAAATCAATGAATAAAACCAGATTTTAAAGCCTTCATCACTCTGCATTTTTACAAGTCTTACTTATCCTTCCATTGTATATGATGGTCTCTCAACTGCAGTGGTTTAGCTTTCAATTACAATCATGTTTTTTTTAATGTTAGTAGGACATAACATCACAAGCCTAAAATCCAATTCTTGTTCATAAATGCCTGCAGTGTTAAAATAAACATCACTCACAGAATGTTCAGGGTTAATGAAAGTCAGTTTGATGACAATGCTCCACAAGATACTTATTTTTTTACAGTACATATTTTATTCTAAACCAGTGTTTCTCAACCAGGGGTGAGGAATTGCTACTCTATGAAGGGAGGATTTTAAAGTTTCAGAAGGAGACTGCAGATTCAACTGGTTGAAATATTAATCTTTTTCACTAAAATACTTGAGTCTTGAAAGTGGGAATGATGTTCCGAAATATAGATGCATGAAAAAGAAAAGATGCTAAATTGCTGTGTGAATGCATTTCTATGTTCAGTCTTGGTCAACAATACTATCAATGATAGTTTTTCAGCTGACTGCATTGAAGAAACATCAGGTATTTGACAGTATTTTCTGTTTCTTGGTCTTTTTTATTGAAGCAAATTCCAACAGTGATACAGTTTGCAAAAAAGGTACAACTCTTCTATATGTTTAAAGTTCTTTCATGTATATATTTATGTGACTACTCAAATGATGTGTCTGTGTATGTATAGTATGATTTTTATATATATATATATATATATAACAGTCATGTTAATGATCCATTATTATTTGGGGGATGAACATGAGTTCTCCTACATTGACCAAAAGTGGCTTGTTACAAAGTAAAAGATGTCAACTACAAAGAGCTGATTTTGAAAAATGCATGCTTACACATAAAATAAAGTTTGCACAGCTTAAAGCTTCCTATGTTTCATAATAAAAAAAAAAATATATATTTAATGCCATATCTACACCTAGAATCCCACCACTTAATTAATTTTATTTTCCTACTCTTTTTATCTCTATTTTTATATGAAACATCTCTGCCTGAACTCTGTAATTTTATCTACAATTTATTTACTTTTTGCTTTTATTTTATTCCTCAACAGGAGTAGATAGATTCACCTATCAAAAAGTTCACACTTCTCCCTGGTTTTTGAACAAGAGTAGAGGTTTATCCCTTGTTTCCTGTTTAGGACTGGGTTTCCAGTTCTTTCTAAAGTTTACTTCAACTCTATGTTTGTAATATTTTCACCTGAAAATAACAAAATCTTATTTATTAATTATTTAATTTTTTATTTCATTTTATTTTTTACTCCCACAATAGGAGTAGATAGGTTCACCTATCATCCAGTTTACACTCCTCCCCAGTCCTTTGAACAGTAATAGAGGTTTATCCCTTGTTCCCAGTTTAGAATTTGGTTTCTGGTTTCTTTTCATTCTCTTTCACTCCCAGGATCTGCTTACATCTTAGTGGCATTATTGCCTTCCTTGGAGTGAAATGATTAAAAAAAATCTAAGAATATCATTTAAAAACATTTTATACACATTAGTGCATACATTTAAAATGTATTTTTTTAAATGTTCAGTAATAAAAGAAACTGCGATTGTGTTTTGGACTTTTATTGTAACTGTTTCAAATTAATAAACCTGTAACCAGTGTTGTGAAATGAGAATAAATTGAAAGTATCATTGCTCTTAAAATAAGTTGTATCTTGTAGGATTGCTTTCTCAGTTTTCTGCTTTTTTACAAAGCCAATCAGCCATTTGCATTATTGAGTATACTCTCTGGATTCTGCTTCTAACTGTAATCACAAACTTTTGGAAGAATTGCTACTATCCAACAGTGAAGATAAATTTTGTGTGGGTATATGTGTGTGTTTTAAGAATTGCCATTTGTGAAAATAAAAAATTCTACTGCTAAACTGCCATTATGCAGAAAGGAAAGTAATAGCTTTTGAGATGAAAGTTAAATCCCGTTATTTGCTATGTTGTTAGAAGAGTTTTATACATAAAGAATTTCAGGTTTTTTAAAATCTTTTTTTATGTTGTTATAAATTAAAGAATTATTGCCAGAATGTGTTCCTTCTGGAAATATTGCTTTAAAAAACTTTAAAATTGGAATTTTGCTCTGTAGATGAGTAAACCTTTAAAGAAATGAATTTTCCTCTATGGTACCCAGACTTTATGAATTTAATTGCAGTGCTAGATTGGTAACAAGGTTGCATCATTTTACAAATGAATTGGTTAGATGTAACAGTAAGTTCTTTGATAACAATTTCTTTTTTACCATTTTCTTCTGGTTGCTTGCTTTCAGGCCAACCCTTGATGATCAAAAATTTCAAATACAGTGGCAATCGTTATCTACTGTCTTCTTGATTCCTCTTTTTTTAATGTTCTTGTTCCTTAATGATGTCTCTATTTCGTACTTAGACCAAAACTTTTCACCACGACTTCATGAGTATGTGTGCATTGATATATATATATATATATATATATATATATATATATATATAGTAATAAAATATGTTGGATTAAAAATAAAAATCCATTAATACTTTAGAAATATATATATATCTATATCGTCGACTCTCCCGTCGACGTATGAGGGTCAAACAGATCAGTTTCCAGGAAACCGACAGCCCGACAACAGCACATGACATTTGATTATAGTGGTGAAGGTTTCATGCAGGACCAGCCACACTTTTTGAAGGGACGAATACAGAGACCTGGTGCACTACGTGCCACAAGGTCCCCAAATGACCCTCCGCAGGTTTTGAAGTTAGAGTTGTCCTTCTCCTAGACCAGTTACCATCCAAGGCTATAGAACCCAGTCTGCCCTGCTATTTACCCATACCTGGAGGGAGAAGAGGATTCATACCTTTCCCAAGGGTATTAGCACGTAAGTGAATGTAATGGATTCGACTGGAATTGAATTTCGATTCCCCAATCAAGCGCTATCCATTTCCCCCCAATATATATATATATATATATATATATATATATATATATATATATATATATATATATATATATATATATATATATATATATATATATATATGAGAGATATAGGGAAGTAATGAATTGCAGCAAGAATTGAGGAATCGAAGAGCCAAGTACAAATTTCTGTTGAGTTTATTACATTCACTTATGTGCTCATACTCTTGGGAAAGGTATGAATCCATCTCTCTTCCCCCCAGCTATGGGTAAATAGCAGAATAGACTGGGTTCTATAGCCTTCAGTGGCAACTGATCTAGGAGAAGGAAAAAAACTAAATTCAAACTGGCCTGGAGAGGGTTGGACTCTATCAGACTATCTTGCTCAAAATACACCACATCTGCTATGGCTGCAGTACATGTGGTGCCCCTACAACTCTAACGAGTTACAGGACTTGTGATTGTGATATATATATATATATATATATATATATATATTGGATCAATGTAACCATAAGTTCTATTTCTTTTCTTGTGGAATTCTCTCCTGGCTTTTTGCTTTCCAGTCAACTTTGAACTTAAAAAATTTAAATACAATGTCAATCATTATCTACTGTCTTCTTAATTCCTGTTATTTTATTGTTCTCTCTCCTTAATAATGTTTTCTTTTTCTCATATTTTCTCACACTCAGTAACCCCTTGTGTCTTAGTGGCTTTATTGCCTTGCTTGAGGTGAAATGATTAAAAAAAGCAATTCCTGTTCTGTTATTGTTCTCTCTTCTCAATAATGTTTTCTTTTTCTCTTATTCTTTCACATTCAGTAACACCTTGTGTCTTAGTGGCTTTATTGTCTTGCTTGGGGTGAAATGATTAAAATAATGTGTATGTGAAAAACTAGTTTTATTTATTATAATTGATTTCTTTTACAGCATAGGGACAAGTGAAAGGATCAGGTTTTATCTTAGTTTGATATTCAGGAATTTATCATATAAACAAGAAAATGCACAACAATATAAAGTCTGTGATATTTGATATGTACAATGCAAACTCAAATATTGCTGTTATTTTTTTGGTAAACTTATCAAAATATGACATTTATTCTTGGAATTTTAAGTTTTATATATACTTCATATTTTGTTTATATCCAACAGAAACTATTATCATCAGAAGTATTTATGGGTTTTTTCCTTTTACTCTAAATCAGTGGTTCCCCAAATTTTTTTTCTGGGCCACATATTTGTAATGAAAATTTGCTTGTACCTCACTAAATTGTATATAATAAAAAGTATGTTTTAAAAAAAGGCAAACATTAAAGGGAAATTTGCACATTAATTGATAAAATTTGCAGACCCTAGTTACTGTATTCTTAATACTGATATAATGCAAAAATATCATGTTTGTATGATACACCTAATTTACAAAAGCGGACTATGACCATATAAATAAAAAGGCAGAGAAGATAAAGATTAAGAAATTGAAAAGAACTCTGCCCGACACATTTAGTCAACCCATTATAGGAACAGTCTTCCCAAGAATATACCAAACTAACTGTAAATATTGTGTACCTATTCTTTGTTTCAATACATTTTTGTTAACGTACATTTTTGTTGTATTATTCCATGCTTATTTAATTCAAAATATCACTATGATAAAATCAGTCAATAATTATTTATAACTATTTATACTGGGACATGCATGCAATTACAAGTAATCCATAATGATATTTTAAATTTTGAAATGATATTTATTTTTGACATATTCATTGTTTGAAACTGTTTCTAAATCTTTGATTGTCTTTCAATCTTTCCATTTCACTTGTTAACGTATTCCACCACGCCTATGAGGCATGTTGCACTGTTTGGGAACTACTGGTCTAAATGTATTCACCAACACATTCAGTACCAAAGGTCATTAATTATAATTATTACTGATAAAGTATAAAATAGCATTAATTACTTAATATCCCCTTTTTGAAATTCTTGCCTTGTCTTCATTTTATCCTCACACTTCTGAATATACAAGAAATACAGAACTGTTCCTACATTATTCAACTCCATGTATGTCTTGTCACCTGTCAGTTCAGAAGTACCTGCACATATTGAGGTCTTCTGTAATTAGCAAGATTGTATTTATTATCAATTTACCAGGCCTGTCACATAGCTTACTACACCTGGTATTCACCAGCAGTCACCCATCTTTTGAAGGAAAATTAGAAGCAGAACATCAGTTGAAATAACATTTATATATTGTTTTCAGAAATATACAATAGCAATAAAATATTCAATTTACCTGGAACTGAAGTTTGTTTTATCAAGTAATTAAGTATTCTTAATGCGGTGAGAGATGTCTAGACAGATTTACTTTATGACAGTCAATCTAATGTTTCTGGCAGTGCATAGACAAAGCCTTAGTTGATAGATGCTGGTTGTCTCTTCTATTGTGTGCATGTGTGTGTACACATATGTAGATCAAACTAGCCTCCGAAATTGTTTTGAACCCTGAGAAGCAGTACGCTTCTATTTTTATATCTGTAAGGGGGGGTCCAAAATTTAATTTCACATAGAGTTGCAAACTTTTGTGAATTGGTTGGAAAATAATTTTACACTGGCTTTTTCTGAAATTTACGGGAGTAGTGAAAGAATTTATTGTTATTTTCGCAATGATCCAAAAACAACACATGGTTATGCAACAACTATGTCTGCCAGTTATTTTGCCATTACTTGTCCTAGTAATTATTGCTTATAAAACTAACCTTCTCATGGGATTTTATTGGTTGAAAAATATATATAGAATTTAATTCCTATAGTTTTGTCCATTGATGATGTGGGTGAGCATAGTTCTCCAAAGCTTCCTGTCTCTTGTAACTCTAAGCAACAATCAACTTTTTACCATTCCTCATTGATCACGCACCATCATCTGATCACAAAAATATCATTAATAAATATACATCCTGTAAGTATTAAATTTTCATCCTTCCTCATGATGTCTCCCAGAAATTTAATCTGTCTATTTCTGATTTTAAATATGTGTCTTTGTAGTTCCCATTTTTTTCAAACTCCCTCATTGCTCAAATATTAAGTCTATCTGTCTGATGAACTACTGGAGGTGGTGTCTCAATGAAGTCACTGTGGAAAATCATTAAAATTACCATCTACATTTTAATGATCCAATTTTTGTGTGTGGGTATGTTTGCTATGGTAACATAGCAAAAACCACACATCAACTTGAAGACTAAAGTAATTTTCAGTTCAATTTACAGCTTAATAATAATAATAATAATAATACCACCCAGACCCAGTTACAGACATAGGGCCTTTAACAATTTTATGGGACTTTACAATACACACAGACAGGACAATCAAAGCCAATTACCCAGATATCGTGATCAGAGACCACAAAAACAGATTATGCCTTCTTATTGATGTGGCAGTTCCAGCAGACTGTAATGTATCTTCGAAGATCTTCAAAAAGGTATCAAAATACAAGGCCCTTGAAAATGAAATCTCAAAAATTTGACACATGAGGACATCAACAATTCCAGTTGTAGTCGGAGCCCTCAGATGGAATGGAATAGGTTCCAATAGACTCATTGAAGTGATTCCTGGTAGCCGAAGCATTAAAGAAATACAAAAATTGTACTCAAAATACTGCTCACATTTTTTGAAGAGCTTTATCTATGTAAAACATGTGTGATCTTAGGTTTTTTTGTTTTTTTCAAAAAATGCTCAGAGGAAAATGTCATGATTTCTAACCTTAGGTCTCTGGTTGGGACCCAGAAAGAAATGAATATATACCAGATATCAAAGGCAATAAATTAGTAATAATAATAATGATAATAATAAATTGTTGTCTGTATTTATGCTGACCCTACTAACAATGTTCCTTATGTGTTCCAAAGGCCTAAAAAAATCCTGTCAATATTGAAAAGAAAAAAAATATTGTTCTATAAAATAATGATGCCTTTATTTTTGGAAAAAATTTTCTACATATTTTTATATAATTTTTTTTTTCTTTTTTAGAATAAACCTATTCTTATATCACTCACTTACATGCTAATACCCTTGGGAAAGGTATGAATCAAACTCTTCTCCCTCCAGCTATGGGTAAAATAGTAGGATAGATTGGATTCTATAGCCTTGGATGGCAACTGGTTTAGGAGTAGGAAAGCTTTAAACCAGCTAATATTCTTCAAATAAATTTTCAGAAAAGTATATTTTATTTTTGAAAGATTTTTTAATAAAGAGAATTAAATCGTGATGACAGATGGCTAAAAATGGAACTAAAATCAGCTATTTCATCAATTTCAAAATGAAAACTGCTTCAGTTAATTTTAATTAGTTTTGAAATAGATAAAAAGTATTTTGTTTATTTAAATATTAAATTTGATCTATTAGCTTTAAATGAAAACTAAAATAAAAGCTTTTGTTGAGAGGCATGGTAGAGTAATGGACTGAAACTTGGATTGAGGGATCAGAGAGTCAAATTTTGAATTCCAGTTGAGTTCATTGCATTCACTTATGTACTAATACCCTTAGGAAGCCAACTCTTCTCCCCTCAGCTATGGGTAAATAGTAAGACAGACTGTGTGGCAACCAGTCTAGTAGAAGGAAAACTCTGAATTCAAAACTGTATGTAGCCCTGACTAAACACATACTATGCAGCTAAGGAAAGGATCATTTGCATTGAGTCAATGATTTCGGCTACAGGCAATTCCTTATATAACTAGCGCCATTATTTTCTGTAAAGTTATTAAACTTTACATTTTTTCTTTTCCTTCTCCATTGTGAATACTTCATCACTTTATTACAAAAAGCAACTTTTCTAAATTATTCGCATGCATGTTCAAAAATTGCTTAACATTAAGCTCCTGTTGATTAGGGATTACTCAAAGTACAAGTAAAGCTAACTTGAGATTTTAAATATAGCTGGATATCCTGTCATTGGGCCTTATAATACACTGCATTCCCTGCAGAAGAATACAAAAAATGCATAAAAGAGGCCACCTTCTGGGTGTATAGTTGTCAACACAGATATAAACCAAACCTATGTCTATTTTTTTGACAGTAGTGTAAACAAGACTGATGTATACCTATCTATTCCCAAGCGGTACTGTAAGCCCCCAAAGTCCAACCCTTACCTCACAGTCGGTGGGGGGGGGGGTAAACGGTAGTGTCAGAGCTATGCCGTCCGGAACTTCGTTCCTGGTAGGGTCACCCAAGGCGGACAGGTCTGACACACACGCCGGCTAACAAGGGCTCTGGTGAAAATCCAAGGAGCGTCTGCATCGGTAACTGGCGGCTTCTGGTCGTTCCTGTCTCTGCGTCTGTGGAAACCCCACGGCAAGCAAGAACGTTATCCGAGTAGGCCTGGGTACCCTACTTCTGTAATTTATCCCAAGAATCTTCTCATAACAGGAAGAAGCCAGCTCAATCCGCCCAGGGTGAATGCCGCATCAAGTAGCAAGTAGTAGTATACCTATCTATTGATTAATTGTGGGTTTTGCCCTATAAAACTTATATTTGACATTAAATAATCCAAGAATGGTTGATATATTGTTAACACATTGACTGCCAGAGGTCAATTATGAAATCTGACTTCAAATGTCAATTTTATATGAGCCAAATTTGGTAATAAAAAACTTTTAGGAGTTGATTTAAAACTATGAATGAAGTCTCAACATTGTTTTCACACTAATTACTGCAAATTAAACTTGTTGTTGGTGTCCAGAGATGAAAATGTATCAGAAAATACCAAACACAAGATAAATCGTAGCTGACATCAAAATCAAAACTACCAACCATGAGTTATCTTGTGGTTAGCAGTCAATGTCTTAATTCTTTGTGAAAACATTTTGCTAATTACAAAATAGTTGTATTGCTTCTTTATTTGTACATAAGAACTTTTTTCCTTGGTACCCCAACTACATGAATTTAAGCATGCTACTAGATTGGCATTTAGGTCCCACCCTTTTGCTGCTGAAATAGCTGAATGCAACAGTTTCTTTTCTCATATTTCCCACCTGTGGAACTCCCTGTTAAGTAAATAAATTTCAAAAGTAAGTATATATATATATATATATATAGTGCAACCTCGGTTCTTGAACATCTCACATGTTGAACAAATCGGTTTTCAAACAGAATATTCAAAGTGAAAATGCCTCGGTCATCAAACAAAATTTCAGTTCTTGAACATCATTGCGAAACTAAGTTAACCCGAATGTAATCATTTCTTAGTTAACCGCCATGTTGTATACATTTGTGTGTTGTGCTGTGTTTTTCTTTACCAATTTTATTGTACTGTGCTTTTTTTCTCTTCATTAGTCTTCAGTCATGGCTCCAAAGAAAGCTAGTGATGATACTGGTAAAGGAAAAAGAAAAGTTAAGAGAAAAACAATTGTTGATATTGTCTCTATGATAATGATATTGTCTCTTATTACTCAGTTTCTTATGGCAAAAGCAACGATCTATACTATTCTTATAAATAAAGAGACGATCATGTCTTTTCCTTTCCATTTCCAAACAATATCATCTCCTTCCTTCCCTTTCCACTTACGCCATCAACTCACCTACGTGCAGGTACGGTAAAATTGAAGTGTTCCTCTATATTTTATCTGTTTAGCATTGTTTTTTATTTGTTTTTTTTTTAGATTTAATGATTTTTATTAGTTTTATGCATTATATGATTTTCATTAGTTTTATGTATAAACTTATGCACAAAGTACTGTTGTTAAAGTTTAAATAAGCAATCATCTTGGGGCCAGGAGCGGATTAATCCATTTTACATTGATTCCTATTGGAAAAATAGTTTCGGTTTATGAACATTTCGGGTTATGAACGAGGATCAGGAACAAATTAAATTTGTGAACCGAAAATAGACTTATACTTAACAGCAAGAAGAGACATTTGAAACATTTAGGGTATATAATGAGGAAAGCAGGCTTGGAAAATTTGTTACTGACAAGACAGATTGAAGACAAGAACAAAACAATGCATAACCTAACTCGCGAGATTGAGTAAATTTAAATATCTGGGAAGTGTTTTAAAAGAGGGATGTAAAGTATAAGACAGAAATCACATTGAGATAGAGAAAGATGCCTTCAAAAAGCTAAGCAAATTATTAAGAAACAGAAATATTTTGTTAGAAACAAAGAATACTGAACGATTACAGTGCTCTTATATGCCAGTGAATGCTGGACAATCTCCTCATAGAGAAAGAAGAGACTTGAAGCAACAGAAATGTGTCTCAACAGAAGGATTCTTCGAATACTATGGGCCAAACATGTGAGCCACAACAAAGTTCTAGAGACAATTTCTAGTGCACATAATGAGGAAAGATGGTTTGGAAAATTTGATACTTAAAGGACAGTTTGAAGAGCAAAACAATACATATTAGTGAGGAGTAAATTTAAATATCTGGGAAATGTTTTAACAGAGGATGTAAAGTTTGGCAGTGAAATCCAAGAACACATTGGGATAGCAAAGATCCCTTTGAAAAGCAAAAGAAAATTTTAAGAAACAGAAAAAATATTGTTACAGATAAAGAAAAGGCTACTGAATTGTTATTTAATATCAGTCCTAAATGGCAGGGAATCATGGACAATTTAATCATAGATGAAGAAGAAACTTGAAGCAATAGAAATGAGGTTCTACAGAAAGATGCTGAGAATACCATAGGCTAAACATGTAAGCAACAACAAAGTTCTAAAGACAATGGAAACAAAAAAGATACTTATACTTAACATCAGAAAGAGAGAGTTGAAATTTCTAGGGAACTAAAAATTTTTTTAGGAGTTGATTTATAGCTACAACTGAAATCTTAACGTTGTTTTCACACTAAAAGTATCACTGCAAATAAAGTTGTTGTTGGTGACCGCAGATGAAAATGTATCAGAAAATGCCAAAAACGGGATGGCTTGTAGTTGATGTCATAATTAAAACTGCCAACCATGAGTTATCTCGTAGTTGGCAGTCAGTGTCAAGAGGGCTTAGAGAATTTGATACTCGTAGGACAGATTAAAAAGAGGAAAACAAGGCATAACCTAGTAAGCTTGAGTAAATGGATGGCAGGACAGAGTTTACAAGAGATAAGCAAACTTGGATATGAGCATCCAGCTATTATGTATGTATGTGCCACTTTGTGGAAGAAGATTCATGATGGAAAGGTTTGCCTTCAAGAGTTCTCAGATTGCAAACAAAAACCTGAAAAGAAATAATCTGAAAAGGTCATGATGTGGAACTTCCAAATTATATAGGTTACAGACATGACATCCCCTGTGATGTTTTGTAGTAGATTTTGCTTGAATAGAGCAGAAAAATTGGCTTACATGTGAAGTCACTGTACCAGTGCACCGACCAACTACTGTAATGGCATTAAATATTAACAATTCATTTTTGAAAGTCTGCTTGTGATCAGAAAAGACATATAAAAAATAAACATAACAACAAAATATGTGTCTGCCAAATTAGTATCAGAAAATTCTAAAGGTTTTTTCTGGTTTAATGAGCTGTTCAAGACACAACTGAGTTGTATAATGATGTCTTAAGATTATCATATTTGACATTGAAATAGTGGCCATCATGTACCAGATGTGACATATATATTTATCCATTATTCATTTTATCATAAAATAAAAGTTTTGGGTTTTGGTTAATGAACATTAACAGGCTGATTGTTATATTTATTAACAATAAATTACATTTATTTACAATTCAAATTGGTCAACCTTTGCTTTCACCATTGTCCTTAAACTTGTGTGAAAACCAAATAAATAATCAATAAAAAAAATAATAATAATGAATAAAAAAGAAAAAGAAATACATTTTCCCATGATGCTACTAATAAAGGAATCCCACTTGACTTCATCAAACAGCCATGAGGGGACACTGTTTAAGTTCTATAAAAAGACAAAGGCTTCCTTCCATTTTCTCCCTCTCTTACTTGCTCCAAGATTTACATGAAAAAAAAAAAAAACATCCCTGCTGGGGGACGTTCATTTCCCCACTCCACTGATGACTGAAATCTCCATTTTCTAAAACATAGTGTTTGCACGTGTCTTCCATAACTTCTACTTATGAAGTAAACCAACCTTTCTTTGATTGTTCTAACTCAGCATGAGCCTGACTTGTGCTTGACTATTTTAAACATGCAACCATCCAATGTAAGTATAAACTTTTCTTTGGTTGTTCCAACTCAGTGTAAGGCTGAATTTGAGCTTGGCCAGTCTAATGATGCTTATCCTTACTTAGCATAACTTCTGGATCAGGAAAAAAAGACAGGCATACCCAAGAGAGATTGAAGACTTTGTTTCCCTACAGTTTTATATAAAAAAGGTGAATAAACAGTTTGTAGTAGAAACCACAATGTTTTGTACGCTTCTTTTTTAATTGTTACATGTGAACATGCACCCCACCTAAAATGTGAACATGCACCCCACCTAAAATACACCCAACAACAAATTTAATTTCCATCATCTCTTCTCAAATGAAGTTGTTTTTTTTACGGAAATTTTCAACCTGTAGTTTATATGGAGAGAAGGAGAAGATAATAGTTGACTTGAACAGGTTAAGATTGTAGTGATTGGGGAAACATCCTCTTGCAAGTCTATTCCCCAGAGCAGTGGTTTGCAGGATGAAGCTGTTTGAGTGGAACTTACTTCTCATCAATGAAATATAGAGGGAATGTGGGTTGTTTGCTACAATGTAAGTGGCATGGCAGGTTCTAACTGTGAAATTTAGGCAATGTCATAATCACCTGGGGCATGGGCCACTGCCACCAAATGTTGGCATCAGTATCCAACCTATGGATAGAAATGTGCATCTCATTTTGGTCATCGCAGCCATCAATGTCAATATAATATCATCAACTAGTGATTTCTTCAATTCTCATTCTTCTCATTTGGTCAAGCAGACGTCATTGTCATCATCGACAGACTCCCTTATTAGTAAGCTTAGCATAGAAATAAATGCAATATGGGAGCCACTAATAAAGAAAGATAAATGACAGCAAGGCTTCAACTGCAGAAGCAGCAGTCAAAACATGACAGCCAGCAGCAGTAACAGTTGCAACCTAATCAGCAGGTAGGTTAACTTTAAAGCTAAAGTTGGTTTGTTAATTTGGCAACATAGTGGTTGTGAGTTCAATCTCTGGGTCAGGTAACATGTACTAGCACTTAGTGATCAATAACTGAACAATACTAAATAAAAATAAGAACTAGATGATATCCCTAGACATGACCAATGGAACGAGAACTGCCTACTGCTGTAGATTAAATAATGGTTTCAGTTCAGAATTCTATGTAGGTTATGCAGATCAATATATACCTGAGGGAGTGCAGGGGACACAACAACGAAGATAGCAACAACAAAGAAAAGGACACTAGTTTAAATATAAGTAGTCTAAATAATTCTGGATAATTGCTCTTCAGTAGGGTCATCGATAGTTGCTGAAATTTATTATGCTTTTGTTTTAAAAGCATAATATCTGCACCCTCTCATATCTATCTATCTTTACTCAACTTCAGGTGCCTGGGTTTTGAATTCATAGCTATCTTTCTTGTAGACTGGTTGGCAGCCATACTTAGAGAGCGCAGAGTCTACCCTGCTATTTAACTTATAGCGGAGAAGAAATGGATATATACCTATCCCAAGGGTAACTAGAGCAAGTCAAGAAATACTGTGAAGAGGATGTTACTAAACAAATGCTGCTAAAAAATACTACTTGTTCTAATTTAATTCTAAAAACTATTATCCAGAATTCCTATTTTTTTTCTTGAAAAACCCAGGGGAAACATTTGTAGAGTTACTTAATCTTTTTCTAGCCATAATCCTCTTTCAAAATGTCATGACGTCTGAACACAAATGTAAAGCAGTGAAAATTTTATCTGAATATTTAAGCATAAATATATGGCAACCAGTTGAAAATCAATCTTATCCTTCAGGGTTGCAAGTTATTTCCTGTCAGTGTTAAAAATAAACTATCAATAAAAATTCATCAAAACAAAATTTATATATATATATATATAATTTTTAAAAAAATATGATTCCATCACAACACAAAACATCCTATGTTTCAAAATGGAAAATTCCAAATCTAGATTAATTTTGAAAATTAAATCGACAATCTTCGTTCCATTATAAAGTGATTTTAAGAATAACTTTCTAAGAAATTGATTTACTTAACCCTTTCACTGCTACTCATTTGCCCAGTGCTGCCCCCATCCGGCCAGCCATTTTGAAAGAAAATGCCAACTTTCAACCTACATATTTTATTATACAGAAAAATGGCACCAGTGTGTTTTACAGCCTTCCATTTTCATGGATATACCTGGGAATAACTTACCAGATCAGTAATGGGTATACACATGATATCTTTTGAAGCATTGTCCTTTAGGATTTTACGATAGATTGCGGAACGGGACACTCATACCAGCGGTATGCAAAAAATGTAGGTTTCCGTACTTAGCCAGCTGGAGCAAAATAAGAAAAATGAAGATCTCCATAGTTAGCAGCGGAAGTGTTAATATTAGTGTAGACAATCTTAATATTTTATTGGTGGTTTTAAAGACAGTTTAATTTTTATTATTATTTATGGGTGGTCAGGTTCTAATGGTTGTATTGCCATTTATTGTGATTGTAAATTCAGTCAAATTAAAATGAGGAATTGGGGTGCTACTTCTGGTTTTTTTTCAGTAGTTATTTAAGATAACTGTCTTATTTTTAAACATTGTTTGGGTTTGAGTGGCAATATATTTGGCCTTTTCATTTTTTTATTTAATTCTTATTTTTATAAATATCAAGATTTTCTTAAATGGTCAAATAATTATGATAAAGTCATATTTTTAAGATTAAAATTTTATATCTTTATTCCTACAAATATAAAATATTTACTTCATTTTTTATACTAATAAAGTATATATGGATTTGTAAAATTAATATATTAGAATTTAATTTCATATTTATAAAATTATTTTATTTATGAACAACTATAAATACACTAGTTTCTAATCTATAAATTAATTATTATTTAAGGAAAATATTTGACAATGTCTGCAAAATATGGCTATTTCATTTCTTTGATTTAATAAATTTTTATCTTTATATATATATATATATATATATATATATATGTGTGTGTGTGTGTGTGTGTGTGTGTGTGTGTGTGTGTGTGTGTGTATTATACACTGTTACATTAGCACATCTAAATATCCACTACAAAATTGTACATTTCGTTTCAATGTTAAAATCAAACATTTTTTCAGGTAGCTAACAATGATGGTACTACATGATTTTATTCAAAATTGTGATTAATGAAACACTACTTCACTTTACATTTTTGCAAAATTTTCCATAAAAGGTAAAAAGGATTTATATAAAGAAAAAGGAAAGAAGATAAGAAATCAATAAAAAAGGAAAGAATAAAGAAAAAGAAAAAGAAAAGAAAGTCAAGAGAAAGCATAGGAAATTAACCCTACTACCAAGAGAAGGGATAAAAAAGAAAGGCAAAAGAAATAGAGAAGTAGATTCAAACTTACACAGATACATAGGAAGAGGAACGTCAAGAAGATAGGAAATAGAAAGATGTTGATACAAATTAAACTAATGAAAGAAACATTTGATTTTAATGTTGAAACAAAATGTACAATTTTGTAGTGGATATTCACATGTTCTAACAGTTTATAATAAATATTTACTGCTCTACTTTTGTATTGAGCCCTCTTTTAAATTATTCTTTTGAACATTGAAATTTTATTCTTTGTTCTTTTACATTTTATATATATATATATATATATATATATATGCACAGAGTGCTAATATGTGCACTAGGTCATGTTTCATTGGAAAATTATGAAAAAAATTAAATAATAACAGAATTATTTATTTTGTTTCAATTAATTTGCACATGGTTTGCCTATCATCCACTTTACACAACTCTCTGGTCATTTGAACAGGAGTAGAGGTTTAAAATAAATTTAAATTTTTATAATTTCTTTCAACCTTTAAAATGACTATACCACAAGAAAAGTAATTTTGTGTACTGCAGTTTGTGAAGTGTTAAAATAATAAACTTTGAACCTTTTTCTATCTAGTAATATGTTGAATGCCTCTTAGGATTTGTTTTTATGAAATTTTCCAAATCTGCCCTTTCTTTTTGAACAACTGTATATGCAGAGTGACTGAAAAGTAACTCCCTATTTTATGTAAGATGGACTCTCCCATCTAACTAAATTTTTTACAAAAAACAAGAGTCCATCATACATATAACAGGGAGTTACTTTTCAGTCATTCTGTAATTTTGAATAATCTTGCTTTTTCTATCTTCTTGTAGTTGATGTTTAGTCCTTTTATCTTGCTTTCTTTTACAATCCTGTATAGGAAGTCCTATAGTTTTCTTTCAGAGTCAGACATCAACACAGTGTCATCTGCGTATCTTATATTGTTAAGAGTATGCCCACTGATAATAAATGCTGGTAGGGTTTCCAGTATCAATATTATAAACAGGAATTTTCTTTTCTTTTTATGTGCCATGTCCTTTCAGGATGTTGGCGATCATGTCTCTCCACCTCCCTCTATCCCTTGCTGCTCTCAACAAGTTCCTTCCTTCTGCTTCCTCCCCCAGACCACATTCTATCATCCACTTGTCTGCTAGGTATGTCACACATTGTTTTCTCTTGTCTCTCTATCCCTCTATTCAACTTGTGAGTATCAGATTCTCCAGGCCCTCCTTCCTCATTATAGGTCCCAGAAACTTCAGTTGCCTCTTCCTGATATTAAGTATAAGCTTCCTCCTTGTTTGCATTCTCTCTAAGACCTCATTGTTACGCACATGCTCAGTCCACAATATCGTTAGCATCCTTCTGTAGAACTCCAACTCCATCACCTTGAGTTTCTTCTTCATCTTTGAGAAAATCATCCAACAGTTCAATATTCTTTTCTTTGTGTTATGATGTTGATTTGGGGTTAGTAGAGACAAACGCCAAATAACACGTAACAATAAAAAGGGTTTAAATAGGTTGGTAAAAAGGTACAGAAATCGCCTGATTAGTCAATAACCAGCTCAGCTAAGAACTTCTCTGTCTTCTCCCATGTCAACTGACATGCCACTATTTAAAGTCTTTGTTCGCAGACAAGTTCATCTTCAAGAGGGGTGGTAGGTTTCCGACACAACACTTTGTTACCACAGAAATCCTCCTGCCTCACAATACGATGTCGCACTTACTGTCTTCTGTTAAGACACTTCCCAGATAATTAAACTTCTGCATCTGCTTCATTCTAGTGATCCCAACCTGCCAATTGCATTTCGGGTTCATCCTTTTACTGATGACCATGCATTCTGTCTTATTGTAGTTTATGCTTAGTCCTTTCTTCTCACTCTCCATTGCTGCCTTCTGTTGAGATTTTGTAATTTCTCTTCCTATGTCTGCTATAAGTACTGTGTTGTCTGTGTATCTTATGTGATTGAAAAGTAACTCCCTATTTTATGTATGATGGACTCTCCCATCTAACTATATTTTGGCTGCCAATGCTAAATCCTGATAGGGGTTCCAATTCTCTCAGAATTGCCTCGCTGTATAGGTTGAAAAGATGTTCTATACTGATTCATAACTAGCCTGGAAATATTTTCTTGTTTTCATTACCTTGGATATTCCATTTAGTAACATAACTTAATTTGGGCATGTTATGATTGCCAATTGGCTTGCTGTTTTTGTAATACATTGTAACAAATTTATATATAATGTGCACACAGGAATGCGAGCTTTTGGAATGCATTCTAAAGTGATAAAAAAATCAATATTCTTTTATTTTGATGTCATGGCGTAATGAAGATCAAAAGAATGCTAATATACTAAAATGTTTTCCTAAAAAACTTTTCCCTATTTTTTTTTTTTTTTTTTACAAGTGGACCCATATATTTAAGTAGTGCCAGTTTCTCTACTTTTTTTTTTACTGTAATAATTCCAATTTTATCTTCTCTTCAGATTTTGGCCATGATTTATTTAAAAGAAAACTTCAACTGTTTAAAGGTATCCCAAAATGTAGTGACTGTAATAATATGTTCTGTCAGAAGTTGTCTGTTGTGTGCATCCTGTTTGTTGCCTGTTGTTGTATTCATCATTTTTTACTATAAAAAGAAACAGTTGTTATTATACAATAAAAACACAGGTAAAGTATAGGTAAATTTATTAATATATTCATAGGTGAATTTATTTAATTTATGGAAGATGTGTTTCTTGTTTCCAAAATGCATGTCTTTACAAAAACCATTTTAAATTTAATAATTTTAATGTTCGTCACATTTTAAACTTG
Organism: Acanthosepion pharaonis; assembly: GCA_903632075.3. Lineage (NCBI taxonomy): Eukaryota > Metazoa > Mollusca > Cephalopoda > Sepiida > Sepiidae > Acanthosepion > Acanthosepion pharaonis. The sequence goes on from CAHIKZ030003131.1 coordinate 1,440,513, forward strand.
TAAATCCTCATAAAATATGAGCATTCTTCTACAATTTTTAACTGTTTTATTTGATTCTAATTTAAAATTTTAAAAAATTGTGTAAAAAATCAATAATGAGATGAAAGTTAAACCTTTTTTTGAAATTTTGAAGTTGAAATCGTTTTCCATCTAAAAGTGTTTTCAATAGCTGTCTATATTCCTAAGATGAGGTATTTTAACTATTTACACTATTTACATTGTTTGGACTATTGTCCTCATCTTTATTGCCATATTTACAGTCTATATTCCTAAGATTAGGTATTTTAACTATTTACACTATTTACATTGTTTAACTATTTACACTATTTACATTGTTTGGACTGATGACCTCAACTTTATTGCTACATTCACATTGTTTTATCTGTTGTACACTCTGTCCTTCTCAATATCACCTGAAGAAGGCCAGAGTATGCAACAGCCGAACCATCATGAATATTACAATTAAGGTATGAACAACAATCTGAACAATGTAAATAGTTTAAATATTTTCAATATATTTTTGTAATAAATGAAAAGGCTTTAAAATCAATAGTGATTTCAAAAATAATATGTCAACATTAATATTTTTTAAATTTATACTTTCAATAAACAGTTTTCACTACTTTCATCACCACATTTTAAATTCATTTTCCAACTTTTTCACAAATACATATGTGTAAAATTATACTTTTTGTTTCTTATATTTATTTCCTCAAATAACAAACATTGATTGAATTATTCGGGTGGCATGAACAGGGTGATAGGATGGTGTTGAATGGGTTGACTCCATCAGGTAGTTGCCTTTTCCACATGAACTCAGCCAGGTAGGTCTCAAGATGGTGTTGCCTCGGTGACACTTGTTCCTCCACTTGGTCCCCACTAATGTCCGATATGAAGTGAGGACTACAATATCTGAATTATGAAATTGTATCGATGATTAACCTTGAAATGTTGGAAGCCAGCCTCCTCGAGCTTAGTGGTCTTATACCCTAGACATTTTTTTTTTAAAAAGGGGTGTCATATAACATACAAGTATCTCAATTTTCCTTTGTATTATTCTGCAACAATATTTACAAATGATTATCAATGAAAAACGTTTAAGCAAACACAATAAACATTTAAACGGACACAATAAACATTTAAACAAACATAATAACCCATCATGCATGTGTGTAGATATCTGTATCAAATCTTTTATGTACCAAGACCTTAGTGATCATGGCTCTCTACAACCTCCTGAGTTTTGTTTCTGTGTAGGTTGGAAGAAATGCAAAATGAATGGCTGTATTAGCATTGGATTATTGTGAGCAGTTTTGTTTATTTACACCATTTAAATTGTTTGGACTCTCCTCATGAACACATAGTCCAGTGGATAAAGGTTTAAGTCGAATCCAGTGACTTGATGCAAAGAGTTATGAGTTCAATTCCTCATGACAGCCAAGGTGAACAAAAACTTGGGGAGTTGAGTTAAAGGGAGATAACTGATACTGAGACATTCAGAAAAGGCATGGTACATGGAACTTGAACAGTCTAGTGGATGAAATAATAAAAGGTTCAGTTCAAAATTCCAATTACCTGAAGAAGGCCAAAGCTTACAACAGCCGAAACATTATGAATATGGCAATGAAGATGAGGACAACAGTCTGAACAGTGTAAATAATTACAATACTTCATCTCAGAAATCTAAAGAGATAGCTTTGTTTATGTTTATACCTATATACTGGACTCTCTGATGTATAAGAGTCCAGTTAGAACCAAACAACCAGATTATCTGCACTTATGGTCAGTGACATGCAAAGGTTTGGTGATGTTTGGTAATACCCGGGGCCAACTCCTTGATTGTATGGTCCTAAGACTCAAGGAGGGACCCTATAGGGACTAGTACTGAGGAATGTGAGAAAGGAAGACATTTTAGATATGTACAAAATGGATGAAACATGAAATAAACACTATATTTAAATTAAATATAAGCTAAATTTTAATTCACTCTTTGATTGGATGCATTCCCAATATGGATGCTCGGGACCATTGCACTCTCTTCCCTCCACCACTTCTGCATGCTACTACATATGATTTTATTATAGTATTGAAGACTTGTATCAAACCAACCATGTTTTTTTGAAAGAATGGAATACAAAAAACTGGTGCATATGGTGTGCCACAAGATCTCCAAAAACTCTCATCAGGATTTGATTTGAGGGTTAACCTTCTCCTAGAATAGTTGTAATAGTATAAAGAGTCCATTCTGCTTGACTATTTAACCCATAGTTAGGAGTAGACAAAGAGATGGATTCATACCTTTCCCAAGCCTATTTGCATGTAAGAGATTTTGTTCTTATTGGTTGGGTATCTGTCAATGAAGAGGGATGGAAAACTCAGCGGCACTGGAAGCAAACACTAGGTCAGGATGAGCAGGGCATGGACAAGACTTCCACATAGTAACACCACATGTATGGAATGAACACAGTTGAGACACTGGAAACACAAACAAGGACAAACAAATTTGAAATGATGCTGGGTAACATTAACAAAAATCCTTGGCACCACAATCTTGTTGTGCAGTCAGTGCAGTGTGATACCAAGCCCTCCATCTTCTCAGAAAATGCAGTGTGCATGTAAATAATGATAACTCCTCATTCCAGAAATTCAGGCAGAAGATGATAAAAACAACAAAGATGAGGACAATAGCCTGCATGTAAATAATAACTCCTCATCCCAGAAATTCAGACAGAAGGCTGTCTAGGTGACAATAACAACAAAGATGAGGACAATAGTCTGCAATGTAAATAATGTAAATAATGTCTTTCTTTGTTTCAATAAACTTGCTCTCCTACTCATCTTTGCCAAAAAATTTGGCGGTACTATCCAGTACAGCTTCTTGCAGTCTGCTCTAACCATGGCAGAGTTCTACTGACATCATTTAGAGCTGATGCATCAGAAGCTATAAAAATTTAGACCAGCAATGGTGAGGAGAAAGTGGCATATCCAGCTGCGAAAAAGATTGAAAATCTCATATGAGCAGTTGATAGGTTCACCTATCATCCAGTTCACACTCCTCCATGGTCTTTTGAACAGGATAGAGATTTATCTCTTGTTTAGGATTGTGTATCTGGTTCCTCCTGAAGTTTAATTCAACTCTATACTTCTAACCTCTATACTGAAATTTTATTTATTATTTATTTATTCATTTATTTATTTTCCTCAATAGGAGTAGATAGGTTCACCTATCATCTGGTTCATGCACCTCTCTGGCCTTTTGATCAAGAGTAGAGTTGTATCCCTTGTTATCTGTTTAGGATTTGATTTCTGGTTCCTTGTAAAGTCTTCTCATTCTCTTTCACTCCCAGTAGCTCCTTGCATTTTTGTGGCCTTATCACCTTGGTTGGGGTGAATTGATTAATAAAAAGAAAAAAAGCCATTTGACAAAAATTATGCAGTTAGATACTAAGGCCTTAACTTTACCTCCATATTCACTGAAATTGTCCCTTACCAATTACCATTTTTTGGTACTTTTAATATCAGTAGATAATGCAAACCAGATCAAAAATCCCTTCTGCCTGTTTGTTGACTCCTTGCAACCATAGATTTTACAAGAGTCAGATCAGACTAAAAATGTTTTGTTGCTATATCTTGGCTGGAGCTGCTTGCTTCTAACTTTCCTGCCTTAAAGTTCAGAAGCATCCATGTGGCCTTGTGGGTGATGAATTATCTTCCACCTTACAACCTCTTTCCCTATAGACAAAACATAACAAACCTCTTGCTATTCCCTAGCAAATCTTTCGATGAGCTACAATCCGTAGTTGCACTAGTTCAAATGTTCACAGATATGACTTATCATGCCGCATACACAGAGTCAAGTCATCTTCATTTTTTTATATTCTATTGGTAAGGAAGAAGTTGCATTCTCACAGCTTCTTCCCAATAACCTCTACTTTGTGAAGTATACTGCTGGGAGGATGCTCCCTGATGATTATGATCTTGACCCCTGTTATCTACAAACCACAAGCTCATTCAGTAACGCTCTACAATGAGGGTGTCTTTCTTCCCAAGAACCTCTAGTTTGTGAAGTATACTCCTGGGAGGATGCTCCCTGATGACTACAATCTTGACCCCTGTTATCTACAAACCACAACCTCATTCAGTAACCCTCTACAATGAGCAGCTCTTTGTGTAAACAAAATTAAAAAGAACGTTTTTATTGAGATGGGTCACATTCATTTCTGAATCCATTTTGTCAGTTCTTATACCATTTATAAAGTTGTGTTTGAGCTGACATAAGACAATAAAGCTGAAACATTTGTGGTTCAAAATAATCATTTATATCCAATCTGATTATTGTATTTCTAGTGAACTTGTCGTGTGGAGTTCTTGAATGAATTTAACTTTATTGTTAACAAAGAAATGACTGTTTAAACTATTTTTTTTTATTTAACATTAATATTATCTCTATTTTAAACCTATTTTGTTGAGTTTTTAAAACTTAAATATTTTATTTTTTGCATTTCTCTAAGTATCAGCATAAACTAATCTTTATCGTATGGCAAGTCATGGCAATTTAAAAAAGAAATCCTGCCTTTCTGCCAAGCAGCAAACAAAAGATGGTGTTACTTGAATGACACATTGTTTAGAGGGAAGAGTGTGGAAATGATGGAAATTTATAAAAGGAACAAATAGAAAATACATTCAATATTAACAAAAAAAAATCACTGAATGGGAAACATGTTAATTCCAAAAAGAGATTAAATTTATGGAAAATCCATGATTTATTCAAGGAACAACACAAAGAAAAAAATTGTGGCTATGTTGAAAAGGATTAAAGCTTTAAGTTTACAACCAACTGAGATTGGTTTACAATCTCAGTTGGTTGTAAACTTAGGATTATTATCACAAATGTTGTTGAGCTGCTTGTAGAATGTACCCTGTTCTTTCAAGATGGTATTTATCAATTCACCCACAGGAATTGAATGTGGCACAAGGCCTTTTTAATGTGGGTATGTCTGAGCCCGTAGGCCCAGCCAAAAATAAAACCCATCTAAACCCGTCCAAGCAGGCTAGTTCCGTCAACCTCCCTGAACGAAACCCCACCCTTTCTTTCAAGATGCAAGCAATCATGGCTCTCCACAACATTCTATCCTTTGTCGCGCTAAGCAATATCAGTCCCCTTAAAATCCTTGCCAGTCCTCATGTTCATCCATTTATGCAAGCACTTTAGGTAGCTGATCATGACTCTCCACAACGTTCTTATCCTTTGTAGCTCGAATTAATAATTGTCTATTTACTCTCCTTCCCAGTCTCTGTTCTGCCATCCATTTACACAATTTTGTTAGGTGTTCATGGCTCTCCACAACTTCTTATTTTTCATAGCTCTAAGTAATATTTGTCTTGTTACTATCCTTCACAGTCCCTGTTCAGCCAACCATTTACGTACACTCGTTAGGTAGGTAATCAATTGCTTTCTGTAACTACCTATCTTTTGTAACTCTAAGCAATGATTGTTTCTTTAATATCTCTTCCAATTATTGCTTTTTTCATCCATTTAGACAAGTTCATTAGGTAGGTGATCATGGCTCCCCACAACTTCCTATCCTTCATAGCTCTAAGAAATATGTCTCTTTCTTGTCCTTCCCACCTTGGTTTGCCATCCATTTACACAAGCTTGTCTGGTAGGCATTTGTGGCTCTCCACAATTTTTTATTTTTCGTAGCTCCAAGTAATACTTGTCTCTTTCCTCTCCTTAACAGTCCTAGGTCTGCCATTCATTTATATAAGCTCATTAGGTAGGTAATCATTGCTCTCCACAACTTCCTATCCTTTGTAATGCTAAGCAATGTTTTTCCCCTTAATAACTCTCTCAGTCATTGTTTTGCCATCCATTTAGACAAGTTCATTAGGTAGGTGATCATGGCTCTCCACCACTTCCTATCCTTTGTAATACTAAGCAATTAATAATAATAATAATAACTGTTAATAACTCTCTCAATCATTGTTTTGCCATCCATTTAGACAAGTTCATTAGGTAGGTGATCATGGCTCTCCACAACTACCTATCCTTCATAGATCTAAGTAATATTTGTCTTTTTCTTATCATTCCAAGTCCTTGGTCTGGCATCCATTTAAACATGCTTGTTCATCATCATCATCATCCTTCGACCTCCCTATGACATTGACAATCCGTTTCCACACTGTTCAGTCCTACATTGCTGTATCCAGATCCCCAATGTCCAACTGTGAGTTCTGTGTTATGGTCTTTGGGAAAGTCAATTTTTGTGAGAAGACACTTCCAGAAGGATACGATTGGAGTAAGGATGGAAGTGGCTGGCAAACTATAATCATTTTTGTTTGGTTTTTTAAGATTGGTCTCAGTTCTCTATAAATTGTGTTAAGAATTGCATGGGATCTCTAACAGATATTCTGGATTTTTCTAAGCAGATTTATATATATTCCATCCAGTTGTCTTTCAAGACAAATAGATAATGTCCAAGTTTTTGATCCATACAGTAGGACTGGTTCAATCAATGTTTGAAAGGTTTGTACTTTTACGGAGGATGGAAGGTCTGAGTGATAAATTTTGTGAAGTTTGTTACACGAATCCGACGCAAGAGCTTTGCAGATGTTGAAGTCTTTTTGGGAATCTATTATGTGATATCCTTGTTAGGTAGGTGATCGTGGCTCTCCACAACTTCCTATCTTTCATAGCTCTAAGTAATATTTGTCTCTTTACTATCCTTCACAGTTCTGTCTGCTATTCATTTACACAAACTTGTCAGTTAGATTATTTACTGTTTTCCTCTCTTTTGCCTTTAATATGTTCTGTCTGTGTCAAACTTTTCAAGGCTTCTTTTTTCATTATGTGTCCCAGATTTTTCAACTTTCTGCTTCAAAGTATGTGTTCTTTTTATTTCCATTATCCTTAAAACATCATTGCTCAAATATTCCTTCTATCTGAAGAACCATATGTCAGTTCCCTCAACTCATCTTTTCATTTGTGATGAAATTGTCCAGTATTCTCCACCATATGAGAACATATGTAGCAGTTCAGTCATCTTTTCTTTGTTTCCATGTAAATCATACAATGATTGGAAATGGTTGAAAGATTCAGTAAGTCTGAAATGTTTGAAAGTTGTCATGAAGATTTAGAAATTTTCAAAGCACACTAATTAAATGGGGGCAAGAGACAGATGCAATATTGTGGATATGTACACAAGAGAAAGGAAGAGAAGTGTGCAGTATTTGGAGAGACGGGTAGAAAATTCACAAAAAAAAACCCAGTTCCACACTGTATGCAAAGCCCCCCAAAAAAGAAGTTGACAGTGTCATTCAGATGCAATGCAGAGATGAAAATAAGAGATAAATATTTTCATTGAAAGAAAAAGAAAAGGAAGCTTTGCCAAATGCCAAACAGTCAAAATGGGATCATAAACCGTTAGAATTTATATTCATTTCAAGGAAAGATTGCCTAAAGTTACAAGAATGTTGAGAATTTTAAGGTGGTATCAAGACTGATGGCTGTTGATTTTGACATGGAATATGTCAAGGGTAATTCAATACAACACATGGATGTGTTATCAAGTTTGAAATTTTATATCTAGTCAAATGAGAACACAGACAAAAAATTTGAATATAAATTTAAAATGGAGAATTGGAAAGAACAAATAGGGTAATTGTTCTTGAGCTCAAAGTGTCTATAAGAATATACAGGAATTAAATCCTATATATATTTTCAACCAATAAAATCCCATCAGAAGGTTTCTTTGTTAAACAATCATTACAAGGACAAATAACAAAAATAATAAATATGGTGGTACCTCCAGAAACATCAAGAAGGATAATAATAAAAGTCTTCATGATGATATACATTGTGGAATACTGGCTACACAACAAAGGTAAATTTTCTAATGCAAAAAGATCTAATACAGCCATAATAGAAAAACAAAGGAGCTGTATACTAATCCATGCAGGCCAAATAAGGTCCTGAGATGAAGATGTAGAAACAGAGAAACAAATATCAAAGGACATAATGATCATAATGAAAATAATCTGGATATGCCAATACAAATGGAAACATGGAAATGAGGGGTATGAAAATTTAGATCTCCAAAGTAATTATGAAAGTTCTAACAATGATCAATTGAAGGAAGATAGCCATGATGATAAAAGTGTGCAAGACACATCCAGGTCTACCATAAATAGAAATACTATAAAATCTATGGAAAGAGAGGCTGAAGTAGAGCAAGGAAATCCTGAAAATGGATAGTGTGTAAAAGCAGTAAAAGATCAACCAAGGACATAAAACTGCTCTCTTTCACAGAGATGTAATGATATGTAAATGTAAGCATTTGATCATTCGTATATAGATTTGAAACATTCTATATAAACCTCATCATAAGGGGAGAGGATTTGTCAGTAGTGAGTATGTGTGACTTGTAAATACTATTTCTAAAACTTCTACTACTATTACTACTATACATCAAGACAGTTACTAACTACATTTCCTAGAAAATCCTACAAAGATGTAAGACACAAACTGATAGTGAAGGGAGTAATTTCTGTTGCTAAAAGTTACATCAGTTCAGAATAACAGTTGTACCTCATCTTTCTACAATCAAAATTATTGAGACTACCATAAAACCCCACCCTCAAAGCACGACCACCTGACTCATCAGCCTCTGCTGTCTCTCCCATGTTCTCCCCTCACTCATACTCATTTTATCGAGTGGCTGAGGATTGGAAATTTGCATAAGCTACAAATTTGTCTCGCAGATTCTCTGAGCTACAAGATCAGGTTTTCCTTAAATTGTAACTTTTGGATCAGCCATATTTTTTTACAACTATCTTGCATGCAAGACACATACAAGTGCATTTTGTTCCAGGAGGTACGCTGTTTTCTCTTCTACAATTTCTTATGGTGATATGGTGGTACTTCTAAAAACACAAAGAAGGATTTTAATGAAGTTTGTTTGGTTTGGTTTGTTTTGTTTTATGGCATATCAACCTCAATGGGTTATTTAATGCCAACAAAATTTTCATTGTTGGTCATATTTTTTTTCCGAAAATCTATTTCTGGTAATATTTTTTCCTTCAAGAATCTATTTCTGGTAATAATTTTCTTTTGCTGGAAATATTTTTTTAAAAAAATGTATAGCTGTTAATGTTTTTTTTTCAAAAAAGTATTTCTGGTAATAATTTTTTACAAAGTATTTCTGGTATTAAAACCTATTTTTACTCTTTCATAGTCTTTTGACCCCAGTTTGGTGGGGGTTAACTATTTGCCCATAGTTGGGACCCTAACAGGTGCTACCACTCCGGGTCAGGGGGAACCTGAGAACACCAGCAATTAAGAGGTGGTTCCATGCTCCTCAAAACTTCCTGATCAGAGCCCTTGCTGTTGGATGTAGATTATCATCTTACCTGAGACGTGGATGTAGTTTATTGTCATACCCAGGACAATTTTAATAAAGAGTGTACATAATGATATATACTATTGTAGAATAGTGGCTATACAGAGAAGGTGTGGCCTGTTGGCTGGGGCTTCAGAATATGCTGTCTGCACCTCTGTAGAGGTGTAAGACGCCTCTCCAAATGAGATGTCCTGGGTATGATGACAAACTACATCCAGCAGAAAGGCCTCTGATCAGGTAATTTTGAGGAGCGTGGAACCATCTCTTAATTGCTGTTGTTCCCAGGTCTACCCTGACCTTGGGTGGTAGTGCCTGTCAGGGTCCCAGCTGTGAGAAAATAGAGATCCCCCCCCATTCAAACTGGGGTGAAAACACTATGAAAATGTAAAAATAGGTTTTTATGGTAAAAATACCTGCAATATATTTTTGAAGAAAAAAAATCATAGAAATACATTTGAAACTCAACAAAAAACATCTCTACAAAAATACATCAATGAAACCTGATCTGCAAACTGATTTCTTACAAAGAATACATATTCTATTCAAACAAACCTATCCTCAAAATCTTATTGGCATTAAATAATCCACTGATATTAACATGCCATAAGACAAAAGAAACCAAATAAAACAAAAAAGGCAAATTTTCTAATGCAAAAAGTTCTAATACAGCCATAATAGAAAAACAAAGGAGCTGTATACTAATCCATGGAGGCCAAATAAGGTCCTGAGATGAAGATGTAGAAATAGAGGAACAAATATGTCAGTCATTTATGGGCCATACGTGATACACGCTAAGGCAAGACATGACTGATGAGGCAGATTTTTTCCCACCGTAGGTTGTCATTCCTTACTGCAGTAGACCAGTTGCCATCCAAGGCTATAGAACCTGGTCTGTCCTACTATTTACCCATAGCTGGGGCGAAGAAGAAGAGGATTCATACCTTTTTGCAAGGGTAATAGCACGTAAGAGAATGTAATGGATTCAACTGGAAAATCAGTCAGTCAGTTATGTGCCATGCATGATACATGACTGACGAGGCAATTTTTCCCTCAGTAGGTTGCCATTTCTTACCTCGGTAGACCTGTTGCCATCCAAGGCTATAGAATCCAGTTTGTTCTGCTAAACACCCATAGCTGGGTCGGGGGAGGAGGAGAAGAGGATTCATACCTTTCCCAAGGGTATTATCACATAAGTGAATGTAATGGATTCAACTGGAAAGTCATTCAGTCAGTTATTTGCCATGCATGATACACGCTTATGCGATCATGTATCTTTCAATACATGACTGACGAGGCAGATTTTTTCCCACAGTAGGTTGCCATTTTTTTCTGTGGTAGACCATTTGCCATCCAAGGCTATAGAACCTGGTCTGTCCTGCTATTTGCCCATAGCTGGTGGGGGTGAAGAAGAAGATTCATACCTTTCCCAAGGGTACTAGCACGTAAGTGAATATAATGGATTTGAATGGAATTCAAACTCAGCTCTCTGATTCCTCAATCCAATCCGCTATCCATTATCAAAGGACATAATGATCATAATGAAAATAATCTGGATATTTCTGTACAAATGGAAATAAAAATTTAGATCATCAAAGTAAGTTCTAACAATGATAGCCATGAAGATAAAATTGTGCAAGATGGATCCAGCTCTTCCATAAATAAAAATATGATAAAATCTATAGAAGAAGAGGGTGAAGGAGAGCAAGGAAATCCCAAAATGGAATAGTGTGTAAAAGCAGCAAAAGATTAATGTATCCAGATTCAGCATAAAACACCTCTGTTTAAAGGAGATGTAATATGTAAATATTGGAATATGATCATTTGCATATGAACGAGAGACACTCCAGGAAATTGAGAAGAAAGGACTATACACAAATTGCAAAGAAAATAGAATGTGTGGTTGTTAACAAAAGGAAGAGCCTGACAAACAAATTTCAAATTGGAAATACCAAAATCAAGCAAGTACAACAATTTAAACATCTGCGATGTGTTTTAACAGAAGAGAGACTGCGACAGTGGAATCCAAAGATGCATTGGGATAACAAAATATGCCTTCCAAAAGCTAAACAAAGTATTAAGAAACAGGAAAATTTTATCAGAAACAAAGAAAAGAGTACTGAAATGTTATGTAATATCAGTCCTCCTATATGGCAGTAAATAGTGGACAGTCTTCTCAAAGATGAAAAAGAGACTTGAAGGATTAGAAATGTTGTTCTGAAGAAGGATGTTAAGAATACACCATGGAATGAATATATGAACAACGACAAATTTTTAGAGAAAATGGAAACAAAAAGAGGACACTTATACTTAACATCAGAAAGAGGCTATTGGAATTTCTAGGGCGCATAATAAGGAAAGAGGGCTTGGAAAATTTGATACTCACATGAGAGAGTGAAGGCAAGAGGGACAGAGGAAAACAATATATAACCTACCTAGTTTTAGTAAATGGATCGTGGGCCAAGGTTTAGTAGAGATAATAAAAAGAAAACATATTTTATGAGCTACAAAAGAGAGGAAGTTGTGGAGAGCCAGGATCGCCAAAATCCTGAAGTGACATAGCAATATTTCAAAAAGTAGACAGTTTTTTCCTTAGAAAGGAAAAAAAACATTATGAGAGTTTCAAATCATAACATTGTTTGAAATTTGAAGTCAATGGTAAGAAAATAGCAAATATTTTGTTCAATAGACTTGAAGTAACAGAAATATGGTTCTACAGAAGGATGTTGAGAATATGATGAACTGAACGTGTGAACTCAACAAATTTTTAGAGAAAATGAAAACAAAAAGAGGACACTTATACTTAACATCAGAAAGAGGCTGTTGGAATTTCTAGGGCACATAATAAGGAAAGAACGCTGTAAGCTTGGGTGTGTGGGTGGTGTAATGGATAACAGCTCAGAATTGGAAATCAGAGAACCAAGTTCCAATTCCATTTGAGTTTGTTATATTCATTTATGCAGAAATATCTTTGGGAAAGGTATGAATCCACCTCTCCTTCCCCAGCTATAGTAAGACCTATTAGTAAGACCTGTATCAATAAATTATTTTTATCTCTCAATGATCCTTACAATCTAAAGATTTTTTCTGTCTTTAAATAAACTACAAAATGGTTGATAAACTGTAAAAAACAAATCAATTAGTCTAATTGTGTTCAGTTATTACACAAAGTTTTTTAACATTGTGTTGGAATGGCTCTGTAATCTTTACAATGACTAACAAATTTGAGCAAAGTACAAGCATTAAATTTTGCAAGAGGCTCAGCAATTCTGTAATCAAAAAAATCAAAATATTCTTACAAACCAAAAATATTTTCTGGATTGAAATAACCTTGAAGAGGTTGATAAACTGTAAAAAGGTAAATGACAAAACTGCATAAATGATTTTGATCAAGCAATCTATAATTATATACTTAGGATGTAGGCCTTGCTGAGAAAGTTAATGGAGAGTCTAAGCGTTAACTGACTGTGTTGAACTGCCTGATAGCTATCATTATTGATTTCTTTGTATGTCCGATTATGTCACTGTGTTAGTGTCAAATTTATCCAAGGTGATATGTGAGGCACTTGAGATATACAATCAAGGAACAAGGCCAAAAATAACCATATTAAATCTGTCAGCTTGTGGTTGGATATGTGGAGAGAACAAACATCCTCTGGCTCTTAACTTTTATATAATACTAGCCTGGAATCACAGAATTTGTTTCAGATCTGCCAGAAAAATAGGATACCTGCATATCTCTGGAGAAAAAGCTAATTTCAAACTTGGCTTCAACATCTAAAGCCTCCATCTTTCTAAAACTGATTTGTATCCTTGTCCTACCAATTTCTATCTTTAGGAATAGGGTAAATCAAGCGGCTCCTGATGATATTGCTCTCACATCAGGTTTGGTGCTTTTGCTATGTATTTAAAAATTCAGGAGACTGATTGTGTGGACACATGGCTGAGGGGCTTTGATGCAAGTACTAAAACAAAACAGTTGAAAGTCAGCAAATAGGAGAAAATGGGGTAATGTTGACTGCAGGAGTTGAAGCTATCAGAAATGTTTCAATAATGGTCCATCCCCTGAAATTAGAAGACTTAAATTTTCAGGAAATAAGACTAATGATATTAAGGAATGCGTGACCAAAAAAAAACAGTTGGTTGTGACAGGGTGGGCAAAATATATGTCCATAAAACAAGAACCCAGTGAACCAGTCATTAAATATCTACACCACCTAAGAGAGAGTAATTGGTACTGTGATTTTGAAAAACTTGGGAATGAAGAACAAACTATAGAAGGTAAGTTAATAAAGATAAGAATTATCAAAGGATTACACAACAAAAAGTATTGATACAAAATCCTTGAGCAACTTCAATAAGGAAACGTCTTTGAATGCTTCCATGCAAATCATACAACAGTTGGAAATGATTGAGAGCTTCAACAATTCTAAAAGTCGACAGTAAGATTTAGACACTGCCTGTAGTCAGCCCAAGAGTACCTTGATTTTGTGGATACATGGTTTGAGGTGCTTTGATGCAAATACTAGAGGCAAGAATTTGAAAGGTAACAAAACAAAAGAGGATTGAAAATGAGGTAATAGATCTTTTAAGGCAACTGCAGGAGTTGAGACAATCAGAAAAGTCTTGCTAATGGCCCATCCCCTGATATTAGAAGAGCCAATGTTTAAGGAAATGTCAAATTATACTAAGGATTATGTGACCAAAAAAAGAGGTTAGTTTTGGTATAATGGACAAGATCTATGTCTGTAAAACAAGAACCCAGGGAATCAGTCATTAAATAATTTAGAATTGTTGAATCTCTCAATCATTTCCAACTGTTGTATAATTTACACAAAAGCATTCAAAGACATGTTTCCTAATTGAAGTTTCTCAAAGATTTTGTATCAATACTTTTCGTCGTGTAATCCTTTGATAATCCATCAATTTTTTTTCTATGGTTTGTTCTTCATTCTCAAGTTTTTCAAAATCACAGTACCAATTACTCTCTCTTAGGTGGTGTAGACATTTAATGACTGGTTCACTGGGTTCTTTTTTCACAGACAGATCTTGTCCATTCTACCAAAACTAACCTCTTTTTTTGGGGGGTTACATAATCCTTATTATAATTTAACATTAATTTGCATTAAAAAGTTCTTTTTTTTAAATGAAAATATTTCTTTCTCCTTTTCCTCTCCACATTTGAGTAGCACTCTCAATGTTTTCCTTTTTGACTCTACATACAACTTGGAAGTGATTCCTTTTTCATACATTTTCTACATGTCTTTCCAAATGCTGGGTACTACTCTTTCATTCTCTTGTGTACATATCCACAATATTGATATTTGTCTTTTGTTCCCTTTAATAAGAATGTATTGGCAATTTTCAAATCTTACTGACAACTTTCAGAATTGTTGAATCTCTCAATCATTTCCAACTGCTGTATAATTTAAACAAAAGCATTCAAAGACACGTTTCCTAATTGAAATTTCTCAAAGATTTTGTATCAATACTTTTCATCGTGTAATCCTTTGATAATTCTCATCTGTATCAACTTGTTTTCTATGGTTTGTTCTTCATTCCCAAGTTTTTCAAAATCACAGAACCAGTTAGTCTCTCTTAGGTGTTTCAGGGAAGCATCCACTTGGGAGTTTATAAAAAAGTAACAGTTCTGGGGAAGAAGCATGGAAAGTTCAGACCTCACTTGATTCTTGATTTTTAATCATTAACATGCTTGGAAAAGGCATGAATCCATATTCTGCCAACTATAGATCAAATACCAGGGCAGGCTGGGCTTTTGTTGTTTTGAGGTGGCAACCAGTCTAAGAGAAGGAAATCTCCAAATTCAAAACCAGTCTAAAGTGGGATGGGCTTCATCAGGCTATCTTGAAAACTTGCTGAACAGCCCATCATTTCTGTCAATTATTACCATCCGGTTCACACTCCTCCCTGGTCTTTTGAACAGGAGTTGAGGTGTATCTCTTGTTTCCTGTTTAGGATTGGATTTCTGGTTCTTTGTAAAGCTTTTTCCTTCTCTTTTACTTCCAGTGATTTAGTGGCATTATCTCCTTCCTTGGGTTAGTGCATCTTACTCTGTAACCCTCTACCTCGAGTGGCTCTTGGGCCTTGTACAGGTTGAACATCATTATAAAAAAAACATTTACCTGATAACTCAAGTCATGTACTTAAATAACCATGTCAGATCAAGACTTTTGTATCAATGTAATGCACCACACCTGTTTAGAAATATCTAAGCTGTCAGAGTCTGTCTATATTTCTGAGATGAGGTATTATGTACATTATTTACATTATCAGTTATCTCCTTCTAATTTCCCTCTGAAAGTTCTCCACTGCCTTAACCGGGTATTGAACTTACACTCTTTGGGTCCTGTCACTGGATCTAACCAATGCCTCTATCCACTGTGTCATGTCTCCTTAGCAGGGGATAACTGATAACTGACATCCATCAAACATGGCACGTGGAACTAGAACAGTCTATCCCAGTGAGCGAAATAAAGGGTTTAGTTTGAAATTCCATCCACCTGAAGAAGGCCAGAGTGTACAACGGCTGAAACGTTGTGATAAATATGGTGACAAAGATGAGGACAATAGTCCGAATAATGTAAATAATATCTAAACTGTCAGCTTTATACAATTGCTTCCTAAGATCAATGGTTAAAAATGAATTTCAGCAAATAAAGCCTGTTGGTCATGGTGAAAACCACACTTCTTCAAACCTTGAGGACTGGTGCTACAGAATCAGAAACAACAGAAACCATATCACTTGAGGAATTCCAATAGCCGCAACAGCTAAAATGGATATCACATATGACTCAAAGAGAAAACAGTTAAATAATCATGATACTGACATTTCACACTACTCCAAACAAAAAGTTAGGAAGGAAACCCCCATCAATACTGGAAAGAGTGAAAACAGTTACTGATCTTGAGAAACCTATTTTCCTGAAAATTTTTTAAGATAAATATTTTATAAATTTCAACCAAAAGCAATATGGGCTACTTGGTCAGTCAATGCATGCTGAATGTTTCCTTATAAGAAAATGATTCCTATTACAATTACCAGGAACTTTCTGATACAATCATGTATCATGTTCAGATCAAAATTTAGTAGATTTTTTTAAATGTTAATTACTAAGTAACAGAAATAAGCTCACATGAAAACTTCCATCAGTAGCAACAATAAAAATTGGCAGCACATGTAAGAAAAAATGTTACAGTTAAGATGTTAGATTTCCACAATGCCAAAAACAAATTACAAAGAGACTCCAATCAGTGGTAGAAAGAGCTATAACAATTAATGGACATGAGTAGTCTAATTTCAGAAAAAGATTTTATAAATTTCATCATCATGTAACGTTAACTTTTTGGTCAGTGAATACTGAATATTTCCTGTATGGAACCAGCTAATTTCCACATTACAATAGGAATATACTGAAAATTATTTTACTATAGGAATGTATTCTACATGGTTTTACTATATATAATTAAGCTATTAACTTTCCACACTACCAAAAACAAAAAGATTGGAAGGAAACTCCCATCAATACTAGAAAGAGCAATAACATTTAATAAACTTGAAAAGTCTATTTTCCTGAAAAACAATAATGCTAACTGTTCAGTCAATGTATGATGAATGTTTCCTTATAAGGAAACTGCTAATTTGACCATTGCTATTACCAATCTATGCTATTACTCATAATTTAGAGAAGAAAATGGATTCATGCTTTTCCCAAGAGTCTCTGCCTGAAGTGAACCCAAATTGTCCCTGCTGGAATTGGAACTTGGCTCATTGACTCCATCGTCTGTGTTTTTAACCATTATGTCACTTGCACAATTAGGTAATGCACAATTGCTAAAATTTAAATGTTTTTCATTACATATCTGCTGCAAAAGGATCATTTCGACTTGGCATAATGGTTAACAAGCTTGTCTTGTCAGTTCAATCATGGCTGAATAGTGAGTTCAATCCTTATTGTGTGCTCTATGCTTTTAGCCTTGAAGCACAAGTAAGCCACACTTACTAAACTGTAAGACACTTCAATGTAGTGCAATGGTTAGCAAGCTTGTCTCAGTAGATCAATTACAACTGTTAGTTTGATCCTCACTGGGTGCGCCATACTTTCAGCCTTATGCTACATGTAAATTATGCCTAGAAAATCATTTCTTTTGTATTGCATCTTGTTAGATCAGTTATGAGTGAATAGTGAGTTTGATCCTCACTGAGTGGCCCATACTTTCAACCTTGTACCCACATCTAAGCCATACTTAGCAAATAGCCATTTCTTTTGTATTGCATCTTGTTAGATCAGTTATGAGTGAATAGTGAGTTTGATCCTCACTGAGTGGCCCATACTTTCAACCTTGTGCCACATCTAAGCCATACTTAGCAAATAGCCATTTCTTTTGTATTGCATCTTGTTAGATCAGTTATGAGTGAATAGTGAGTTTGATCCTCACTGAGTGGCCCATACTTTCAACCTTGTGCAACATCTAAGCCATACTTAGCAAATAGCCATTTCTTTTGTATTCCATCTTACTAGATAAATTATGAGTGAATAGTAAGTTTGATCCTCACTGAGTGGCCCAAACTTTCAACCTTGTGCCACATCTAAGCCATACTTAGCAAATAGCCATTTCTTTTGTATTCCATCTTGCTAGGTCAATTACAACTGAATAGTAAGTTCAATCCTCATTGGGTGCCCCATACCTTTGGCCTTGTTCTACATTTAAGTTACACTTAGAAAATCATCATATCTGCTACAAAATATTTTCTGTAGAAACCTAGTATGAATCTCAGGCGATGCAAATTCTAACACTGCTGATCCCTGACATTGTGATCATGAATTCACTACTGCTACTACTATTACTACTACTACTATGGTTAATAGCAAAACATCAGTATTGCTTCTGATAAAGCTTTCCTCAGATGATGACTCAGGGGCTAGACATGAATTCAGGGCACCCCAGCAATATCTCATGATATCATTTGCTTTTTGTTGGTTTTCCATGCAGAGCATCTCATATTCTTTTCTGTTGGTGAAAATATGAATTCAGTTCATTGACTTAAATCATAAACTTGACTATAATCAGACACTTTGTCATGTTTTCCTTTTGATTTGTATAGAGACCAAGAAGCCATAACACCTCTTTAAATTCCACAGTTGTCTATTCTCAGAAACAAATATGCCTACCCATTGTCATGAATCATGATCCGCTGCATAGGCATTAGTGTTCCAGGTGCCACTGGAACTACTGCTACTTGTAAGGGAACAGCAGTATCTTTTATTGAGGTTAACTGGTCTACTGCTATGTTTACTACCACTAACCAGCATTGATGAGGTCATCTTGGGAAGGTTGCAGCTTTTTATGAAGCCCATGCAATTTTCATCAATGAGGCGGCTTTATTTTGTTGGGTTTGCATGAGAACCAGTCTGGGAAGCCACAGAGCACCACAATACCTTATGCACCCTGTCATTTAAATAATTCCAAAGTGGCAAAAATAATTGTAATCCAATTGTACTGAAAAACAGACAGAAATAAGACCCACCTATTTTGGGTAAAATCAAGCAGCCGCCATTGTTCAAATTGAGATAAAAGCCTGAATTTTAAATGGTGGATTGTGAAGACATTCCCATTCTCATTTGAGTAGCAGAATCTTCCCTTCTTCATTCTTCCTCCAAATGTAGCCTTTTTTTATTTTACAATGATGTTCATCCTGTACAAGGCTCAAGAACCACTTGAAGTAGAGATTTGCAGAGTAAGAATCACAGATTATGGGGATCTGTAAGGAAGATAATGATTAAATCTAGACTTGAATGTGTTAAGAGTATAGTGTACAGGGAAGCATCCACTTGGCACCAGTGGTTTGTGAGAAGAAGCTGCTTATGTGAAACTTAGATCTCACCAATGGAATATGAAGGGAATAAGGGTGTGGTTTGCCATACTGCACAAGCCATGGCAGGTCTTAGCATTGAAGATTAGAAATGGTGAAACTGTTGTTTGTCTAAACAGTTTCCATGGAAATAGCAATAAAGTAGTCAGATACATTTTTTTCAATCATTTTACTCCAAGCAAGGCAATAAAGCCACTATGATCCAATGGGTTACTGAGTGTTAGAGAATATGAGAAAAACTATTATTAAGGAGAGAAGACAATAAAAAACAAGAATTATGAAGACAGAAAATAACAATTGACATTGCATTTAAATTTTTAAAGATCAAACTTGACTTGGAAGTAAGAAGCCAGAAAGGAGTTCCATAAGCAAGAAATGGGAGAGAAGAAACTGTTAGCCTAGAATTTATGGTTAGATCTAACCATTTCAACTGCAAAATGATGAGACCTTGCTGCTAATCTCCTACTGGCCTTAAATTCATAAAGTCTAAGTACCATAGCAGAATGTTCACCAGAAAGTATTTATAGAAAAGGCACAAGGAAAGATAAAGTGGTGGGAGAAGGACTGAAGCCAAGATGCCAGATCAGGATCAATAAGGCAGATTCTTCTTTGGATTTTAGCAAAAATTTCTAAATCTATAGCAGGAGCACCAAACCAAATGTGTCAGCAATATTCAAAGCAAGGATGAATGGTAAACTTATAGATATGTACAGTATGTACATCATTTGGACTTTTGTCTTTATTGCCATATTCATCATGTTTCAGTCATTGTACACTCTGATCACATGGCCCAGTAGATAAAAGCATTGGTTGAGTAATCCAAAAATGACTTGACCCAAAGATTTGCCGGTTCAATACCTGGTCACAGCAGAAGGAACAAAAACTTGGAGAGTTGAGATACTAAAGGGAATTAACTGATACTTCAATATCCAGAAAGGTAATGGCATGTAGAATTAGAAGAATCTATGTAAATAAAGGGTTCAGTTTGAAAGTCCACTGTGTATCACCTGAAGAAGATCAGATCATGTGAATATGGCAATAAAGATGAGAGCAACAGTCCAAATAATATAAATAGTGAAAATAGTTACAATACCTCATCTCAGAAATATAAATATGTAAAATAGATACTGTAATCTGCCATTACATCTGTGGCAAAGGGGTTGGAGTGTGTAAAATAATTTGTCAGCCACAAAGATGTAAAGACACTTCTGGATTCTATTGAGAGTGGAAAGTGAAGATAGGTCAGTGTCTTCTCATAGATGGCAGCAGTACTCTATATTCAGCCTGATCTGACCTTATATGTGAATAACTTAAGCTTAATGAATTGCCATCAGAAAGCTTCTCTTTTCTTTTGTTTTTTTATTATATTTCATTATTTAAAGTTTACTGGATAGCATCAAAGTTAGGAGAATTAAATTGGAACTTTATTTTAGAGAAGATAGATATCATGTTGAGGGAGCATGCTGAAAACTTCTAGGGCTTGGTGCACTTGCCAAAAAAAGGACTAAATAACTTATATTTTTTGTTGGGAATTGTTCTTTGGTCAAGCAGAGAACTATTCAGCACTGACTCATTTTTTTTCTTTAAAAGAATTTTGAATCACTATAAAATTCATCCTCTTTTTATGAAAGTTATATGTGAATATTGCATGTGTTATATGTCTTGACATTGTTCTCAATGTAAAGTTCTGTAATGTCAAAATATCATTCAAACATGCTGCTATTGTTTTCATGTCATACAAAGAAAAATGCTGCTTTTTCATGTCAAAATATCATTCAAACATGCTATTGTTTCATGCTATTGTTTCATGTCATACATAGAAAATGCTGCTGTTTCATGTCATACAAAATATCATTCAAACATGCTATTGTTTCATGCTATTGTTTCATGTCATACAAAGAAAATGCTGCTTTTTCATGTTTCAAAATATCATACAAAATATGCTACAAACATGCTATTGTTTTTCATTTCATAGCTTTTCATTTCATACAAAATATCATACAAACATGCTGTTGTTTCATGCTTTTGTTTCATGTCATACAAAGAAAATGCTGCTGTTTCATGTCATACAAAATATCATACAAACATGCTATTGTTTCATGCTATTGTTTCATGTCATACAAAGAAAATGCTGCTGTTTCATGTCATACAATAATCATACAAACATGCTGTTGTTTCATGCTATTGTTTCATGTCATACAAAATATCATACAAACATGCTATTGTTTCATGCTATTGTTTCATGCCATACAAAGAAAATGCTGCTGTTTCATGTCATACAATAATCATACAAACATGCTGTTGTTTCATGCTATTGTTTCATGTCATACAAAATATCATACAAACATGCTATTGTTTCATGCTATTGTTTCATGCCATACAAAGAAAATGCTGCTGTTTCATGTCATACAAGATATCATACAAACATGCTATTGTTTCATGTTATTGTTTCATGTCATACAAAGAAAATGCTATTGTTTCATGTCATACAAAATATCATACAAACATGCTGTTGTTTCATCTCATACAAAATGTCATACAAATATGTTGTTTCATACTGTTGTTTCCTATCATACAACGAAAATGTTGTTGTTTCATGCAGCTGTTTCAAAACAATACATAACTCTCAGTTTTTTTTTTATTTAAAATGTTCCATAAAGTTTATGATTATTTAATTTTATGATAAAAATATATTAAAATATTTTTTTACAGAGTAATGTTAAAAATCAGGAAGCTTTACTATTTTTATTAGATTTTTCTTTTCATGCAAGTTTTTGTCAAAATTCTGTGCCTGTTTATCTTTAACACTATTTTTGTAAATCTACAAAGTTGTAGACTTCCATCACCTCCAGTTGATCATGTGACAGTCGTTAACATTGTATACTGAAATACAGTGTTACCCAATTATGGGTATATTCAGGTGCTACTAGACTGTAAGCATGGAAAACTTACAGGATTATTTGGACACTTAAGCAGAACTTCTCTCATTATAGATCTCCCCAAATTTTTCATATTTGCAATTTCTTATCCAAACGTAAACAAAGCACATCTAAAGTAACTAATGGATTTTTATTAATCTGGCAGATTAAACATTAAACATTATTTTTAGTGGATACTCAAATTTGAGTAAAGACTCTGTGTTTATTTATTAAACAGTATATTTATTTGTTTTCACCTACTGGCCTGAATGTTTAGAAAATTTTATTAAAGAAAATTACACTATTCTGTGTCAAGAGAAATTTCACTTAAAGGTCCAATTTCAGCTTTGCCTGACCGATTTGTAGCCCAGTTGGTCAGAATATATCAGGTCCAATGTTGTCTCTCTCTGGCCAGAGTACTGCAGGTTTGAATCCTGCCAGAGAAAACATTTTTCTTTAATAAGATTTCTCAAACATTCTGGTAGATTAAAATAAATAAACAGAATGTCTACTCAAATTCTAGTATCCACTAAAAAAGATATATATATATATATATATATATATATATATATATATATATATATAATTGGGAGATGTAGAAGTCAAATAGCACATCTTCTAACATGGCTGCCTCCTTGTATCTCCTTCTGAATCTATGCTTAATGCCATATTAAATTTTCCTGTTTTGAAAACCATCACTGATGTGAGGTTTTTGTTTGGTCTGGTAAACCAACTTGCCTGGGCATATTCATTAAATGTCATTATGCTACCCTTTTGGGATCTTGCCAAAAAGAATTCAAGATTCACCTGGAACCAGATGCTTGAGAAAGCCTTTCAGGAATCAAAGCAGGTTATTGTTAAGTTAGTAAGGCAGGGTGTCTCAACATTTGACATCAAAAGAGTTACCTGCTTAGCCCTTGACTGGAGTAAAGACGGCATGGGATTTTTACTTCTTCAGAAGCACTGCACTTGTACAATCAAAAGAGCCCCAGTCTGTTGTCCTGAAGGCTGGCACCTTCTGTTTGCTGGAAGCAGATTTTGTACTGATGCTGAACAAAGATATGCACCCATAGTAGACAAAGCGGCAGCTAACAGCTGGGTGCTTGAAAAGTGCTGTATGTTTATACTGGGTTGCCCAAATGTTATTAAGGTGACTGAACATGGGCCACTCAAAGGACTTTTTTGTGATCGAGATCTCAGCAAAATTCACAACCCACACCTATTCCGGCTCAAGGAGAAAACCTTGAAATATTATTTCACCCCACAACACTGCCCTAGAAAATGGCATAGGGCCTCTGATGCTATTTCTCACAATCCTGTTCACAGTGCCACGTTGAATATTGGTTAATTGCAAGTGGTTTGACATGCAGCTAGACTGGTGTAGTCACTCAAAATGGAAATACACCCACTGAGTGATTTAATGGAGAGATATATGAGTGAATAGAGTCCACTCATGCAAATGTGTTGGGCAGGTCCATTATAGTAAAGTGGACTAACCCACCTGGTGTATTAGGTAATCTCCTATAAATGAAATAGATTAGCTGGCCTGCCTTTCTACAAGGAGACATAGAGGCAGCCATGTTAGAAAGTAAGTTATTTGACTTTTACATATATATCCCCACCCTCAAATCTATGATATGAGGTCCCCACTCTATCACATCTCAATTTTTGTAAAGTAGTAATCATATAAAATATAAATTTTCTTTTAACCTAATTATGTATGATAATGGATCATATGCAATATATGTGAACAATTCAACTAGAAAAACTGAAAATAAATACAATGTATCTAAATACAAATTAGAGACATGTCATAACAGATCATTCTATCTTAAATAAATTAATAATGTTTTGTGGCAACTATTAACATCAACTTGAGATTTTTCTTGTGAAAAAGTTGAATAATTTAATACTTTCAATATTATGGATAAAAAATAGTGAATTTTATATAGTGTTTTTTTTTTAGATTTAGCATGAACAAAACAAATTGACGGATTTGAATGAAGAAAAAGAGACTCCAGAATAATATCAAGATCTGTGAAAAACCTTTCCTCCTTTAATAGTCAGTTATGCTTAGTTTATTTTGTAATGTATATAAATATAAGTAGAAAAAAAATGTTAACAGAGGCTCCAATCAAATGAGCCTCCATTCCAGTTGGGCTCTTCAGGGTTAGTGAGTACCAGCCCTAAGTGGCACCACCAAACCATGACATGTAAAACAAACAACCTATAAGAACTTTAGTCTGGTATTTATTGAGTCATTAAAGACATGATGACATAAAATACTGAAGTTCAAACAGGGCATGAAATAGTTTGTTGGCTGATCTGCAGTGGCTTGTGAGAACCAGGAATATCTGATGGAACCCCATTGCTTTGGACTGTGCAGTGACCAACCATGGATTGTGACCAGAAGTGACTGGATAGAATTGTCTGTAGTAAAAGGTAAGCAACACAGACTGAAATCATTCAAGAGGGATGAAATGCATATCCAGCAGGTCAGTTCACCATTCTTTAATTTTCATGGAATCTGAGAGCATAAGGACCACCAGAGTCGTGCCCCGTCAATATGACAATACTGGACACGGCACCACACCTAGTTATGTGACACTGTTATTTGAACCCTGTAGGACTGGCAATGTGTGACAAGATATGGTGGTGTGGGAGGTTATTTCATGTCAATGTCCATTCCCACCATATATCAGTATATTTGGTTTGGGCGTATATTGGCCTTATGTAATGAATAGAGAAAATACACACAACTTTATATAATACAGAAGAATAAGGTGAAAGTAGAAGTCTCAAGAGTTTAAATATAAAAGTCCTGGTGCATATGTGAGAGAGGGTGAGAGTGAAAGAGTCCAGGTAAATATATATATATATATATATATATATATATATATATATAAAAGGCAGGATGTGTGTGTGTGTGTAACGAATGCACGGACGCCATTTTTGACGGATTTGCACCAAAATTTACATGCACATGCTACAAGTTAGCAGGAAGCTCAAGACTGACTTTGCATTTACCAACTCCCATCGATAGTGGAAATAATCAATTTTTTCATGCTTCTACAGCAGTTTTCATGTAGTTTGCATCCATTTTCTACTGGCCAGAGTGAGAGCCTATAGTTGGCTGCCACGAATAGGCAGGAAGATTCTATTGGCCAGATGAATGTTAACTAGCATGCTAGCATGCAAAAAAAAATCGATAGCTGCATTCGTCACAAGTGGGAAAAATTTAAATCTGCATGGCACTTTACTCCAATTGGCTCATTCACTTGCTTAAACTCAACATTGATTCTGATTCTGCAGAACTGGCTTGGGTGTGAAAAAGTATTTGTTGTTAACTTTCTTTTTTCATTCGGTTTTTCCAGTTACAAGTCTTCTTTTAAAGCTGATCATTTTGTGTTCATTTTGTTTAGTTCTTTTTTCGTAACAGATTTAATGTTTAGTATAGAGCTTATAAAAAATTTGCAGTGTGAGATAGGAAAGAAGTAAGGCATGTAGCAACATCAGCACGGCAAAGGGTACTCCTTTAAAGGCAAGGAAGGGCAAAAATATTTTAAGCCAAGTGATAGTGATTGCTGTATGAGTCGTACGATTTTTGAATCAAGCACGGACAATGCCGGACCATGCTGCTAGTATATATATATATATATATATATATATATATATATATATATATATATATATATATATACAAATGTAGTAGCCACCTGCTTGAAAATATGGTGAAAGAAAGAATGCATGTTTTAATTTGTAGCAGGACCATTTCAGGTTGGCAGCTGTTCATGCATGTGTCACATTTTTTTTCTGGTTATATTATGATGATCACAACATTTGAGAATGAACAAAATTAATTCATCAATTCTGATGTAGGTTGATTTTCAATCTTGTTATATATATATCCAGAGAAATACTTCAAAAATACTGCTTGGAACACAACATTATATCCTAGTTGTGAAAACTTTCTGAAAAACATGGCTTTGTGGTCTGGTGATTCTGAATATACATCTATTTTTAGAGATAGTAAAATTTGGGTCTCCTTGTTTATTTATTTATTTTGATTTATTTATTTTTCTATCACTACAAGGGTCCAATGAGTTATAGTTCAAGTTGTTTCAAATTGATAGTGATGTTTGGATGCACTATAATAGTTGGGACCCACACCAATGATGGTTCTTTAATGGTGTAGAGTGTGCACACATGACTTAGCTAAAACAAACACTTGTTATAATTCTGCAAAAAGATTTTCACATCCTCAACTCTGTCATATATGATTTAACTTATTTACACTATTTGTATTTACGCTATTGTCCTCATATTTGTTTTTGTTATCACAACCTTTTGGTCACTGTGCCCTCTGGCCTTTGTCAGGAGTATATCAATCTGGATAACCTGTAGAGAATTACCCCGTGCAAGATACACCTGATGATGGCTGGTGGGGCACAACAAAGATGAGAACAATAGTCTGAATGTAAATAATGTAAATAATGATAACTCCTCATCCCAGAAATTCAGGTAGATGGTGATCAGGTGATAATAATAACAAAGATGAGGACAACAGTCTGAATGTAAATAATGATAAATCCTCATCCCAGAAATTCAGACAGAAGGTGATCAGGTGATAACAACAACAAAGATGAGGACAATAGTCTGAATGTAAATAATGTAGATAAAAATTTAAATAATGTAAATAATGATAACTCCTCATCCCATAAATTCAGGCAGAAGGCAATCAGGTGATAATAACAACAAAGATGAGGACAATAGTCTGCATATAAATAATGTTAATAATGATAAGTCCTTATCCTAGAAATGGTTTGACTTGTTCATTTAAACAAGATTCTCTTTTAATAACACAGAATTCTTCTTTAATCAAGTCATGGTTTCTTTATTTTAGTCAGAATATAACAGCTAATATTTTAATAACTTTCCCTAGGAACAAATTTTTATTTCTTTTTGAATGCAACAACTGACAAGTTAAATACTACAGCGGATTTATAATGTCAAAGATAACTATGCAATTATTTTTATAATTTATTTTAATCATTTCTCAAAGCAATAATGTCACTAAGACACAAGGTGTTACTGAGTGTGAGAGAAAATGAAAAAGAGAAAAAACACATAATTAAGGAGAGAGAACAATAAAAAAACAAAAATTAAGGCGATACAAGATAAAGATTAACATTTCATTTAAATTTTTGAAGATCAAAAAGCAAGCTGGAAGAGAGTTCTGCAAGTGAGAAGTGTGAGAAAAGAAACTGTTGGCATAGAGCTTACAGTTACATTGAGCCATTTCAATAGTAAAATAATATGACTTTGTTGCCAATCTAGTACTGTGCTTAAATTCATAAAGTGTGGGTACCATAGAGGAAAGTAATATATATTTTGTTTAATAATACGAAAATGTGGCACACAACCAAAATGGAGGAATGAGGGAATGATGTTCTACCATGTGTCTTATTTTAAACTTAGCTAGGCAAAAACACTGATCCAAACAAACTATAATATTCTTTTCACCAAAATAACACATTGTTACTTACTATTTTTACCACAGTCACCACAATACCTCAGTGTCTCTATAAAATCCTAACTGGTCACCATATATACAAATAGAGGAAAGTTCATCAGAACAATTATCATGAAAGTATTTATAGAAAAGACACAGGGATGCTAAATCACAATGGAGAGAAAGTGACTGAAGCTGATATGCCAGGTTAGGACCAATAACATTGCAGAAAAGCTATATATCAGTCAGTTATGTGCCATGCATGATACGCATCGAGGCAATCATGTATCTTTCGATACGTGACTGACAAGGCAGATTTTTTTCCTGCAGTAGGTTGCCATTTCTTTCTGCGGTAGACTAGCTGCCATCCAAGGCTATATAACCCGGTCTGTCCTGCTATTTACCCATAGCTGGTGGGAGAAGAAGAGGATTCATACCTTTCCCAAGTGTATTAGCATGTAAGTGAATGTAATGGATTTTGACTGGAATTCCAACTCAGCTCTCCGATTCCTCAATCTGAGTCGCTATACATTACTCCCCTGTGCCTCCTCATATATACACACACACACACATATATATACATATAATTGGCCAGCTATTATATATATATATATATATATATATATATATATGTATATATATACATATATATATATAATAGCTGGCCACTCGTATTCGAGGATACCTGGCTACTAGAGCGGCTATCCAATCCCTATTGAAGACTCTTGCTCAAGCATGTTTGTGCTTGTTCAACACCTACAGAGCCTACCTGTGGTTTATACTGCAACTACACTGAGTAAACCTTCATATATATATATATATATATATATATATATATATATAAAGGTTATATATATATATATATATATATTATAAATTAATTGATTTAAAATATGTTTTTTTTTTGCTACTCAGTTCAAACCATGGAAGCTAAAAAGCCACAAATTTAATTTTGTGATTAAATTAAAGACATGAGTTCCATTTTCCAAAATTCGCTTGAGGATGAAATGGAACTAATGTCTTTAATTTAATCACAAAATTATTTCCATTTTTTGAAACATGGTTTGAACTGTGTAGCGAAAAAAACATATTTTAAATCAATTAATTTATAATATTAATGCTCTGTAAATTTACATTGAGCACTATTTTGTAAAAATAAAATATCTATAAGAACACCGGATTATATATCTTGCTGTTCTTTCTTTTTATTTATATACATATATATATATATATATATGTATGTATGTGTTTGAAAATGATATATAAATTTTTATATATCAAGAACAATTTTAGGGAAAACTATAACAAAGTGGAAAAGTTTAGTGTGACATGTTTCATTCTTTAGGACTTCCTCAGACTAAAGTGATATTTATGTTGATGTGACTACACATGTACACAAAGGAGAGAGGACACTGAGAAGTTTAAATTTCAATTAAATTTATTTTTTTTAAATATATGTTTTGGGCATGTAGTTTAACTGATTTCATTTACTTTATTTTTCTTTGTGTTCATGTTTCCATCCCTTTTGTTATTAAATATCCCCCATTGTGATAACAGATGATCTGCCAAGAAAAGTGAAATGTTGCAAGAACTTGGACATAAATTTACAGCAGATGATCTCACAATAAAAGCACCTTTTTCTAATCATTTCACTCTAATGCAAGGTGATAATGTCACTATGCTGCAAGAGGTTACTGGGAGTGAAAGAGATTAAGAAGACTTTTGTGAGAAGAGGAGATAGAGGATGTCAATTGATGTTGCATTTAAATTTTTCGGAGAAGTTATGTGGCAGGGAAGCAAGAAATCATAAAGGAGCTCCACAGGTGAGAAGTGCAAGAAAAGAAACTGTTAGCATAGAAGTGGCAGTTGCGTCTACCTAGTTCAACATTAAAACAGTGAGACCTAATTGCCAATCTAGTAGCATGCTTAAACTAATGCAGTTGTGGTACCAAGGAGGAAAGCTCATCTGTGCAATTGCAATGAAAATATTTGTAAAAAAAATACAGAGAGAAACTGTATCATATTGTTGAGAAAATGCCTGAGATCAAGATGCCAGGTCAGGCTTGAGTCCATTACAGACCCTTCAAGAATGAGGAGGTGTTTGCATGACAAACACTTCTTATAATTCTGCAAAATGATTTATCAAGAATCTCAAGGTAAATGGTGGGAGCACCAGGTTAGATATGGCAGCAATATCCAATACACGGATGAATGGCAGATTTATAAATGTGCAAGATGGATTCTGACTAGAAAAATTGCTTGACACAATACAGTGAACCAACCTTCCTAGCAGCAGACGTAGCAATTGATTCAATATAATCACTCCACTTTATGTCAGTGGAAAATGTGAGTCCAAAAAGTTGTAAAGTGTTGCTCTCCTGGAGTTTAGCATCAGCCATGTTGATGACAAACAGAAAAGATTTTTTATGGTGATTAAATGAAAACAGTTTCATTTTGGAGGCATTCAAATTTACAAGTCATTTCTTTTTGGTCTTAGTAAATTGTTTTCTTGTTTTTAAATAAAATTATGGTCAGATTCATTATGGCTTTCACCTTTCTTGACAGATCTTCTTTTATCAAAATGTCAGAAATATAATAACAAAAGTGATAAAAACAGACAAAAAGAAAAAAGCTTGAGCATACAACGGCTGAAATGTTGTGATAAACATGGTGACAAAAATGAGGACAATAATCTGAATAATGTAAATAGTGTATATACCCAAAACATATTTAAAAAAAAAGAAATTTAAAATTCTCAATATCCCCTCCTCCTCATACACATATGTAATCACATCTATGTAAATATAACCTTAATCAGATGAAGTCAAAACAATCAGATATATAGCTAGCAAGAAAAATATATCCAATACCTTATCAGATGCAGGAACTTATGATATAAAAGCCTGCAATGTCAGAACAGCTATATCATTGAAACATTGTGAAATCTAAAAGCCTGCATCTATGAATATAAAAGAGACCTATATATAATCTCACAGTGTTTTGTAAATATATTTATGAACTGTTATCTTTATTATTAAAAGCTGAACTATTTGCTTTAGTGCATTCATCTTGGTTGTGATTGTCCCAATATTTCAACCAGTATGTCTTCTGGCATTTTTCAGATGTGTGTCATATTTCATAACACTTTATTCAATCCCTTTGAGTAGACTGTTCATATTCTGTTATCTGCACTACAAGTAACTTCATGTCAATCAAATCATTTTATCACTTGGCAAACCAAAAGCAGAATCACAAGACTGTAGGAAATATAAAAAAATATGAGGACAGTAGTTTGAAAGCAAATAATGTAAATTATAACTCTTCCCAGAAATTTAGACAGAACTGAAAAGTATGATATATTCCAGTTTGTTCACATTCAATAATTGTATACCAAAACTGCTGGAGCCTGACCCAATTAAAAGTATCATTTCTTACTTAATTCTAGCCTTAATGTTTTGGATGACTGACATGCTGAGATAATACAAGTGAGACTTTTATATAAAACTCTTTTATTTCCTTTGATCAGAATAAGAAGTATCAAGATTAAATTAAAGTTAGTTTTAGTGAAATTTATTGAAAAAAACTAAATGAAAAAACACTAAAATTATGTATCCAGTCTGATTGGCTGAAAAAATTCTATGTTTAGGGTTGCAAGGCAAAAAACACTTTGATGAGAAACACTGATTAAAACTGATTTTAATAAAATTCTAATTTTTCTTCTCTTGCTTATTTTACATTTTATGGATAATGCATTCTGAGGACTTTAGTTAATATATTCAGTGGTGGCATCCTACCAGTTTGCATGAGTCAACTCTTAAAATTATAAAATGTTAGTGAACAGGTTGTTGGATTATCCAAAAATAATCTTTTATATTAATAGCCAATATATATTTAAATAGCTAATACCATTGTTGTATGTTCTGTGGAGACAGAAAGAGGGTTTTCTGTGATGAACATAATTTATTCTGATAAAAGACAACTTCTTGAAATTAAAAACGTGGGAAATGTAGTCTTAAATTTGATAGGCCTAAATTGGATCTTTGGGACTGAAGCGATTCAGTTCAAATATGGCTAAGAAACCATAATACAGCTGATGATACTAGAGTCAAAAAGAATCATACTTCTGAAAGGAAATATGATGAGAACAGAATTTCAATCTGGAAATATCTTAATAAATAAATGTTTTCTATTAAATTATCAAAATCGTTTAATTCTTTTTGGAAATAATGGAAACAAATCACTTTATATAAAGTGATTTGTTTCCATTCTCAGATTGAAAAGGAAATAAGAAGAATAGATTTCTAAAGAATACTGGCCTTTAAAGAACTGGTTCCTGGGAATTTGGGATGCCATTATTGGATATATTCATGGGTTATTATTTTTATTGATAGAAGTCAAACTATTTGCTTTAGTGTTTTCATTTTCATTGTGATAGTTACAATATTTCAGCCAGTATGTCCTCTGGTATTTTTCAGATGTGTCATATTTCAAAACACTTTATTCAATCCCTGTGAGTAGACTGTTCTCATTCTGCTCTTTATACTACTAGATATTTCATGTCAATCAAATAATTTAGTTCCTTGGAAAACTGAAAGCACAAAGCTGAGGGAATTCAGAAAAGCTAAAATGGATGAGAGCAAAAGAATTGATTGTTTAGCATATAATCTTTTCTATCTCGGATCAATGTATAGTAGCTGCCCAACCCCTGACCATTCCAGGTTCAAATCAACAAAGAAACCTATATAATGATATTAACAGAAAAGTGAGGGAGAAAAAAGGACGTGAAAGAGGAAATGTAGCAGAAAGAAAAAAAAATGAAAAGAAAACCAGGTAAAAGAAAATATAAATTTATATGCTTAGATTTATATATAGGGTGAGGCAAAAGTTGAACATCATAGGGGTTAATGGATAGGTCAAAGAGATCCTGTTTAGTGGCCACCAAGGTCACCAGGCTTCACACCCTTAGATTTTTTTTTCTGCGGGGCCATTTGAAATCAGTTGTTTATCAGACATTCCAAATAAATATCGAGGAACTTAAAGAAAGAATTAAATATGAATGCAGTAAAATGACAGAGGAAACTCTCTGATGTGTTAAAGAATCCTGCAGGCACAGAATTAAAATGTGTTTCGAAAAAGGAAAAGACATTTTGAACAGCACATATAACTATTAAATAACTAGTAAATAAAATTTTAATGCGTAATTATACTTTAAATAAATTATCACTGTGGTGTGTGACTTTTGCTTCACCCATATGTATATTCATTAATATATACTTAATATATATGCACTTCTATTCAAATCGAACTCTCCTAGCTACCAATGTCTTTCGCATCATAAAAACGTTAAAATTTCCCTTCTGCTCTGCGACAATAGCTTAGGGGTAGAATCTCTGACTGATACCAAATCAATCAGGTTTCAATCTCGTCTTGAAGCAATCAGATGTCTATCAACACTGATGAGCTGTGATACAGTGAAACAGTCTGTCCGTGGATGACTATATATATATATATATATATATATATATATATATATATATATAATTATTTATTTAAAAATATGATTCCAACACACTACATAAGAGTTCTCATGTTTCAAAACAAGAGCCGAAAACTTCAATATAATTATTTGAATTAAATTGAATTAAAGTACTAAGCTCTGTTCCATCTTTGAGTTCTTTCCTATTTTCTATATATTTTTTTTTATATATATATATATATATATATATATATATATATATATGTATATGCACAACTCAACATGAAACAAAGTTCAGAATGCTACTTCAGTAACAGTCATGTGAGTAGTTGTCCATACATGGCAGGGGTAAATAAGCAAAGGAAAACCCCCTGTGGGTGCACCTATTTAGTCTGAATGAACCGATTACGGGTGAGGATAGTCACTAGTCTGGTGGCAGATGGCACAGTAGATGTTTAATACGATTGCCTACATCTATTAGTCAAATCAAACTTTTTATTTAACAGTCAAATGTTACTGCTCAGTATAATCTACAGCATTTTTTTCCATTTTATTTCTTTTTAAAAAATGTACCAGTCATGCAAATTACTAAAAGTTTCACTGATTGTCAGATGCTCAAAATAGGTCATTTCCATAGTTTAGGCCTCATTTAGATATACACTGGTGGCTATGACCCCTCACAGTAAGAATGGTCTGAGGCAGTTGCCAATCATAAGAACAAGCATATATACATTTAAAGAAGACAGATATACTTGCTGGCAGGGCATCAAAAGACAGAGATATTCTTCTTCTTAAAACTTTTTGGGGTTTAGCCAGGGAAATTCTTCTTAAAACTTTTTGGGGTTTTTCAAATAAATTCGCACATTCTAAGTTTTAATAGACATACTCAATGAATAGAGTTTTCTCAAAAAAAAACATCTACAAACCCTAATTGTGGTAAACAACTCTACGAAAAACTAGATTTCATCAGTAATATGGCACATTCAGAAAAAAATCTGCCCCAAGTTCGATTTCATTTTTTATTTCTAGTCTTGCTGAAAAAGAACAGAGGTCTGTCTGAAAATTCCAATTCCAATTCCAATCTTTCTCATCATACTTACATTTGGTCAAAAGACCTACTATATACAATAAATATTATTAGTCTTATCATCAATAATCTTATTTTTCTTGTTTTTTTTTATTTTCCAAATTTCTCTCCTCTGCCTACTTCATATCATAACAAGCGTGAACAATCTTTCTTTACTATCATGTATATATATATGTGTGTGTGTGTGTGTGTGTGTGTGTGTGTGTGT